>VZTB01006749.1:0-114164 GCA_013397245.1 Thryothorus ludovicianus | reverse complement strand
CGCGGAGCCGCGGCCGCTGCCCGCCCCGCCCCGCCGGGAGACAATGCGGCCGTGCCGAGCGCTGCGCCCGGGGCCCCGCGGCTGCGGAGGGTCGTGAAAAATACCTGGCGTGGGACAAGCGGCAGTCTGTCCGGCTGCGGGGTTCGTAGCACCGCGTTAAGATAACGCGTGCTCTCGCTCTGCGCTTTGGAGGGACCCGCCGTGCCTGCTGAATGCGCGCCCAGCGGCTCCCAGGTGAACGCCGGGAGTGCCTCCGGCAGGTGTCGGCTGCCCCCGGGGCCGTTCTCCACCAACGTTTCACCACTCACAGTATCGCAGAATATCCTGAGTTAAGAGGCACCTGCGAGGATCATTTAGACCAATTCAGCACTGGCGTGTATTTTGTTTCCCTTCTGATGGCAGATAATCACTCATTGTCCGTCTTAGCTCCTGGACAAACACCCTAAAACTCTGTCATGCGAAGATTAAAATAATAGAAGCAAAAATGCAGAAATAAATGCTATGAAGAAAGCTGGCTGGGACACTTGCCTTGCATTCAGCCTAACCACTCTAGGACAGGTTGCAGTCTTAAATCTCCTAGCTGAATACATCATTGGGTGACCTAATGGCTCTTTAAAAAATTTGCTTCTGCAAACTCTATCTTAACTGTAATTTTGCTTCTGTTTTTTCCAGAGCAGTTGAATATAATTTATTGAATCTATCCTGAGTATGAAAACTGTCTCACAGAGGCTGCAACTGCTTCATTTCTTCCCTCAAAATAAGAGTTTTCAGAGCTGCCTCTGTTCACGACCTTTCCCGGTTGCTGTCCAGTCAACATCTGCTGCAGCCATCGCCCTCACTGTCACCATGGGGCACGCCTGTGGTGCTGACCTCATCCCTGGCCTCTGCTAACTCAGAAAGCTGTCTCTCTCTCAGCAACACCACCCACTGGACATGCAAGAGATAAAGATATTATCATTCAGCTTTTCAGATGAGGCATATCAGCCAAGGCCTGCCAGCCTCGAGAACATGCTTCCTCTATGGGGCCTTTCTTTCCTGGAAGAATATTTAAAACAGCAGCAGCAAAGAAGGACAAAGCTACTTCCTTTACAACCTGTAGAGATAAACAGAGATAAATTATCAGCTTTCCCACCAAAAGTAATTGCTGTAGAGAGCCAAATTAATTATTTTTTACTTTATTAAAATGGGAAAAATTTAGCAATATTTTAAATGTGTTCACTAATAATTTAAGAAAATGCCAGATAGAACTTTTAGATCACTGTTCTACATTTATGCTTATTGCAAAAAGTAAGATAATAGAAGATAAAAGTAAAATAATAGAAGCTTTCACTATTCATCAATATTTACTTGAGATCCCTCAGGTTGTATCTTTGCAAGCTCTGACTGTAGGACAAACAGTATTTTAGAACACTAGGTAAGTGATCTGATGCCCAACACGCGTGAAAATTCAGTGGGACTCACTGACACGTATCTTTGAAAGGAACAAGACAAAAATCAACCAGGAAAAACTACAGCTTATTGTCATACTTGAATTTGTCTTTCTTATTTCACATGTCTAAGATCCTCCATAGTGCAGATATTACCACAACTATGTGCCACAACTATCACATAGCCTATATAATAAAGGAAAATGGATCTATTTAAATTGGGTAGTTTTGCTTTGGCTTGTAGATCTCAAATTTTCAGTATACATGATGTCATTAATCCAATTAATTTTCTTATAATTACTTTTGGGAGAGGAGAGAGGTGGGAGAGAAGAAGAGGGAGAGGGAAAGGAATTCAGGCCAAAAGGACATAGACCCTATTTCTCCATCTTTCTGGTCACAACTGGAGTCTCTTTTTAAGGACAGAACAAGGCTTCTCCTGCAGAGGAGGGACAGAATTCTAGCAGTGCCTTCCATTAGAAAGAATTACCCAAAAGTCACTCTCGTTTGTACTCTAGTTGGAGATATGCTAGTTTAGATATAAAGATGTTGCAACAAGTTTTCTGACTTATGTCTTCCATGCATACTCTGCTGAATGAGTTGCCAGGACAGAACCTGACATCATTAATTCTTTTAAGGTCATACCATCAGTTTAGAGTTGTAGTTAATTGCCTTTTCCATGCAAACTGCCAGTAGGAAGAAATCAAAGTATCAAGGATCCATTTGATTAAAATGACCCTTAATATATGGTGTTATTCTCTAGCAGCTGTGCCAGATTAACTCAAACACAAATGAAAGCAAATAGGCTGAAAACATCCTGAGCTTTGGGCACTGTGCTGTGTGCCAGCACAACAGAGCCTTTGTTACAAGGCAGAGCAGTGCCCTCACAACAGTTCCTGTTTCCAGCTTCAGTCATTGCACTTCTAGAAAAATCAGCCTTCAAAGGAAAAACAAACAAAACCCCCATACACTTCTACTGGACACCAGCTCATGGTGGCACTGGTGCCATTGATCTCAGGTGCCACCAGATGTGACACTGGCCATCCTGTGCAGCACCCCAGTCCTGTAATGCACCTTCCCTCTTGCTCCACTTGCCACTGGGCACAGAGAGGTGCTGCCAGGCACAGCCTTGCACCTGGTGGGCTGGAAATCCTCCACCTGCAGTGATTCACCTTGCTGCCTAGCTTGTTATTTGCTTCCACATCTCCCTGCAACAGAGGCAATTGATTTTACTTGTAGCACAGGAATGAATGTGAGCAGTTAAGTTAATGTAAGCCAGCAGCATCCAGTGTATTGGCTAGAGATGTAACTAACAGAACAGTACAATTCATAAAAGGTAGATACAGAAAATAAGCAAATAACTATATGCAGTGGGATACGTACAGGCTGGCAGCAGTGAATTGTAAATAAAAGCTGTAGAATGTTTTCTGTATGGAGCTTTCTGTCATGACAAGATGGTATCATCATATTCATGGGTAAGAAGCAAAGGCATCTACTACTTTAAAGCCTTATGTGTTTGTTACACAGCCAGATTCATGTTGGAAAAACAGTGAAAAAAGCCCCTTCTGTGTGGATAAACAGTATCAGGAGGTTTGGGTAGTGAAAGTGACAGAAAAATACAAGCATTCAGGGCACATTCAAAACATCACAGAAACAAACAAAAGATCTGCGGAATTCAGTGCATGAGCTGGCTTCCAAAGGTAAGCCACATTCACCTACTAGCATGGAGATTTGAAATGCCCCTTTAAACTCAAATACTAGGTTTTAATCCTGAACTGAGGAGTGATTGTTTCTTCTGAAACAATTACAACAAAGCCTTAAATTGTGCTTTTAATAGAATTTGAAACTCGAGTCCTAAATATCCCAAACCCATGAGATTTCATTTACTCACTAGCACAGGCTGAAAGCCTGGCATTCTGTGTAGGCAGCACCTAGCAGGTTTTGAAAGATCTATGTTTTATTGTATTCATACTTATCAAAGGGTGTGTAAAACAATATTTTAAAATCTTGGCCATAATTTTGAAGTTCTTCAGTTCAATTATATAAAACAAGATATACCCTTCATTTTATAAAAGTATGAGTGACATGCCTGTAATGAGATACAGCAGTGTGAGACTTTGCAAGATTCTGAAGAATCTGGAGTGTTCTGTGGAGTTTTTTTCATGTGCTTCTTAATGCTCAGGTAGAAACAATAAAGTATCCCCTGATCTCATCATGTCCTTCCAAGTACTAGAGGCTGTTGGATTGTGTTTCCTGCAGCAAATTCAGCAGTGACTTTTATTACTTTCTTTAATTAATTTTATTTTCTGTGAAATACAGTCTCCATAACTTGGTATTTCCTGTATCAAATAAAATAAAATAGGAGCCTAAAGGCTGCATTTCTTGAGAAATATTTAAAAGGAAGCAAAGCTGTGGTTAGAATTTTGCTGCTCAGATTTCTTAAATATTAATAGAATTTCCTTACAAATATATTTCATCTTGTGAAGGGAAAATGGTTCATGGCTGGCAGTAGACCCCAGCATTTTTAATACAAGAGGGAATGCCTTTCTTTCTGCACAGCACCTATCATAACAAGAAAATTGGTTCTCATGTCCTTCCCTTGTGGCCACAAACACGACCTGAGATACAAGGGCAGGGCTCTTGGTCCTATAGCTTCATACAAAAGGTACACAGCAGCACAATGGAGATGGACATGTCTCAGGTTGTGTGACTTGACTTCATAGTTTATTATGTTCATGTAGAAGCTTTAAATTAACTAGGTTTAACCCTTTGGGTCAAAAAAAGATTTTAATAGAGGTTCATTGTTATTTGATGTTCAATTACTCAGTATTCAGTGTTCACACAGAGTCAAAAATTCTCTTCAAGATAGAGAGAATATCACGGCTAAAAATCCAACTATTTTTCCAAAGGCAGTAATTGTGTGACATCTGTGACTATAATTAAAAAATAAAACATCTTGCAATGTGTGGAGTATATTTCTCACTGCTTTATCAAAACTTTTGTGTACAAGCTTTACTTTAATGCATTTTGAAAGGGTTGTTTCAAATATAATAACATATATTTATCCTTAATATAAATTACTGCTGAAATCTTTGTCATGGCGAGGATTTTCAAATACAACCAAAAGCCCTGGGAGCCTAATCACAGTACATGTTTCTAATCCACAGAAGTGTTTTAAAACCCCACTGATTGGTCTCTGTTTTGTTGGTTTTTTTTGCATAGTTTACAAGTAGTAAACCTCTTCCTGTAACTTTCTTTCCTGCACAGTTCTGGGCAATCAGGCTGCAATAGTTATCTTAGTCATGGAGGTCACACACATTGCAAACAGCCATTCAGGCCACCTTGAGAATAAAGCACCATTTAAATGGAATTTGAATAATACTGTCTAATCCAAAATGTTGATAATTTTCCAGTCTCAGGCAAGTATTTCTTGAGCTTGTCATCTTTACAGTATTTGTGTTATACAACAACTGAAATTTGGATGTAACTGCTGAGTGCTAAATTAGGTACTTGGCACTTTGTCTCCTAGTACATGAACATAATTTCAGAACAGCTCATACTGAGAGAGAGGGAAAAGAGGGCAGAGATTAGCAAAATCATGCAACAACTTTTACTTAATAAGGTAATACTGAAAACCTTTGATAAAAAAAAATTATTAAAGAATATTATCATATACTAAGTTACTCTACATAAAATTTCACAAAATGTGAAAATTTACATTTCTGTATGTTAAAAAAAAAAGATAAAACCTGCTTCCCTTAGAGACTCATAGCCAAATCAGCAAATGACCCTTTCTATAGAAAAGATAGCTCAAATCCCTCATATTCTTCCCATGTACCAGTGAGCAGATTGAAAACATAGTTTAATTACTATGGATTATACCTTCAGTTTTCTTTATCCTGACATAGCAGCAAATTGTCCTAATGAACCTTCCTTCTTAAAATTCATGAGCATGCTAAGAGTGTGCAGTCAAAACCAGCATGTTTTTAAACCTTCTTTAGTACAAACAGGCCCCAGATATTTTCATTGACTGGCACCTAGAAGCCCTCACAGAAAGAGCTCCTCATGCCTGCCGGTTGTTGTCACCAGTGCCTGTTCTATAAAACTTCCTCAGCACCCTCTCTGGCTCCAGTGAAGTCCTTTTCTGGACTCAGGCCTGCTGGTCTCCTCAGCACCAGGAGTCTACACTTCAGTGCTGTGTCCTAAGGGGAGCCAGCAGCCACTCAGCTTTGCCTCCTGCTAGCAAAAGAAACTTCCTCCCCATTTTTCTGTGAGGTTCCCTTCCTGTCTTTCCCTCCTCCCAGTCTGGGTTTAGCTCAAAGGGCTCTCACTGCACCCATTGTGCCTGCCCATGCCTCTGTCTGTCCTTGTCTCTCCAAACAGGCTCTCCTCCGTGGGGGACCATCTCAGGCACACTTTGATAAGCCCTGACTTCACTTTCACCTGCCCTTCTTGCCACTGCTTTTTGTTCTGCATTTTAATTTGTGCTGTCACACAGTGAGCCAGGCTGGAGAAATAACTAAGATCAAACCCATCTTGTTTCCCTCCCTGCAAAGCTGATTTATCCAGCACTTCCATCAAAGGAAATATTCATCAAACTCTAACCCGAGTTAAAAAGTAAATCCTTCCAGTTAATTCACACATGCCCTTCCCTCACAGTACTCAATTGGTCCATTGTGCCTTTCCTGGTACCAATCCTTCTCTTCAAACGTCTTCCTGCTGTCTGACAAATTTGATTAACCAAGGTTTTCTAAGCTCCTTCTGTGCCATTCTTCAAATGGCTTCCCCCTGATGCGACAGCAAAGTTCCGAGGTCCTCCAATATTCCAGTTTCTGAACATGCCAGCCTCTGTCAGAGTGCGGCAGGTTCCACCTATGCTGTGATATTTAGTAACACAGAAATGTTTGGACACCAACCAGAATTTCTCAGTTGTACAAACATTACCCTGGAAGTTAGGTACAACTCCTTCCTTCATTCTTTTAATTTTCAACCTATTGTAAGAAATTAAATAATTTTTGATAGAATGGGAAGAGTCTTTTCATAATTCTTGTTTCAGTCCTGCAAAGCCTCATCAATACAATTAGACCTCTTGTTTGAAGTTGACTGAACATGTATATGAAGTTGCTTGTTTCAGTAAAGTATCTGCAGAAGTAGACATACTTTTTGCACCAGAGTGCAAATCTTGGATAGGTTGCCTCTGGTGACAAGGAGCTTTGTTCATCTCGAATATTTCTGTAGCTCCACTGGCAGGTTTGAACTTTAGATCACCTATAAACCATATAAGTATGCAAATTATATAAAAGACTTAAAGGCAGAATTCCATTTACCAGCAGTCTTTTGGAACAGCACAATGAGCTGAATGAAAGATGAGTCAAACCAACAAATCTGTCATTGTATACCTCTGTTCTGTAAAGTGTCCATTTGAGTCCAGACCCAAGCTCTAACCAAAGGCAGTTTACTTCCCAGAGCCAGTGTGTAGGATCCCCCTCAGATCACAATTGAAAATTTATGGCATTTCTCTGCTTCTCACAGAGGGCAGGACATGGAAATGCAGTTTGGAACATTCGCAGCAGTTAACCTGCAGGAAAGCAAAGCAGGAAACAAATAAAACCCTAAGTATTTTTGCGTCGTACTAGGTAAAAAAGCGTATTTGGGTTTAATACAGATTATGCCTTAAAACTTCCCCCCCATGAATAAATTTAAAGTTCTTCTATTCTGCATATTAACTAATATCTTTATTTTTATCAGTGGCCACCATGCATTTTTTCAATTAAATTTTAGGGTTCCCTGGCAGAGCATGGCTCCCAAATTATTAATAAACTACAGCATCCTGAGTGCTGAGTCATTAAACAATCTTTTAAAAATATATTTTCATTCCATTTCTGATTTCAGGTTTAAATGCAAAGGGACATATTTTTTTACCACTTCACAAAAATCTATTTAAGACTCTCCATTTAAAGAATTGAAAACAAATTTTATAAAAGATGCAAAATATTTACCGTTGTTGCAGTAAAAGGATTGTACTTTTTAATAAGATCACATTCTCATTTTCATTATTATATTAACAATAAACACCAGCAATCATATATATATAGTAATTGTAACCAGGTTACATCCAATCATAAGAAAACTAAACAACCTAATAAAAGCATTTTACTTTTACATAATTAAATCAATAAAGCAGCTCCGTTTATTGGTAGTGAAAATAGGATGCACACAATTATATTCCAAATAATTATAATACAGAAATCATACTTTTTTTATTCTATCTATATTTGAAACAGTACATGCATTTTCTTGCTAACAAATTTCACATATTTTTTGCTGGAGACGGGAATTATTTCATAGTGGTTCTGAAAGCTTAGGTATCTGTATACCATTCCAGCAAAAATTCACTTTCTTTTTATTGATCTAGAGGTTTTCAGTTGCTCAGAAAAAGTAGGAGGCTGCAAAAATGTTAGCACAGGAGGAAAGGGAAACAGCAATTATGGCCACATTATTTGTGAACTGCACAATAAAATAAGGCTGATGTTGGTTCAACTTTCATTCTGGCATTTTTTGAAAAAAAACTATAAATGGGAGTACTGCACAGGCATAATGAGGATTTTGTTTATTTGGGTTGTTTCAAAAGAGGAATAAAAAATAAATTGCTTTATAGCAGGAAAACTGCAGCGGTGGAACCTTGTGCACAGGAGAGAGGAAGGTGCTAATCAGCTTCATCTCCTATGCTCAGATCCCTGGTAGAGCAGCTAAGTGATAATCCTTTCCTGTGCAGCACAGGAAGATATCACTTTCAATCTGGACATCGATATGAGAAGTGTAATGACAATTCAGAGCTGGTGCTGATGATTAGAAAGCTAGAGGGACTGATTTATGAGGAAATGACATTGATTAAAATTTGCATTTAGAGGACTTTCTGAGAGAGGATCACAGTGCTTTGCTGGTGTTACACCAACATTTTCAAAAGCAAGCATGAAGGGGCTGCTGTGCTCCTGGGGCCTCTGGTAGTTAGCAGATTTTCTGAGCAGGTGTTCAACAAATGCAAAGCCTGCTGAACACCCTTGTGCTAAATACTCTGGGAGGAAGTACTGGGGATTTAGTTGAAGCACCAGACACATTACTTTTATTTGTAAAAACACTCAGGCAGCCACTTCACTTTGTTTCCTTCCAGGTGCCTCTGATTTAAACAGCTCAAAGGCATAATAAAGTGACAGGAATGAAGGGTCATTAGAAATGTATAGACACTACTGATAGTTCAGCAGACTGTGTACTTGGAACCTCTAACAGAAAAATAAAACAAAACAAGCTCTCTGCCACTACTTCCCCTAAAACCTCAGGAATAAAAGAAATTGACTGAATATGAGTGGCACTACAATAGATGAAAGAATGCAGAAAGAAAGAAGTGGCTATTGAGATGCTTGGATGAAATCGAAATTTGGAATTGCAGTTACAGGGTGGTTACAGCTGCAGAGTCACATTCACCACCAAAGGCACCACCAAGGTGAAAAGAATTTTGTGGACAAGGGAGATGCAGGTATGTGATTAGATATAAGATATATCCACACTCTCAAAATGGTGAGTGAAAGTCACTATGAACTTTCCATGATTTTACCAAAAACTTGCTTGGAAGATAAACATTTACCAAAAGGATGAACTTGAGAAGGACCTGAAAAAATCATTTAGGGGTCAGCCAGATTTCTGACAGATTTATGCTGTACATTCATGCTCCCATGGTTTCTCATACCCCCACCAGCAAATACCTCCTGTTCCTCCCCTTGCTACCCAGAGCTGCACTAGAAATGTTAAGACTGTGGTGAGTGGAAAATGGAGTGTCTGGAACAAAGGACAGGAGAGGACACTATAAAGGGCCCGCATGTTGTTGGGAGCCAGATTAGTGGGTCACCAGGATGCCAGCAGACTGTGTGCAGTTTTTAACCCAAGTTAGGAGACAAAGGAGAATGAGTAAATCCGGATGACTCACAGCGCTGGGACAGGATGGAGAGACTGACTGTCAGCCCCTAAATGGTGTATAAAAGGCACATCCAAAATCAGCACATGGAGCTCATTGAGAAGACTGCAGAAACTGAAGAAAAGCTCAGCATGCAAATGCAAATCAGCTCAGCTAACAGTATAAAGGAAAAAAATATCTGCTATAAAAATAGAAAGGTATTATAGAGACTTTACATTGTTTTTCATGGCTTATTCTGTGGAGTAAGTAATTTGTATTAATAGAAATTAAGACATTGCAAAGCATTATGAGATAACCTTGGAGAAGGAGAACTCAGCCTCAGCACAAAAGTATTCTTTGCAGTGAGATGGGTCTTTATGCCCTAACATAGGACCAAAGGCAGCTCTGACTTAGGAATAAGTACATATATCAGAAGATCTGGCACATAAAAAGACTTAGTGCTGCTGCTAGTAATTATAATTTGCTTTTATTTTGAAGCAGATGCATATAGGTCATTGCTTTGGTGAAATACATACTTCAGTAATAATTTTCAAATCTCTCAGGTTCTTATAATTTAACCATTGTTAATTATTTAGCAATTATGCTGATGAAAGGTTAAAAATTATTGCAGAGGCATTTCTTCAGTCAGGGAAAGGAGAAATGGTTTAAAATTAAATCCTTGCAGTTGGTGCTAAATGGTAATGACATGCTATTTTTATATTACTGGAAGTAACAGTTGATTACTTAGAAACTTCAACATTGGAAAGTGGTCTAGAAAAGTATGGTGAGCTAAATAACAGACAAGCAGTTCTACTGAGAGTTTAGTACATGGTAGAGCCCTACAGGAATATAGTTTGCAAATTAATATCTTGATGATCACTGGAAAACCAGAACATTAAGTTTATATGTTTGGATTCAAATGTAAAGTGGGCAGAGACTACAGATAGGAGTGTTAAGAGAAACTTTACCTTTCTAAGAAAGAACAAGGTGTATTTTTATGCATTACTAATGCAGCAAGTAATGCAGATTTAAATGAGTAGAAATAAAAGTAAGCTATGTTAATAGTAGGTGTAGTATCTTTTAAAAATCATACCTGAACTACCAATAAGTTCTGTTAAATTTCAGATTTTCTTCTCCTATTTTTCGAAATTTAGCATAGTTTAAGGAGCATAACTACCATGTCCTATCAGCCATTTCAGATTGCAAAAATGAAAATTAAATCTATTTAATTTCTCCCACAAACAATAGCTAGTATACAGGATACACAGAGAAGCCTATATTTCATTATTCCTTCCCCTCTTTAAAGGAAAGTCAGAACAAATGAGCCAAGCCTTATGGCTCAAAATTAATAACTCCAAACATTTCAGGGCAAGAGCAAGAAAGCATCTCAAAGCCATCAGAGATCCCTGTGATGAATATCCTGCCAAGCACCCACACTTCCAATGAGGAAGGTGTATTATAAGCACTTTTACCAATTGCATCCCTGACCCCAGAGGAAAGTAGAGGGGAGAAATGGAGCCTCCTCACACAAATTGATCTCAGGTTGCCAATCACTTCTGGTGCCTTGTTTTACACATAAAATCTCCACTGAAGGATAAGCCATTCCTTTGAGTATGGCAGTGGCATTTAACATAATTCTGCATGTTGTAAACAAGTGTGAGGCAATTGACCTTATGTGTGTTAGAAACAGCTAGAGCACGTGTTCAAGCTGTAGTTAGAGGAGAGATTCAATGATGCCTTGCAGTATATGGAAGTATATGGCAGCATATGGAATTTCTCAGACATCTCTGAGTATTTATTGGAGCTTCGTATCAAAAGTTAACTGCAACATGTTTTAGGAAGTACCTTGATTATGAAGATGGGGAAACCCTTCTGTCTGGTTTTTACTGACAGTAAAAATATGAGTTCTATGTTCAGAAGTTTCTAATAAACACCAGTTTAAATTTATATCCTGGAACTTGAAAATATAAAACTAAGTGAACTAAATATTCCCGTTTGCAAATGGCAGATGAACTCAAATATTAGAAAAATATTTCACTGAAGCAGGAAGGAAGAAGCAGTGAAGGAGAAGGGAGGTATTTAATACTTAACCACTTCATTCCAGAAGTGCAAGCATAATGTATAGTCCTTCCCTTTCATCTTTTGTGCTGGCCCCTGTCGCTGTTATTCTCATCCTGTGGTAACACCTCAGCTGTGGCAGCTGGGTAGATGGAACTGCTGAGGAACAAGGCCCACAGCTTCTGAAGCTCCATGGAATCATTATTTGCCGTCTCTGCTGGTGGCTTTAGCCACTTGGCTTGGCTGCCCTGTTACTCCAATTGGCCTTTGCAATTTTCCAAACTCACCTGAGTAATCAATCACTGCTGCTCTGCTGCAGACACCTGCTCCCCAGCTCCCTCTGCTCTCCAGCAGGTTTGCCTAACGCACAGGGCTGCACAGGGCTCTTGGCTGGTCAAAGGAGGCTTGCTAAATAGTCTTCCTATCCTGCCTTGTCAGTCTTCAATGTTTGCATCCTGCTCCCTGAATCACACCTCCCCAAGCTGATCTGCCCTCGTGTCCGCTCAGCATTGCAACTGTACAATTTCACTCGGGATGCATCTGCTTATTACAAAGAGAAACATCTCACCTTGTACAGCAGCAGCCATCTGTGTCTCAGAGTCCTTTTGTTCCACACTTTTTGTCAGATATTAACAGTTCTCCTCCTCCTCTGGCAGGAAGGCAGCTCTTCCCTTTAGGCCACAGCCATCAGGGCTGCATTTGTCTAAAATGAGAAAAAACTGTAGGCAATCTTCCTGGTTCTTTCTTGAAACAGCAAAAGAGCAGATAAAAATAAATGGATTGACTGAAACCTTATGTGAACATAAACTGTGGTGCAGATTAAGTAATTTCAGTCATAATAGTAGAGTTAAAACATTTTGGTTTTTTTCATGGAAACTTTCTTCTGCAGTTATATGAATGAAGGGTCATTTCTTTTAAGCTGAGTTGTGTCTGTCTGTATTCCTTTGTGATTTCTAACATCCAGAGTTTCAGGGCAAATATATCTGAACTGCACCATACCCTTCCTTTTATGTTTGGGCTTGGTTTGGGTTGTTTTTTTGTTGTTTTTTTTCTCATTGGGTTTTTTTTTTGTTGGCTTTTGTTTGTTCATTTGGGGTTTTTTGGGAGGTGGTTTCTTCTTTTGGGTTTTTGTGTGGGGTCTTTTTTGTTTTTTTGGTTTTTTTTAATGTATTTGACAATCCAAAATTTCTCAAAGTTCTGATACTTTTTTTTTTTAAATTTTTGTCTGCTTCTTCTCACAGTGTTCATCAACTCTGAACACATCCCTCATTCTTACCAATGCTCCTAAACTCCCACCCATTTTTACTTCAGAAACCATTCCCACTTGAGGTTTGTGGGTTTTTTGCAGCATGGTTTGCTTGGAGTTTTTTTGAGATATAACATCTCTAAAATCAAGACAGTTACCCATTATCTGGGAGATGTTAGACATTGGTGACTTGTAAGTAACGCTGTTGTTCTGGGGTCACCTAAAGCTCATAGAGGTGCAAGTAGCAGTTTGAGGTGAGGTTTTTGCATTATTTAATTTATCTGTGTAAACCTGTGTTAGAAGGCTTTTTCCAAACAACAAACTAGCAGTACCTACTGAGAGGATTCAAGGGTGAGGCAACATACATAAAATGACCCCTATTTGTAGGAGCATGGAAATTAATGAACCTATATTTCAAGGAAAAATAAGGCCAGACCTCTGTTATCTTAAGCTTGGTATCCATATGTGTTTGAAGGTCCCCAAGCCCATGAAATTAGTGCTGCTGGAAATCAGGAGAGCCAGCAAAGGAGCCAGTAAGGAAATCCTCCTCCCCACAATCCTCAGAGCTAGGTTGGAGTAGATCTAAAGTACCCTCTCACCCCCAAATTTCTGTCTAAACACAAGCTGTTATTCAGCACTCTGGAAAAGGTGCTATGTGCTGTGAGTGGCTTTTAATCTACTTCTCTCTCCCCACATACCCTATTCAAACATTTTCTATTTGTCTCATAACACATAAAGCTTGGCTGCCTTCACAGCATAGAGTGGGGCTGAACTATTTCAAATGCCCACAGGACTTCAATTATTATCCTTGCTCTTCTGCAATGATTAATGCTTTGGAAAACACAGTTGCCCTGGGATGGCTGGAGCAAATACCCACATGTCTGCAGACAGCTGTAACCACAGGCAGGAGCAGAATCACTGGAGCTCTGCTGACTGCAGCACCCAATCAATAACCCATGGCAAAAGCATCACAAGCTGTACAACACACTATAGGGCTGACAGTGGTATTGCTAGCAGCAGCATCCCTTAATGTCAATACAGCTCTGGAGAATCTGGAATATTTGGAGGTTTGTTTTTCAAAGCACCTGCTTGGTACTCACACAGTAGAAATTTGAAAGGGAATTTGTTGAGTGCATTAATTTGGATTGCTCTGTCTCCATAAGACTGGAAGATAAACTCTATTTGAAAATTAACATGAATATAAATTTTGATGTCATTAAAAGGATTAAAAATATGCATAAGATTTTCATACAGCCTTTTACTCCTACAGGAGTAAAATCATATGTGCCAGAAGACTTGTTAAACTGCATCTGCTAAACAAAAATATGAATTACAGAGATGTAGTTATTTTATAAGAATCCTTCCGACTCATATATTTGTCACAAATTTGTAATTTAGTAGCCAAAGACAGATGGAAGAGTGATTTTCTTTGGGGGGGCCCAAAAGTTGCTTTTAATCCTTGAGCTGCATTTGGGATCATACCATGGAAATATATCACCTTGTAGGCACTTTTCATTCTGGTTACATACAGCCACATCCTACAAAGATACACACCACAGTGCATCAATGGCACATGAAAGCTTCATGGATTTTGATAGCAGAGTTTCAACAGAAACCTTAGACAATCCTTAGTGTGAAACAGTGACTGCAGTGCTAGGTATGGGACTTATGCATTCCATAATTCTAGTGGTTGTTTTTATGTTCTCATTTTCCCATTTTCTCTGTTTTAGTCTCTTTCCTGATACAATTCTTTATTTGTCCTCTGCAAAACTATTTCTGTCCATGTTCCAAACTTTCCCACAATATTTCTTTCCTTTACTTCTATTCCTCTTTCTTTCTACATATTTTCTCAAATTTCTTCCTTCATAGTTTCCACATTTCTTTTTCTCTTAACTTGTGGATTTTATCCTTTTTTTTCCCCTTTTTCGTGCTTCTTAAGTCTCAGAGAGTTGTATGGCTACTTCTTGACCCCCTTTAAAAATAATTCCTTCTTTGCCAGCTCTGTCTCTGGATTGGTCTTAACTATATCTCATTGCTTAGAGGTTAATTCATTGTTAGCTTGTAGAGAAGCCAAGCACACTGATAAGTCGAACTCACACATAAAAATGAAGAAAACTCCAATTACATTCTTTAGCTGTAACTAATAACACCACACTGATTAGGTTTTAAGAACAGGTTCCTGATAAATGCAAGAAGACTTCCTGGACACCTCTTCTACCAGTTATCATTTCCTTGAAGTCTCCTCACAGTACTCACATTTTTTTCTGATAAGTGCATCATCTCTCTGAAACTACTGGCATTTCTACAAATATATTTGCTCATGGAATGACAGCCGCAAGCAATTCTGATAACACTAAATTAGCAGGAGACTGAAAATAATGTGCTTGTCAAACACCTTCCAGTCCCACTCCCTTTCTCTGAATGTTCAGGCAAGAGAATGTATTTTTTCCTCCTTTACTTTTCTGTGATTTGCATTTTCATTTGCTAAGTGTATTACAATGTCCTGTTTATCTTGGACTGCAGCATCAAGATCTTTGCACATCTTATTTTCTCCAGTAATTTCCCAGGCAAGTATTTCCCCACTGCACCTATTTGTTAAACAAAGACAAAAGATTTCTCTACTGTAGAAATGTAGCAACTGTCCTTAGAGAAAGCCAAAGTCTTTCTAAAGAATAATTAATTTTCTGGAAACAATTCAACAGAATGGCATTGTGTGTGTGAACATGTGTTAGCAAGAAATAAAAGTTCCAAATCATGCAAGCTCTCTCCTAGTTGGTTGGAATAATCAGAATAAAAACCCAGTTCAACATATTTCAGGGTTCTCATATACCCTTAGATCACGCCCCCACCCAGGATTTCTGGAACCACTAAACCCTGAGAGACCTCTTAAATTGTTCCCCACTTCAAAGCATTGTATTCTTGGGGCTGGGAAGAAAGATTGCCATTGATATCCAAACACAGCTCCAACCCAACCCTGCCCCCAGCAATGTGCTTATGATGATACATAATGTATTCCCTTAAGCTAGTGTTAGAAATGGTCCATTATTTTGACTCGTCACTCACCAAAAAGAACATGCAGGAGGCATGTATGCTTTTAGCTATCACCTTTCTGCTTGGTGTGTGGTTTTCACTGTGCAGCACCATCCAAGAGGGTTTGCAGAGAGGCTTCAGCCTTTTGGGAACACTGCCCAGCCTTATCCTTCGGTTCAGCCAACGATGACTGTTTCAGCTCTGTTTAGTTCTGTGTCAAAAGAGGCTCTCTTGGAGCTAATCCAAAATTTCTCTCATGCTCTTCTGTAAGAACCTTCACTTTGTTTGGAGTCCTTCTGGCTCTTCCTGTTATGATGGCTCAAAAGCATCAGTAGGGAAATGCTAAGCTGAAAGTTGATGCAATTGAAGCTTTCTGAGGGCTGACTTTCTCTCTGTGCCAATAACTGAGAGCAGAGAGCACTTTCCTGTGGTTTTACCCCATCATGAGCTCTGGGTAAATAGTTTATGCAGATGGGCTAGCTCCTTTCACTTTATTCTCCTTTTCTGTGAAAGATGAAAGTAATGAAGATTCAGAGCATGGGACGTAAATCAAGTTTTATGAAACAATATTTTTCTGATTTAGAATAAAACCTGTCAGAAGGAAAAACAAACAGAAAAAAATTACAGGTGTTAAAATTCCCTCAGCTGCAACCAAGTATTTTTTTAAATGTCATTATCCCTCTGGAGTTAGCACAATGTTGATGATACTGCACGGAGGTTCAGTAGTTCTTTAGCTGAATCACTGTTATCAGATGCCATGTGCTCTGTGAAAACAAAGTTTTTGTTGATTCAAGGTCAGACAAGTTCTACCAATATTTATCCCTTAATGACTTGACCAGAATGTGCCTCCAAGGTTTAAACTGGCCAACCACAGGTACATTTGAGTGCATTCTCTTCAATTTCCTCAAATGTATATAGTGCTTACTTCCCTTTCTCCACTTCAGCATCCCCATGAGAAATACGACTGTCTCCTCAGCATCCTCCCACCTTGGTCTGTATCACCACCTGTAATGTGAAGAAGCAGTTTCAGCTGTAGGATCATACTTTCAGCTGACAGAACGTACTCTTATCCCCACATGGCTCTGCATGCCAGTGAACAGCAGTTGCCACATTTCTTAGAGGGGAAAAAAGTGATTTCTGTGATTCTGCTTAGTGTCCTCTGAGCCATATGATTCTTTTTCAGGTTTTCCTGCCCCCTTATTTTTTCAGTTCAGTTTTGACTCTATAGCTTCTTCTCTTAACATAAGGCATGAGCTTTTAGTTGCAAGTGTTAAGCCCACTCATTCCAGGAATTTTTTAGCAGGGCACCAAGATTTTTTCAACTGTTACACTGCATACATTCTCTTTCCCCCTTCAGAAAAATACTGAGATTACTAGTTGCTCTATCTAATCTTATCTTTTCCAGCCCACAACTTTGTAATCAAAGGTATTTGAAAAACAGCTGAACAGAGACAAGAAGGAAGGCATATTTGATTAGGGCTGGCACTATGCAAATATAGCTGTACTTATTCTGGACCAGATCCAGACTGAGTCTTGTGCATTTACAGGCTCAGCTCAGCCTGGTGATGTTTCTACCACATTGTCTTCCATGATATACACACATATTCTCCCTCACCTAGGCAGTACCTATAGCTGTGCACAGCAGCTTTCCTTGGACAGTACCCTCTTCTCCCTTCTTCACTTTCAGAGTTGCTTTTGTGTCACTCTCTCAATACAGAGGCCATCTTTATTTTTCTTTACTTTTAAGACTCAGCCTGACTGTTAGCATTCTGTTGGCATATCTGGGTCATTTCCCTTAGCAACTCCTAGCCCAGGTTTCTGGTCTTTGCTCCTTTCCTGCACAGGGTGAGCACTGCATGGGCTGGGACAGGCAGTGTCTCTTCCAGATGCAAGTGTGTAGCTCCTGCTGGGTGGCCTGGTTCTTATTCTACCATAAGCAATAATAAATGATTCCTCTTGGAGATATCCTTCACTGAATTTATTAAAAATGTCATAACCACTATTAGCCATGGCAAAGATGTACCTACACACTAGTCTGAACTATAGGAATTAATGGGAATATGAGTCCAGTGCTTAGCAAATTTATCATAATGGAAGCAATTTTAATCCCTCTTGAGCCAGTTTAACCAACACACAAAAGATTCTGTAGCTAATTAGCCGGTCTTTATAGTATTCAGACTCCAATAAATATTAATGTGATGTCCTAAAGAATGAGGTTTATGTTCCTGAATCATACATTTATTAAGTCAAGATTTGACCTTTTTGGAGATTACACAGGCAAACTCCTTCACTCTGCAAACACAGGCAAAAAAATCAATCTCCTGCAAGCATTCCCTAAAAGAATTCAAATGCCACATCCTACACTTAATGGACACATTTGATTGAACAGAATGCAAAAAAAATAAATAAATGGAACCATCCTGACCTAGCTACAAAAAGTTAAGACTTAACACAATATCCACATCTTTAAAATGTCATTTATTAGTTTTGAATAATGTCAACAATTACAATTCTTTAGTTCTTCCTACATTAAGAGGACAATGTATCTATATATAATTGCCGCTAAAAATCTACATTAACATCCTGCTGCAGATACAATGTCAAACACACCCAAATTAGTAAATGCTAAAATGAAATCTATCAGCAGAACGATCATTCACTGTCACATAGGCATTCTGCTATTTTCCTCCCAAACTAATGATCAATAGGATTTTAACTCTTGCACTTCACACAGTTCCCTCAGACAGAGGAGCAGCTGTTAACAGAGGCAGTGAACAGCAGCATGGCAGCCTGTCTGCCAAAGGGTGACAGGGAACAGGCAAGGGCTTGCTTGCTGTGGAGATTCCTGGCTACCAAGGGAGGCTGCAGTGCTCAGGGAAATGCATCCAGAAAGGACACCTGTGACACTTGAATAACATACACAGTAACTGTGAAGAGCCATGAAAATGAGCTGAGAGATTTAATTTTGCCCTGTCAGCCACCTGCATTACATTTCCATGAAACTTTGGCTAAAATTCTGGAGTGCTGACAAAAACAAAGAGAAACTGCCAGCCACCATGGGCAGAAGTATTAGAACTTGGCCAGTGATAAGACTCATGATCCACACAGAAATATTTACAGAAGCTGACAAAAATGAGGGTCCATGATTTTCCATCTCCTGGCCTACCCTGTTTTAGTGTGAGTGTGCTGCGAAGAAAGTCCCACCACAGGTGCAGCCAGGTGTGACAAGACTGCCTTATGTCATATTCATATATGTGGTATAAATCTCTGGGAGAGGTACTCCTGTGGTGATTGATCCATTTTAGAACATTGCACTCCTCCCAAATACTTTCTACCATTGGCTGACACAAAGTATGAATAGCTGCAAAAATTTGGGATAAGAAAAAACGTTTATCTTATATCAGGCCATCATTGCTTTCATTATTATTCTTTTTTTACTGAAAGACTTTTTCTTCCCTAAAAAGAAAGACCACCACAGCAATCAGATATGCCTATTGCACATCTGCAGCAACACTGCTACAGTTACTTAGCAACCAGTGAGGATTAAAAAAGAAATTATGTAAAGGAAGAGAAAAATTAGAAGCAAATTGAGCTGAATAAAAAGAAAGCAAATACCATATTAACATTCAACGTGCATGAATACATGAGGCTGTCTTTGCTGCATTCACCACCAACTGTTGAACATTGTTAAATCAGCTTCTACTATTTAAAATCAAAGCTCAGTCTACTTAGATTTGAAGATGTGTTATCTATCATCCTCTTATCTGTTTCATATTAGGGGCAGAAAGATGCAACAAAATGAAGAATGGTACGTTGAACAAAAGCTGTTGGAGATAACATCCCTGTCACTGAGAAGAGCAAGCAACCTCAACAGGAGTAATTTACAAGGAGTGAAATTCTGATCCCTCTATTGAAAAAGAATAACCACAAATGTTCATGGCCTTTCTGGAGGATTGGAAATTTGGCTGCTGCAGAAGGAAGCACAGAGACACCTCTGCTGGCCAATGAATTTCATGCACGCTGTTAAAATCTGCTCATATGGGCAAACACATCATCCCCTTCTCACTTGTCTGGATCTCCCTTCTCCTTCACAACTCCCTGCCAGCTTAGGCAGGGTTTAAATTTTCTTTGATTTACTTTAAGAGGTGAAGATTTCATGTATGTTGTGGCATGGACCAAACATAATGAAATTTCTGCATGTTTGCCAATCTAACATAAATTTTTGGTTTGACTTTTATAATTTAGGGAGGAATTAGTCACATTTTGAAAGAAATTGCAGTCTTTATTGAAAGTAATGATGCTATGAATTATCACTCGGATTCTCAGCAGGAGTAATTATGTTTATGGCAATTTGAAAAATGTAGGACTGCATTTATAAGTCAGCAGTGTTTTCTCAGGAGGCCATATTATATATATAATCTTCCAGTGCAAGGAGAGTCTTAAGTATAAAATATCAGAGACCAAAACTGATTTCTATACTTAATTATTACATTATTTCTTACGTTACATTTCAGCAAAAGTGCTGGCAGTTATAAGTCATTAGTTTTCTATGGAATTGAATGCATCAAAATAAAAAACCAAGTATTTCATTTTTCCACTGAAATACTCTTTTGTAAACCCTACAAAATCCCTGGGCTTTGCTTTAAAATTTGTTTGCAGGTAAAATCAGTTCAAGGTAAAACAACCCTCAAACACTCTCCATTAACTTAATGTTTTTCAAAACTTTGAAACAAAAAAATCCACAATGTTCAATGTGGTGCAGATCTGCCACTATCATATCATACATTTTCATAAAACAAATTTTTCTTGTCAAATGCAAGAGAGAAATTCAAGGGTCTTTTTCAAGTATCAAAGAGAAGGAAAAATAAGGTCAAAAAAAGGATTGTGAACTGGACTTCCCTTGGTCTTAAATTTCAGTTAAGTATCAAGCATTTTAAAGGGAAAGTGTGCTCATCTGCACTTGGCAGAATAAACCCTCTCCTAAGATGCTGGTGCTAACAAAGCACCTTTGTTAGCATTGATTTCAAGACCCAGCATTGATTTCTGCCTGCTGCTCTTATCCCAGCCCACAGCTGCCAAAAGAAGCTCTCATTACCTTTGGACTTTACAAACGGCAATTTCCTCCACAGTTTGTCCTGGAGAGCAAGGAATTCTGTACAAGTTTCAACGAGGTGGAAACTTGTGGTTTACAGTAAGCAGAGGAGTGGAACAGGACTGCAAAAGCTCAGATGGAAATATGAGCATTTTAAGAGGTTCAGATGAAGAGTATCAATGCATAACCATCTCTTCATTCAGTCTTTGAACACTGTAAGAATTGTCACTGAGGTAGTGTAGATGTGAAAGGCTGGCTTGTGTATTCTCTACAGCAATGGCAAACACGAGGGTCTTGCTGTCAGACTGAACAGGGCAGGTTGAGTCCTTCTCAAGAGGCACCAGCAGCTGACAGATTGACTTTCACTGATCATCTCAGCCCCACAAACCTCTAGCCACTTGGAAGAAAGATCGTTCTTATGATTGCATCTTTGTTTAAATCGTGCATTTACTACCTTTCCAACATAATCATGTGAAATTTTTCTCCAAGTTTCTATTTTCCCTTTAGTTATTTGCAGCTGGATTAACCCTGAAAAGCCTGAAATTCAGTTGTATTTAGTTCCATTAAGATAGAAATTGACCTCAATATCAGCGGGTAAATAAAGTATGAGTATCCTAGTGGGAAACAGGTGCTCTCCCTGGACTACTGAAGCACAGAGAATGGTTTGAGCTCTGGGCTGGTTTTCTGCCAGTCACATTTAAAGCCAAGGCAACCTGCAGCTGGTTTTCCTTCTGCTCTTTAAAGAGAATTCATTATCTCTTCTTCACATCTCCATGCCTCACTCCAAACCTTTAATTTAGAGAAGGATACAATAGACTGTTAAACTGACCACCTACTTACTGTAAGATAAGGTTTGGTGACTCCAGAAGCGGTAGAAAGAATCTCAAAAGCTGGATGGGCAAAAACAGGCAGGTCTTTCTGAAAGAAAGATGAGATCATGATTGGCATTTCTATGATTATTTATTATCCTCTATTCTTCTGTCCAGTTCATTTCCCTCCAGAGGCTCCAGAGTAGTTTCTTACATCAATTTATTTGTCATATGCCTAAGCTATAGGTTTTCTGGGACAAGATCATCTTTTTGGTGTGCAAGCAATAACGAGGACATGAAGGCCTGATTGCTGACTCAGACCACTTGAAATAAAAGTACTGGTAAGAAATGCTGTGGGGGACATTGAGGAGTAATTCAGCCTGTTATAGAAAAGCTGATGCTTCAGCCTCACACAGAAATTTTGCTTTCCCAACACTGTACATTAAAAGAAAGAAAACATAATATGTTGTCATCTAAATTATTTACATTTTCTTATGGTCTTTGTATTTAATGTAGGACTGATCTCTTGTCTGTTAAGGTTGGTTTCTGTCAGTAGATTTGAAGTAGTGTCTTTTGACCTTGGAGGAGGGGCTGAAGTGCTTTGCTACAGGCACACAGAGTCATCTTCCTACCTGAAGGTCTGTTACCTACAGTCATTTCCCATTCAGAGGAGAGGTGCAGAGCTAGAGACTAATAATGTTAGTTTCTGGTGGCCAGATATGACTATTTTTCTTAAAAGTTAAATTGAATGAAAAATACACACCTGGGGTTTCAAAAAAGCAAAGTTCCAGACAGAGAATGTTTTTCGATCAACTCCTCATGCCCAGCACAATGATTTTCACAGTATGTGGGACAGACACTGCTTTTTGCAAAGAGCTTGTGACTTTTGGAAACCCTTTGGCAGACAGCCAGGTAGAGATCACTGCTGAAATCCATGGTTCACTTAGAAATATGTCAACTGCAGTAGCTACTCTTCCAGTGTTGGGTATTCTAAGCTTTGCTGTTGGTATTTGAAGGACAGTTAGTAAGTCTTGAATTCAAGACAACATTTTTGGTCAGTGCAAAAACTGTGTAATAAACTTCTTTTCTTTGAAAGACCGGTACTTTAAAAGACTTCATGATTTAGTTCAGAGCCATTCCATTTAATGGGTGGATGATTTAAGTCTTCCATAGTGGATGAATCATAAATGCTGAAACCTAGCACAGTTTTAGTTTTACAGTTGTGATGGGCATCTGTACTGAGCAATGTATAAATAAAAGAATCCAAGTGACTATGCATCATAAATATTTATATCCCAAATTATGTTTCCCTATCCATCAGACACATCTGGGACTGATGCTGAAAAATGTACTTGCAATAAACTTTCCAGCAGCTGCAAAATGAGCAGTGGGGACATCTTGGGGCCTTTATTAATTTAGAGGTAGCAGGAAAGTGAGACTGAGTTTCTTAAAATTATGCCCCAGCAATTTTCCTGACACATTTCACAACATGGGCCATACAGCTGTTCTCATCTTTCCTGTAGATAAAATAAAGATGACTTTTCATTATCAGTGCAACTTACTTTTCTGTTAAGCTGTCCCTCTAAGCCAAGAGCTGCCCTCGATGGTCACTGTCTGTAGATACCATTTCAGTGCTACCAGGTATCTGGCAGGAAAAGGAGCAGAAGGGGTCTAGAGAAGTTGCTGGACCTGCCAGACTGCGAGTCTGAGGAAAGCTCTTCACAGTTATTATTAACTCTTTTTATTTTTCATTATACCAGAATTTCTGGTATTTTCCAGACAAAAAAAAAGAATTCTTGATGGAAATACATTTGTTTAACAGGAAGGCCACAAGCCCCCATTGTTAGCTGAGCTGTTGATACCATACAATCTTTCACACTGGTGGCTTCTGGGAGAAAAACAGCAAATATGCCACTCATCACTCTTGGTTTCTACTTTTTGCTGTAATGTATTTTTAATAGCTTTAATTATTATTTGGCTCTTGTACTTGAAGTGTTCTCTATGAGTCAGGCTAAAACTTAATACACATTAAATAATAAAAGAGAAGCAGCCAATTAGTAAAAATGCATCCGAGTACTGTGCAATGCAACCATTGAGCAGCAGATACAGGATGTTTGATGTAATTACTGGGGCTTAGATGTCAAATGATTGAACAAAGCAGCAAATCAATGAACTGTGCTTATACAGATTATTAAAATCAGAGCGGTGAGGGATCTCAAGGTATCAGTCAACACATTCCTCTGCATGAGTCATTTTTTGGCAGAAGTTTGCTGAGGGATTGTGAAATCTCCTCTGTTGTAGATTTTAAGAACAAAGCCTTGACAATCTATGCCAATGCTTAGTCACTCAAACCATGAGAATTTTTTCCTAACATCTCATTTAAATCTTCCTGGAATTTAAGCTCATTGTCTCTTGTGCTAGTCTCAGTTAGCACAAGGGACAGGTTGTTTTATTATTTTCTGCTGAAGCCTTTCACAGACTTGGCATAGAGTAGATGTTGCATGGGGGCTGCACCCTTCCCTTACCCCATCCTGTGCAAATCACTGCTCCCAGCAGCAGCAGGGCTGAATGGGGAGGGCTGCAAAGATCCAGTTCTGCCCTAAGGGCAAACAGATCTCTGCATATCCAATCTCTGCTATCTAAGCCAAGACAAGTGCTCTCATTTACCTCTCCTTAATTGTTAGCAAAAATAACTAACTCTTGCTTTAGCTAGAGCTTGGACACTTTACTTGCATATTGTGAGAATATTAATATTTTATTTCTTCCTCACTTTTTTTTTTGCTTGACCTATTTAAATAATATAATTATAAAAAAACTCCACATAAGCAGGACTGATATGTTATTCAACCTTGGGAAAATATTAAAATGAGATAAAAAGTCAAACCAAGATTTTAAAGTTTTGGATATTGTTCCAACAATAAAGAAAATTGTGAGAGATTGTGGGAGGAAGGAAGCTTTCGGAAGTTCCCTGCTTGATTTATTTCTAGCTTATAGTCCTGATATTGAAGTAGTTGCTGACCTTTAACTGTGATATTACAGAGTGCAAATGAGGACAATCTAATAGGAAAATGGAGCTATGTGTGTCATCGTGTACAAATCATTAATGCTGGTGCCCTTAGATAATTGACTAGCTGGGAAATTTCCAGAGATTTAAAACAAAGAGAAACCCAACTGTTTAATTTCACTTTGTCTCTGTGAAGTGTAAGTTAGTAAATTTTTAAAATGAATGTTCAGTTGGCTGGTGATTTGGTTGTGCCCACAGCAGTAACTGTGGCAGGCTGAATGCAGCCCCAGTGCTTTCACTCCTGTGCCATGCACACATCTCCCAGTCCACACCGTATATCACAGACATCACACAGCCACTAGAAGCTAAACTGGAGCTCCTCTGGTGATTTCAGGGCAGTTTCCATAAAGCAAAGGGAAGGCATCACATAAACACACAACACAGAGCAGCTAAAAGCAAGGTAATGGGAACCTTTAGGGTGAATGGAATTGTTGTGTGAGACAGGAGTATTTTGAAGGTCTATGACAGCAATGACAGAATTCTCTCAGTAAATCATCAACAACATGCAGGAGGACCATGTTTGAGAAATGAAGCAAAAGTAAAAGCACTAAACTTTGCATCAGTGAGAGGGGTTTCTCAGAGCTTGTACCTGCTGTTTCACTTTAATAGTCTCACAGATCCAGCTTGGCAATAAAAGATATAAATGTAGCATCCTCAAACAGCCTGACCACAGCCCATGGAAGTTGCCTGTGGCTTCTTCCCTGCCCACTTTGGCAGGTCCCAGATGATGCTGGGGAGGGCTGCCCTGAGCAGGTCCCTTCTTTACCCCCTTGTCCCTGCCTGCTACAAGGTATTTAGAGGCAAATCGAACATGTATCTTCTGAGAAGAGATTATTCCACATCAAATACACAAATGTTTTTTGGGAACACAGGTAATTTTTACCCTGATACTTGTGTTCCTGGTTACTTCACATGAACAATGGAGAAAGTCACTTGAATGGTATCCAAGGAGACAACTTCACTGAACTAAACTAATTAATCCTCTCTTGTTGCTGTTTACAGTTCTTTTTAAGCAGGCAGAAACTGATCCCGTAGAGCCGGTTATGGCTCCTCCTTAAGGACTGCTTTACACAGATATGTAATATATTTATCAGAGCTGGGTTTGCTCTTAATGTTATTAAGCTTCTCCATTTCATTCCTAGCATCTTATTTTCCACTTTTAGCTACCAGCCTCTAGTTCACGTGAGTTCCCCATGGATTTAATTTCCCTTTAGTTTGTTTCAGTAACATGACTATCACTCATGATTCTATTTCTGGTGCTTTATTCCAATTTTGCCACCAGGTGTCATCCAAAGGCTCACCAGCACCGTGGCTCGCGCTCCCTGAAGGATTTGGGATCTCGGGGCTGTGCGTGGGGAGGTGTATGGGGGGTGTCGTTAGCTGCCAATAAACTGACACAGTAGCAAGGGGGGCACACTTCTGATTTCCCCATGGCTTCTTTGCTCAGCTAGACTTTGCATTACAGCAACAGAATGCAAACCACACGCTCCAGATATTTCCACCGTGGTGGGTGACTCCAGCCTACCTTTGGTTTCACTAGGAGTTATTCCAAAGTCTGCCTGGGTTTACAGTCCTCATAAGCGAGCCTGGAAGAAGTCATTCTTCTTGTATCTGTCCTTAAAAGCTTTTCTACCAGCCATTGATACTCCCACTTACATGAGATCTACAGGATGAAAAAACAAATTGGAAAGGCATCAGATAGGACACATTCATTTCAGGGTTTCATTTAAAAAATGTTTATTCCCTTCCTCTCTTCCTAGTAGATTGTGAAGTAATTTTTTCCCAAGCAAATGTAGCTCTTCATCTTTGTCCTCTATCTCCCCCTTTCCAAATTATCATTTTTTCAACAAAAAAATATTCAACACTGTCTTTGTCCATCACAGTCTACCTGCCCCTCACTTGACCAATTATCAATTTCTACATTAATTTACTGCGTAGAGCATTTCTTTCTTTTCATCTGGACCAGAAGCTTGGATGAATTAGTGTTCCCCAGGGCAGTTAATTGGATGCCTGACATGAATAAACTTGTCCTCACTCCCCGCAGGCAGCTGGGCACTGTGGGTAGGGCTTGCTCTCTGCGTGGGGCAGAGCTAGCCCAGCCAGTGGGGTGCCAAGGTGCCACTGCCACCACTTTCTGAGATATCATCGACCAGCAATTTACAGAAGGAACATTGCAGTAGGGAAAGATCACAACACTAAAGTCTTTAGTATCCTTCTGACAAGCAAATGGGCTCCAATGCACAAATCAATTACATATTTCCAAGTTTTTGTTATTTTGTTTCAGCTCATACAACATTTTAATTGATTTATCATTCCTGCAAGGTCTAGTTTTTAGATTTTTCCCTTTAGAAGCAATTTAGTTGGACTGGATGATGTCCAGCACCTTTTAACTCAGCTGGCTTCTGGCTGAGCCAGCACATGATCCTGCTTCCTTTGGGATTTGAGGGGAGCAACCCTATGTGTTCATTTGCAGCTGTTCTTATGCAAGGCAAATAGCAATTCAGTCAATCTCTATGAGGATAAAAAGAAAACTGATTTAACAAAGCTAAGGAGAGTCTCGATCTAGAAATCCTCTACTTTCCATACCCTTGATACCCAGAACTGGTAGAGAGGAAGGAAGCACACCAGAGAGAAAGGGCTCCCAAGTCAGTTTTGAAAAGTCTGGGAAACTCTGGCCTGTGCCTTTGTCTTGTATGAGATAGCTGCTTACATAAAATTCAGTCTTCAGAGAATTCCACAAACTGAATTTACTGCTAAGTATAACCCCTGGATTTCACACAGGGTGGGTTATTATTAATATCCCATCTATTTGACCTAGATTCTGTCGACTGTAAAGTGCCACATTTAAATTTAACTTCTGAAGGAAAAATAATTGAATTGAAAATTCAATCACTAGGCAATTTCATATTCAGTTCATTTAAGGTCAAGTTATTGCTGTCTCAGAGAATAAAAGTTTTCTTAATGGATCAAGTTCAGGAGTGATGTGAAATCAGGCATAATTACATACTGGCTAATGAGCATACATATGGAGTGATATATATCCATTTACGTTCTCTTTGACTCACTTATTAGTTGGACAAGAAGACAAGGGGCAGGAATTGCCACCAGGGGCTTTGGATGGTTCAAAAGGCCACAGCTGAGGCAGATGAGTACCAAGTTTCTTCCTGCACGAGCAGGCCAGGACTTGGCAGGGGAATCACAGGCTGCTTCCCAAGGATATTTCTGCTGATATGCAGGATCTGCTGTGCTAGATGTGATCTGCTGTGGGTGACTGTCCTCTGCAATCCATATGGTACCATTTCCACCATTCCACCTCTCTAGGGCTCTAGGGAAAGTCCCAGTCCAGGGTGAAATCCAACATGTTCGACTTGCTTCATGCTTCAGTCTTCTTCGATCGTCAACTGTGAGTTATGTTTGGAATTTCTGTAGAAAATCAATCATAATCCAGTTTGAGAGGTTCTTTGATCTTACATCTGGTTGCTTCTCCAGCTCAAGGTGCTTTGGGTTTCCTCCTATTTTTTCAAACTGCAATAATTTCATTTAGCAGAACATTTTCAACAGAATTTTGTAGTATGAAGCACATATATTTTCTAAGTGCATCATGGTACATTCATCTCCTTTGTTCACAGATCTTAGCCCAGTGGTTCTAGATTAAGTAAATAATTCCAGATTTAAGGCTTTGCATATTCGGCTTTTGGGCTTTTTCTTTCCAATTTAGTTTATGGGCTCTAATTAAGTATAAAAATATTTGCCTATAAAAAAGATTCACTAGTATTTTTGTTACATCATGATTAATATCAGTTCAGGTTAATTTCTTAATATGACTTTTCACAAGTAAGATTTTATCATGTACTATATTTTTACATGTCTCATTAGGTTTTGTGGAAAACAATTTTATTGACTTACAACAATAAAGTAATTAATTACTTTAGCATAGTAATCAGCAAAGTGCTTTAGAAAAGTATCTTTCTTTTAATGACATACTTCTCATTAGTCTGTTTTTAGGGAAACAATGTTGGCTCTCCTAATTAACTAATTCTTGCACAGGCAGTATATTTAAAACACAGCCTTAGTAGACTCAGTTTTACAGACATACAGAACTTCTACCACTTAAAGCTGTAGTGTTAAAGGGAAAATAAAGCTATATGCAAGTTTTACTGCACTCACCTTAAAATATCAGCAGCTGGCCACAAGAAAATTCATCTATCTGCATTACTTCCTTTACTCTGAGGTACAGAATAAATCAAATATCTCTAATGCAACTCAACAAAGTTACGCTTTTATTCCTAGTTTTGCATTTCAAGGTAGCATGGAGCTTTAGAAGGAATCACAGATTGTTAGTCTTTATCTGCACATCAAGTCAGAATTTCTAATATACTGATTCTTGATTTTCTTTTCAACAGTCATGACTATGGGAGGAGCACAGCTGGGGAGACAGCTGCTGTGGGGTTGCAAGGATTCTGCTCACCAGAGACTTACAGATTTCAGGGGTGCAATTCTTTCCAGTTCCCCTTTTTCCTGATTCCCTCATTCCTGGGTTAGTGAAGGAAAGGAAACTCCTTAGATGAAATTTCTTTATGCAGAAGTTCTAAGACATTTTTTCCACTGTATTTTTCCTTCCTTAGATCAAGCAAAAGCCATGGCAGAGCATGGGGCTGAGCTGTGTACTTCATAAGGCTTCTTGTTGCAGAGAAGACTTTGGGCAGATCAATGACAGGATGGGAGGAATCTTTGAAAATACAATTAATTACTAAATTAGATTCTACCTAATTAAACAGCTCAAAGAGTTCTTCTAACTTAGCCATATCTTGAGAATATTAAAAGTTATCTTCAGTATAGAAAAATACATCTAAAAAAGGGAACCAAAGAAGGACACTCAGTGCAAAGTTTGCACGCAAGATTAAGTCATATTTTATCTTCCTTTTGTTTCTTTTTTTTTTTTAAATCAATCTGAAACTTTCTTAGCAGACTCAATATTTCTATTATACACCTTCATTCAGCTGTTCCAGGTGTGACAAGCTCTACTGCGTTTTTCTTTGGTCTGTTGTTGTCCTCCTGGTATGAAGTCTCTGTGGGAACTACAGAAATGCTTGGCAGCAGCTCTCATTTTCTTACAATGCCTACAGAGAGATTTCTTTGGAGCTTCACATTTACCCTCTGTACTTTCAATCAGTGCCAAGAAGAAATGCATTTCTCCTGGGAAGTAGTGGTGTTAATTTTTTGGCTTATTTATCCTCTAAAGGGACTCTAGTCAGTCTTGTTATTCCAAGGTTTAACTCTGAAAGCTGAGTTTCAACTCAGCAGAAATATTTTGTTTGTTTACTTGCTTTAATGCTGCTAGAAATAAGATCCATCCCAAGAAATATGGGAAAAAAAATCCCTCTATCAGCAATATATGCAGACCAAGTATCATGCCTTCTTAGCAGCACACAGAAATAAGAAAATCAGCCAAACTGCTCTAGTGTTACAATTTGATTTTTTCCTCTTTAGAATACCCGTCCATATTTCATAGAGATCAGCTCATATATGGCTCCAGGATGTCTACCAGGCCAAGGCAGCCCTGCCTGTGGGCTGACTGCATCACAGTCATGAGCTGCAGGATAAGTGCCAAAGATCAGAGCAGCCAAGCATTCAAGATTTCCAAAAACTGTGGCCAGGACACTCAGCTGTTTGAGGAGAATGGCATCAATGTTCATCTTTGCTGTCACAGGGCAAAGAAAAGAACTCTGATGTGATCTCCAATTTACTTTCTCAGCTATTCCCTTTAATAACAGATAATGGACGAAAGGCTGGCTTCCCATCAGCACAGGGCCCTGGCAGTCTGTTTCAGAGACTGCCTTGATTCAGTCCTACTAGAACTGCCTGTGTCTTCCTTCTTTCCAAAAATCACTATCTGGTTTTAAGGTCCTGGTGTTTCTTTTCATGAGCACACAATATAAAAAACTCCCTTTGTCTCCACTGCATGTGAAAGAGACACTCACAGAACCAAAATTTTCTTATTTTAAATGAAACTAGAAAGCAAGTAGCTGATGTGTTGGAACACATCGTTGTGTGAAATGCTTGCTGAAACCATGCAGCCAAGAGTTGAGAGAAGGTGGGAACAATCACCACTATCAGCCTTCCAAATACCAATCAAAAATTTTGATGATTTTCATGTTCTCTATCTGTCGTGATAATTCCTTTGACAATGTGGTGAAATATATTCCTGAAATGAAAGAACATGATTGTAATTTTTTTATTCCTACCTTCTTAAAAGAAACTTTATTTGGTATCTGGAGTCCATTTCTATTGACTTTACTCTATGTAAACATCCAAGTATATTTTGGATGAATCAGATAATTTAAGATGTAGTCAAACTAGGAAAAAATTTTCCCTGTGGCTTGTTTTAAAGGATGTCTGGACATGTCAATACAAAGTTTATGTTCTATTAAAGTTCTATCTTCAATATCAATGTTCTATGTTACAGAAATAGGGAATAAACAACTGTATGTGAATAGAAAGAAATAACCATCACTATCCCAGCTTCTTCATTGCTTTCTGGTAATTCCTTGACTTGGAACATTTGCCAGCTCTGGAGATACTGATAGTAAATGTAAATATGCCTCATGGAAAATGAATAGGGTTTCTGAGCTTACTGCACATCAGAGCTTTTTCAAGTCACAGGATAAGACTTGGCAGTTAAAATTACAGGCCTAGCAAAAAAAAAAAAAGNATGCCAGTAGAATGGGTTGGAGTGGTGAAGTTCCTAGCACTGAGGAATGATCCACTTTGTAAGATCTAGCAAACATCCTAAAAACAGCTCTTTAGCTTAAGTCTTCACTAAAAAATTGTCTTTAAGTGACAGCTTAAGTGCATTTCAAATCACAACTTAATTACTGCTCACTCACAATGTAAACTTAACCTGACAGTCTGAAATCCATGTTTGTAAATGTGTTTTCCTCCTTAAATGCCTGTGAGTGCGCTGTCCCTCAGTAGCTCACACATCACTGCGGTGCAGGGAGAGCTCCTTCTTCTCTTGCAGCCTACCTTGCCCACTCTGGTCTTGCTGCCTCCTCTCTGAACTGCTGGAGCACCATCCTAGCACACAGCAAGCAGTCCCAATGCAGATTTAAAGTGTCTCAAATTTCCCTTGAGTTCCCTTGAAAAACAGATAAGAGCAATGGCAGGCAACATATATAAGGAGTTAAGTATTTTCAGAAGGAGACTAAAACTATTTAATGCTTTTTTTCCTGTGACAGAGGACTGCAGAGCAGGCCATCTCTGATGACTTAGAAGGCACCAGAGCATTCCCAGCATTCAGTCCCAGGGAGAGAATAGCAAGTCATTATCTTAAAATTAACTTTTGCATTTGAAAATGTGGATGTAATTCTTATCACTCTCTACATTTGAACAATTCTAGTGCCTTTGCCACCTCTAATCAGTATCTTCTACACTAAATCAATTACAGAAAGCAACCCCTGAAGCTGATTCATGAGCCTGGTGCCATGTCTGGCACCACAAAGGGCATATGTGGTAGAAAGTATTTGTGTTTGCGTGGTCTCCCACCCTCATGTATTCCAGATGGGTAGCAGAGAAAGGGGAGAACATAATTGAAGTCTATTTAGCATCAGCAAGGAACTGGAGTCTGGGGTTTGTGGTTTTTTCTGTCACAGGTAAAAAGCATTTCCTAATGAAGTTCAGCCTGGTGTCAGACATTATGTTCCTATTCCCATCTCCCTTTCCTTTGGGGGATGAATAATTCAGCAGCAGCACCTAGGAAAGCCACAGATAAACCTCGTACTGGATGGGGTTTTCTACATGAGCTCTGCCTCTGCACTGGGGGAGGGAGGCAGGAAGACAAGGCACAGGAAAAGCCTCTGGAAAGGAGGAAGGCACAGAATTGAGACACTCTGGAGGATTAACTTTTCAAGATCTGGAAGGGGTCTGCTGTAGCCCTGGACTCACACGCAGGCAGACAATAGGAAACAGATGTGTCTCTCTGATGCAAGTCAGGTATTCTGCAGGAAAGGAGGAAAGCCCCAGCACAGAACACATTATGAGGCACAAGTGCTCCCTCCATAGCGTGGCTATGCTGCAAACAGTGCTGTTCTCCAGGGCGGCTGGAGCGTGTTCCAAACAGGAACATAACTCCCATTGGAGGAGAATTGGAACAGAAAGAGCAGGGGTGGAGACTGTGCATTTGTTCTCACAAGAAAGAAGCCCCCACTACTTTTTTTTGCCCTGTTGGGCAAGGGGTAGACTCACACTATTCAACTGTGAGAGCCCCTGAGCAGCCCCAGTGGAGTCAAGCAATGAAGATCCATTTTTCATTCAGCCTTTGCAGAAAACATTAGAAAATGTTTTAATATTCAAATTGCACATGAAAACCTTATTTGGCACAGCTCAATGTGAAAATTAGTTTTCAATCAAGCTACCACCTCCCTTCCTGAGGAGATAATATATCCTGAAAAGGAAGAGTTTGCAGGCATCACTGACCCTCTAAGACAAGCACCATACCTGCCAGGAAATGTGCTTACTAGAGTCAAGGCTGACAGAGTTTAGACAGATAAAATAAGAAGAGTCACTGTTATGCTGTCCCCTATTTTTACACTTTCTTATTTGCTAAAATCTGACACCACAAAATCTCATTATAGTTTTACTCTCCCTGAAGTGGTGGTTAATTTTAGGGGAAGGGTAGGATGAGAGTTTGGGTTTTTGCTGCTGTAAGCAAGCTTTAGGAAAGATATCGAAGGTGGAATTTTGGCAACTTTATAGTTTAGGAAGTTGAACTTTTAAATTCAAGGACAGAATGGAAAAATTTCACCAGAACCTACTGGAAAATGAAAACAAAGTTCATTTGGGATGGAGAAGAGAGTTTACATCTTGACAAGCTATGAGAACTCAAACCTAAGAGGCCGATAGAGGGCTGGAAAAACAAGAGCATGGTTTGATGTGGTCAAGGAAGGAGCTAGAGAGAATCAGCTGATATAATCAGGGGGTGAGGCAGGACAATACAGCAGTAGGTTCAGACATGGGATGGCAAGAGATTGGCTGGCAGAAATCAATCCTTGAACAGTGGGAACACGTTTCCCCTCTCACAGCTGGAGGAGGGAAAGTGTCTAAGTGTCTAAATGGATAAGCAATTTGGGTGGACGTCTCTGGGGAGATACTTTAACCAAAAATTACATCTTTTGTTAGAAAGATACCTTCTGAAGGAAATAAAAAATCCTGGGGAAACTAAATGGAAATGTCCCTTGCTGGACAAGGGTCTGGATCTGGAGCTCTAGAGAAGGTGCTCATTGCCTCAAGTATCCTGAAAGCTGTAGCTGAGATTTAGTACTCTGACAGCACCAACTGGCTTCTGAGCATGTTGGGCATTTAAATCTGCTGAAATTACATTGTATATCTGAAGTGCAAACTGCAGCTTTTGAAAAAGAAGCCCTTTGTGCTGTGGCTGCTTCTAGCCTAGAAAAATAGCTCACAGTAGCAAACATCTAACAAATGTGTTTTCAACACCACTACAGTCAAACACTTTAATGTAAGACGGATGTATTTGTTTTAACAAAACTCACAAAGGCCTGAAACACATTGCTATTACTTCAAGGTCCTTTTTCTGGTCTGAAAAATACAGCCCTTCCAAAATCCAGTAACAATACCGCAGTACAAATAATTTCCCTCCCTACCACTTTGGCTCACCTTTCCAGGTACATCCTTCTTCCAGTTCTCCTTCTTCAGCCTGTTCAGGCAAGATGTTTGCCTTCATTTTTTCAGGCACAGCAGGTGCCCACCGTATTGTGAATCATCAGTCAATATTTACTGCTGCAAAGTTTCCATCAGCTGTTAATTGCCCTGTAATACAATGATCACTTTTGATTTTTCAGCAGATTTTGTTATCTTGTTGAATTATTGATTCATGTAACACAACAGGTCTTCTGGAGGTCACCTACTCCAGCCTACTACTCAAGGGTGGATATTGCAATCACATTCCTGCTCCAGGCATTACCCACTATTCCTTCAAAACCTTTTTCATATGTACAGTCCAAATATTCTTTCCTGCAGCTTCTGGCTGCCTTCTCTCATCCTCTCATGGTGCTCTGAGAAACATCAATCTCTCTTCCCTGTGACCCCGGGTTAGACACTTGAGGACTGTGGTCAGAATTGCTGCAGCCTTCTCTGGGCTCAACACACCCTCCTCACTTTCCTGAACACAGTGTGCTCATTTCTTATCATCTTTTGACCTTCTCCCAGACTTGTTCCCATTTGCCAGTGTCTCTCACACGGGAAGCTCCAGGCTGGACACATTCCTCTGGGTGCAGCTCTGCAGAGGGGCTCTGCACAACCCTTAAGCTGCTGCCTGAGGTATCACAGCGCCATATCCAGCCTGGTTCTGGTGCCTCCAGGGCACACTGCAGACTCCAGCTCCCTCCGTCCACCACGGATCTGGGTGTCCCCTGCCTGCCCAGGCCCTTTCCTGCAGGGCTCCTGCTGGTGCTGTCCAGTCAGCCATACTGCACAGCAGGCTCCTTCCCCTGGCATCTCCCTGTGTCCCCCCAAGTTCCCATCAAACCAGGTCTCCAGCTTCCCAGGGTAGGGCAGCCTTACCCTCCAGCACACCACTGGAAAAGCAGGCTCCTGGTTTGGCACTCACATCCATGTTCTTCCCATGCACAGGGCACATGCCCACCCCACTGCACAGGTTCCCAGGGGCTCTCTGCCCTGCACAGGTCACTGCTGAGTGTGTTTGGCGTTGCTGGCCCAAGGGACAGAGCTGAGGGTCTGTCACGGGCTGCAGCAGCTCTCCAATGCCTGGAGCTTGGCCCAGGCTGTCCTACAACTTGTTGTAGCCACTCCTCTGCCTTTGGTGCCCACATTTCTCTGCTGGGATTCTGAAGCCTCACCAAAGCCAGCCTCAGGGCACCGGGCTCCTCTTGGCCGCACAGACAGGCTGCACTCGGGCCTTTTGAATGTGGTTTTGTTTTTTGTAAACCCACGTTGGCCAATTCCAACCACCTACTCGCTTTCATGTGCCCAGATCCTGCCTCTTGAGTTTTTGAAGACAGACATGAAATTTCCTTTTCCCAGTCCCAGGAGACCTCCCTCAGCTGCAGCCTTTCCAAGGAAGCAGTCTCAGATTGGCCTCCTCCACTACAGGTACTCAGCAGGACCTGGCTATTGACACCCAGCACAGCACTCTATTGATACAAATAAACATGAATAGGATGGGAAACCAAATATAAACTTTTCTAAAACAGTGTTACTTTAATAATAAAACATTGTAATATGGAAGAATTCGAGACATGAGAAAAAATAAATTTTACCTGAAATGCTGGTCATTCCAGTAAATACTTGACGATGTTTCAGCTGCTACTTGAAACAAGAGCATTAAGCAAAAAATAGTTAAAATATATAAAAGCCACAGTAAGAAAATTATTGTGATCACTGTGACCAGATGATGGCTGTGGAGATTTAATGTCTAACCAGGCATGAATAAATAGTGCAGTACCTCACTTATACAAGGTGACATGTTCAAAAGATATACAGTAAGGCTCACTGGGTTATTGCCAGATCCATAAAGATAGTGGGACATTTCCTGCAGAGTTTAACAACACCATGCTCTTTTTTCCACCAGAAAAACATGACAAAATCTTTTGCAAAATTCTTTCACCATTAAATTCCTAGCTAAAGATCAGATTGTAAGGAAATAAAACAAGGTAACTTATTTTTAATGAAAAAGTCTCATTCTTAAAGGAACTGCCTTTTAATTTATCAGTAGATGTGCCCAGTGTAACACTATTATCAGTCCAAGTGGTGATACCAATTGGACAATGTCCATGCTAGCTCCTGTCTTCTCTTGCTATCTGACCAGAACTGGAAGGAAAGTTTTTATTACATTTTGACTTGCAGAAATAAGACACACACACACACTAGTGACCTGCAGTGGTTATAAGAGATCCTATCACCATTATTTTTCTTTTTAAAAGACCAATCTATATAAATCTTCTATACAGACTAGTGGACCACATCTCCTTTAGATAACCCTTTGTGAAAATCAGTGATATGGGGACCGTGACCCAGTCACACATACCAGCAGAAAGTTCCTGCTTCTGTGTCTATATCTGGTCTGGATCCTTCTTTTTCTGCTACAGAAAGATGTCAGTGCCAGGTGATAAACCCTGACCAAGAGAGTGCCCTTATAACTCTTTACTTTTCATACAGGAACAACTTGCAGCTCAGAGTGCAGTCAACGTATCTAGAATAATAGGTGTACCAAAGGATATGATCCCATTACTGTAACCATATTACCTTAGTGGTTTCTGCATTTGATATCTTACTCGAAAATCTAACTGCACAGCCAATATCACATTCCAATACTTGTTAACTGTTACAACAAATGCATGACTTTCATAGCTAGCCACAGGCAATGATGTAACACTTCAGGAGAAGGTATCCTAACGTTACAAAAAAGCAGCTGATTACATATTTTTGAGTATGATACAAATTTTCTTTCTCTTGTAAAGCTCATTTTTAAAATGAGAGATCTCAGCAGACCTAATGGGAGGATTTATCATTTATCCTGTAATTATTATCTCAAATGCATGGTTTTCCATGTTGTAGATAAAACTTTGGTGGCAAGCAGAGTTTCAATATACAAAATGTAAGCTAACACAGAGTTTTGAATAAGAATCTTCCTCGGTTCACAATCACATTTTTTAGCTCCTTATATTTCACAGATTAATTCCTTTCACTGCTGAATGACATAACACATTCCTTCACCTTTCATAACCCAAATATTTCTCCATTTTAAGATACTCTTTGAAATAATCAGTGGTCCAAGAAATCTATGCATGCTTACCCAGTCCCCTCCTTTTCTGTATTTCATATAGGAACATTTTCAATTGCAGAAATCTATAATTGCTTTAAATTTGTCATCATCAAAGTAGAATACAAAAAGAAAAAATACAGTGGTTTAATACACAGACAACTCTTGTTTCCTGAGGGGGGGGGGATAAACCCCTCTGAAGGGAGGTGAGCAGTTAAATCTGACTCCCTGCAAAACCAGGCACAGACAGATGCACATTCCAGGTGTCTGTCTACCTGTAACCCCGTGATTCTCAGAGTCCAGGAGATTAATGCAATGGTAACTGCTCTCCTAGAGAATGCTAAAAGCCTGGATTCCCTTACTTACCCTTTTTGTGGGTGATTCTCCAGTGAATTATCCTCTCACAACACAGTTGACAGCTTCACAGGACAGTGGGGAGAGTTACACTTGCAAAAAATGGTCTCTAATAACGTTACTACTATGAGGTATGTCTTGGTCTGTAAAGTCTCTACTATAAAGTTTCTAAATATTTTTTTCCTTGGCCTTTGTGGATTTATAATGGCCCTGTTGCCTTCATGTTAACCCTAACAGCCTTACAGTAGAGTCTTTTTACTCTTGCAATCCTTCCTTTCCACTTTTTATTAACAAAGAACAGGATTTTAAAGAATAGACTAAGCTTTTCAGCAGTAAAAAAAAGATAATTTCAGGCTTCTCCACACACCTCCCTTCAAAAGCTTGCTGCTGCATCTGGCAAATGCATCCTTTGCCCACACTTTAGAGCAAGTCCTGGTTCCCCAGTGACCTGCTTCCAGTCTCAAGTCTGCCCAGGCTGGTTTTAAATTAATCCTTAATCTCCATTAGCAGTGGTACGACCGTGGTGTACCATTTTGGTGGTACAGTAAAGTATCCACATAATCACACACCTGTCTCTGCTGCATCTTCCTCTGAAACTCCAATGTGGTGAATGTTCACAGTGTTGCTGCAAAAAAGGCCCAGTGAAGGCTGCTACAGGCTACAGTGAGGAAAAGACATTAAAACACAAGGGAAACAAACACAGGTTCTGTTATTATACTTTATTGCAACTCTGATGCTTTCTCTGTTCCTGGAAGACTCCTTTAGCTAAATTTGTTTCAAGCTTTTCTTTTTTTTTCCTGTACCAATTAAAACACAATGAGCATGTATAATTTTCTGATAATTTTATTGAAAAGGTACATTTAAAAAAATACACAGACATCTTACTATTATGGATTGCTGATAAAGATGCTCTAAAAGTTAATTCTCTCTCTTTTTTTTTTTCCCTTTCTTCCACCTGCAGTCCCCATTATCACATAATGACTCCAGTCTGAGCACTGCATATTGATTCACCTTTATAAAAGGGATGGGGAGGTAAGAGGATAGGTGGGACATTACTGCAATATATTCAGTAAACAGAGAATATGGTCAATTATAAATATTTTATGTTCTGTACATTATTGCATTAGGGAGCCACAATGTTATGCAGCATCATTACAAAGGAAACTAGTTAGAAATTAAGAAAACAGGATATTTACGTACAAACACATGGATCCATTGTCTTCTTGAACAACGCATGTGAGCTGTGGCAATGTGCAACTGGAAAGCTTTTTTGCTCTTTAAACATTGCTTAGCAACACCAGTGAAGAAACAACAAAAATAAGTTAAATGAAAGTAGCAAACAAGCAGTAATCTTAACTCTATGTTATATGGCTTTCTATTTTTGATTTCTCTAAATAAAGTATGACACAAAAGAAATAATTAAAAGCTTCAGCATTGCATTGCTTTCAAACATTTGCACAGAAACTAAAAATATTAAAATCAGACATGGTACATCTGTAGTACTACACAAGATACACCAGTACTGGGGTCTAGGACAGCACACGATCCCTGTCAACAAGAGCACACGAAAAGAATGGATGCAATTATTTTTTGAGATGTTATCTGCAATCAAGCATTTGGTTCATCTGCCTTTTCCTTTTTTCCACATTGGATTACACCCCGTCGCTTTTCAGAGAAGTATTTACATAGGTGTGAGTGAGGAAGACCCTAGTTTTCAAGTCTGTCAGGAAAATATTTTATGTTCCTTGATTCCAAGGTGCATCATACAAATTGAAAAAATAAAGAAAATAAAAAAAAAATGAATAGATGCATGAATCTTTAATGGTATAAATTTTATGAGAATTTTCATTTTTAAGCAAACCACGCTACTTTGATTAAAAAAATAGAGACAGAGAGAAGACAGAGTTTCTTAGACTCCAAAATGCAGCGCCATTGGTGAGGGATTTTATGATGTGGCTGGATGAGGTGTCATGCTAAATGGCATTGCAAAAGAGAAACATTTTAAAATTTCAACTCCTTTCCTGATTTCCTTTACCCTTTGTACTGGCCAGAGTTATCTCTTTTTCACATCAATAAATTAGTATGGTGCAAAGAGGATGGAGGCAGGCGTTGCCCGGATGGGCCCGTGGGCCGGCCTGAGGAGTGCGGGCGGAATTGCTGGTGCCTGGAACAGGGATGCCGAGGGCCGGGGAGGGAGGGACAGAGCTGAGGATACAGCTGCAGCTGCAGCAAGAGGAGATGAGAGGAAAGCAGGTGCCAGCGGCTTAATCATGTCCTTCTGGAATGCGAGCTTTGCCTGGAATAAAACACACACACAATGTAAATACAGTTCTGCCAACGCCCACTTTCACACGAGGGAAAAAGCGAACCCTGGCACAGGCAACACTGTGGCTTCTCACAGGAGCCTCCTACCTTCTGCTTAGAAATTTTACCTGCACTGTCCTCTTACTCTCAGGGCAAATAAAACAACCAAATCCTATACTTAAAGATAAATAAATCTCTTGAGACCATCCCACAGATGTTTAGAAGGAAACATAATTTGCAAGGGAGTAACTTTATATAAATTATAACTGTGCATGAAATATTAAAAATACTCCCATTATTAAGACTTCAATATCAAAAGTCAAATTTCCCACTTGCAAAAATGAATTGTAGAAAAGTAGAATAGACAAGATGGGAAGGTGGTATTAGGCCAGTGAGTTTTGTGCCTTCCAATGCAGATCTGCTCTTTTCAAAGTAGAAATATTTAAGATTGACACCAAAAAGATGTTTTTCTGAAATGTATATATATCTCAGTTTATGATCTACAAGTGTTGCTGGTGCTTGTGGTGAAAAAGCTAATCACAAATACATACAAAATACATACTCTCATATCTATATCTCTCACTGAAAATGGTTTGCCCTTCATTCATTCAATCGTGGAAGCAAAAACTCATGTTCTTCCTTTATAATTGGTGGTCTCTCCTTGTGCAATAGATGATAAAATGATGTATTGTACAAGTGAAGAAGATTAGCATGGCCAGAACCTATGGAGTGGGGAGTCTTAGAGGAAGCCTACAGCAGTTTAATTTGCCCCTAAACAATTACAAAGACATATCAACATTTTAGCATTTACAGACTTTTCACATGCTTTCTCTTACACAGACACATTTGTATCTGTTTCTTTTCCACCTATTAACTGTTCTTGACAGTGACAAGCTCTTTAATCAACACTGGCTGTGTCACGAGCAAATAAACATATAAACTGTGCTAAAGCCATCCTGAGCTCTGGCTGCAGATGATCATCAGGATGAGTTTGGGGGATTTCCTGGAAATGCAGGTGGTTGTGACAGGGATTGGCTAGTGGCACAGAGACAGGAGAGGTGTTTGATATCAGTCACAGATGTGGTCTGAACATACAGGTAGTCAATTCTCCTAAACAGCTGTAGGTTCTTTTGCACCAACTAATGCATCCACACAGCATTCTGGTTTGCTGTATGCAGAGCATGAGCACTAGTGTTTTTTTATCTTATCATTCTATGTCCTTTTTCCTGACTGCATCCATCATAACTTAGAGTTATCTCAGGCATGCAAAAAGACAGAGTATAGCCGTTGCTGCCTTCAAGGAGAACAGCCCTTGCCCAGCACAGCCAATACCTTTCCACAGGGCACATGGTTCATTCCCCATTCCAGTGATTATTCCCATCTTTCTAGCAGTAAATAACACTTGCAGTGCTGTCTGCATGCCTTGGACTGGGCAGACAGAATACATAACTATCTTCAAATCCGATTCCTGTGCAGACTCAGCCTGCAGGGGAAGAGAGGCTGCAGAAGCATCAGGTCTGTCATGTTCCTGTCTCTGTGCAGTGGGAGTCCCCAGGGTCACAAATTCACACAGACAGTGATGAGAAATAAAAATACTTACTGCTAAAATACTTGGGTTGCGCTGCAGTTTGTTGTAAGGACTATATTTAGGTTTCATAGGCTTTCCTGCAACTCTGTCCTTATGCCTTCGGCTGGAAATGTGCTGAAACAAATATCATCACATTTAATTAGCTCTTTAAACATTTCTCGGTTTTGAGTTTGAAATTGATTTATCAGCATGATATGCCTAAGCCCCTGTTTGTAAGATAAAGTAGGTTCTTTAGAGAGAGCAAAGATGAGTTTTGCTAAATTAAACATAACTTCAAGCATATCAAATAAAGAATCAAACTAATCAAGTACAGCATATTTTGTGATTCAAGAGAGGCTCTGCAAATTATTGATATTTTGGTTAGTGTTTCCCTTGTCCACTTGAGGAGCTTTAAACTAGGCAGAGCTGTAATCACTAGGTCATATGGATATTCAGAAGTAAGAGAGAAATTTCCATCTTCCTAATACTGTTCAGTTGTGTAAATAATTCAGTATTAGCTGAAGGAAGAACCAGTACCTAGGGATATGTCTATACATGCAATTTACTATTATCTTAGAGCTAACTAAAAAACAGGGAATGAGAGGACACATTTACACAGCACAGCACCATCCAGTCAGAGATTCCCATCTGGGCAACAGAACCACTGTGTTTGTATGGGCACAGCTCTGAACCCAGGGCTAATTGGCTCAGACAGAGAACAGCTCCACAGGCACACAACAGCTACACTGCTGATGATAATGTTGCTCTACATAATTCAGACACAGCTACTGGTGATTGTCCCAAACCAACAGATTTGAGTCATGTTTTCCTTCTCACATAGCATTAAACATTAGTCCAAGAGTCTGAAAACAGCACGGAAAGATGAATTCAGGGAGCCTCAACCCAGAATTTCTTATAGTTAGGAGAACAAAGTTAAAATCTTTATCTTGAACAACAGAAAACTTTTAAATGATGTCTGCTATGTCATTTATTGATACTGACACCTCTGCTTTTACAACTCTCAAGTCCATTTTTCCCAACTGAAATAATAAGGTAAACTTGACGCACGATGAAATATTTAGAAATAGTTGCTGGAAGACAGATAAGAAATACTAAGTTCATTCAGTATTCACAATATATCATCACACAGCCCTACACTGCACCTACAACATTGCAATGCAACTTCAACCAACAAAGAGCTCCAGATACATGCAAGATACCTGTTTAAGCTGAATTTCTGAATTAACATGGACATCACAGATTTCACAATGGAACGTCTTGTTCTGTAGTCCTGAGCCTTTACTGCCATTCTGCACCTTCATTCGGGATCCAGGCCTAGGGTAGGACTTGATGGGACCAGCACCATTCCGAGCTTCCACCATGGTCTTGTGCTTGGAGCCTAATGGGCAAGGGGATGCGGGTGAGTTGATGATCAGAAGCACAAAACATTCCCTCAGCCTGAGGAATTAATAACATTTATTTTCAAGACAGAATGGTTGAAGACTGGGACAGTCCTGTTTTAGTCAGTGTAGTTCCTGTGTCCTTGATCTAAAGGCAAGCCAGAAGGCTTTGTGAAGAAAAGGGAACAGGCAGGCATGCTGGACCTCGCTGTCTGGGGACAGTGTTTGCTGCTTATTCTTTTGCCAAATTCCACAGAGCCAGTAAACAGCAGAAAAGGGTATTAGCCAAGACTGGGACAGGAATCACAGCAATCCCTCAAAACCTGCCTAGGAACAGCAATACTTCAATAAATATCCTCTGATTTGGAAGAAACAGCTGCTTTGCCCATTTCAAGAATGGATTACAGCTGTAAAACCAGCTTCAAATGGCTTGTTAACAAGCTTTGCATCACCAGCACACCATACACAGACAGGGCACACTAGGGATTGCTGCTTGTGGCCCAAAACAAGACACTTATGTAATCTTCAGTAATCAGAACATTCTACGACATCGAGGAAACCTAGTGAGCCCACCTTAAAATTATAAAAAATATCAAATAACAAATAAATTACTGCAATTTTTACAAGCATAATAACAGATACTGATGATAATGAGACAAAATATGAAAGAGAGAGACCACTGACATTTTAGAAACCTTGTTATAGAAACCACTATGATCATACTGTTGATCCTCAGTGTGAACGTGTGAAGGGATCTGATTATTTAACATGAACTGTAGGGATTTTGTCAACAAAAATTTTAGAGAGTACATGAAGGACAGTTAAAAAAAATTAGACAGTGCTTTAATAGAATATCAAAAACCACACAGGAAATTTTCATTGACAGGACTGGTTTTGTAATTTGATATTGTAAGTTTTAGCTAAAAGACGCTTCAGTGAAGTGTGGCTTCCACCTTGTTAAATTGAATTTTAAAAATGTTTACAAACAACTGACTTGTGCGATATGGCTACTCACCTGTATTGTGGGCTTCTAGTTGTGAAAGAGAATTCACAGCCACTTTGCATAATGAACAGTAAAGTAGTTTTTTGGCTTTTTCCTCTTCTGACTCAGTAACTGTGTTAGCAGCTCCATTCGTGGAGCTGCTCTTCGAGGATGAGGCAGGTGCTACTCCAGGTTTGGGAGGAAAAGGATCCACTTCTGTATTGGACTGCTGACTTGCACTGCTGGGTTTTTCTTTCCCTTTATCTTCTAAAAGAAACAAAATGCATATGTTGTTGTTTTACGCCACACACACAAAAAGGACACAGTAGTAGTCCTGTGGGTTTAGTAAACATAAAACAACAGGGGGCTAATTTATCTCATTTTATAAAAGAGAGCAGTATCCTTGAAATCTTGTTAAAAGTACTGCCATGAAATGTGTGTAATTTGACAAAAGGGGTGATTTTCCTGTTTTTAAAGTTACCAGTGAATACCAATAAGTTCACCAGATTCATGCCAGCTGTTGCAGTTGTGCTGCAGGCGTGGCCAGTTGAAAGGAGCCCCAAGCAATCCCAAAGGAAGCCAGGGTTAAGGACAGGACAGCACTCAGAAACAAGCAAGGCTTTGCACTGGGGATTAAAAAAAATAAAATTCTCAAAAACAATATATTTGCCTTTGGAAGGGCTCAAGTTTCTCAAAGTCAGAGGGAGGACATTGAGAGGCTCCAGGACCATCTTGACACACATCCCACATTTCAGTTCCAGGAATTATGGTACTACACACAAACACAATTACTAATATTTTTAGGTTTTTTCCATTAACAATTCCCTGTATATTTGTGGATCATATGACTTCTGTGTGCATTCAGGGCATTCCTTTATCACTTCACAAGCATGAGTCAATCATCTGTGCTCCTATGAGACAGGTAGGCAGGTATTACTTCATTTTGCAGATGGCAATCACAAAGCAAGAGAGAAAATGTCCCAGCTATGCCTACAGAGGAACTTTGTGCAACAGGCAGTGTTCAAATGCTCCCTGATTACATGCTGCCCCTCAAGGGCTCATTACATTTCAAGCTGTTCAACTGCAGGCCTTGTGACCACAAGCCAGCAGTAAAACAAGCTCTGTCCAAAACAAACACGGGATGGGAGGGGCACGGTGCAGCGGTGCTGGTATGAGCAACCCCGACAAAACAGACATGAGAAACGACTGAATAAGTGTCACTCTGAAAAACTGGAATCAAATTTCATCATCTAAGCAAGTACAACATCTACATCAGAGCAACCTTCCCATTTGAAACCCTTGGCTTAGTGTGAAAGAGAGTTGAATTGACTTGAGAAACTAGGCTCTATTTTGAGCATTTTCATTTTAACATGGACCCTTGCCCTTTATGTTTACAGCTACCAGACTTAGTCTTAACATGCCTTTGTGTACCAGGCCAAAACTGTGCGACCAAGAACTCTGAAAACAGGATTGTACCCACTCAAACAAACACTTAAAAGTGTGTATGAATAGTCATCGTGAAACTAAACCCCACAGTTGTTGGCATATTTCCCAGAAGTGTATTGCAGTACATCAATTTTAGATTGTTATAAGCCAGGAAAAAAAAATTCTAATAAAAGAACTATTTTTTTAAAATAATAAAAATTCTTTGAAATTATACAACGTGAATATTAAACATTGAAAACAGTCAAGTACAAAGACTACTATTATGACCAAATTAATGTTAAAACCAGATTCTGAAGGTATTTTGATTGACAAAGTATGAAAAAAGAAACTGATGTTAAATTGTACTTCATAGTTTATTCAATTTTAAAGTCTCCACAGTAGTAAGACACATCTGCAAAAATCTAGAATACTTGATATGACTTATGAGTCTTCATAAAATAAAGTTTCAATAAATAACATTTGCTAACATTCTAAATTACAGAGTTTTCAATATGGAAAATTCTCAGAGGTGCTAACATCTACAAATGAAACACACTGAGCAGCTGCCATTTTCAAATTTACATTACTGAAAAATAGAGTTATTGTTGTTGTTGTTTTTGCTCTATGCAATATTATGCCAAACTGCACAAGGCATAACACCAGGATATATGTGAACCAGAGTGGAATAAAGGAAGGTTCCACAGTATTTTGTATTTCAGGCCTTAAAGGAAAAATACACCTACAGAACTGCAAGGTCTATGTTAACATATACCAACTATACTTCTAGTTTGGATTTGGGGGTTTTTTATGTTGTTGCCCATGCATTTTCTTAATGTCAGCATAAAAATTTGGTGCTATTGAAACAGCTCCTGGAGACAGAAAACACCCCTGTGCAACAAAGCACAGTGCTCGCCCTCCTGCCCAAAACCTCTGCCTGCACTGAGCTTACACATCACAAGAGGGAGCAGACTTCATTTGTTTTGCCATCAAGTGTCTGTGGTGAAAGACCCCAAAATATGGAAGACGATTCATTTTACATGGGCCACCAATTACCATCACAAAGTAATGGTTATCCAACAGTGAATTTAACAGATTGAAAATATTACAGATTTCATTTCCCAGTTCTCCTCACTTAACTGGCCAACAGCTGATGTAGTATGTTGATTTTTATAATACTCTCCAGATCTACAGATCTATTGATATTCCAACAGTTTTAGAGTACACAACATGTAACATACTAACAAGAAAACTTCTACAAAACTAGAGAGAAGTTACCAGCATGCAGCTGGGCTCAGTTCTGCCAGTATTGCAGCTTTTGGAAAGAACCTCAGTTCACACAGTAATTCCATCATTTGGAAAGCTTCCTGACACAAATAAGCTCTTCTTCATCGATGGGGATGTATAAGGAGAGACATACGCCCCTCTATGAATTAATGTTTCCTTTCACCACTCTAAATGTTTAATGCGGAACATCTTCAAAGATCATAATTGTAAGGTTATTATACAGTTTAACTCCCACAGAAAGTACATGGAGCTAAGTGCGTATTTGTCACTGCAGTGGGGCCAGAACTGCATTTTCCTGGCTTCTAAAATCAGAAAATTGCACTTCTCCAAATGGGCTTTTGATAACAGCTTATTGTTTCGATCCACAGAATTCAAAACACCATTACTTACAGTTTTATGTTTGAGACAGAAATGCCAACTACTCAACAGTGCAAAGCACAGGAAATGAAATTTCATGTATATACAAAGCACAAAGATGATCACTCTTTTTTTTGTACTTATAGCACAGAGCTCACAAATAGTATTTGCATGCAGAAATCAACGAATATAACTGTTGATGACTGCATGTATATCTATGCTTCTAAACTATCATCACCTTATAAAACACATGTGAATTGTGAGATGCAGATGTAGGATTACAGTCCTCTTGCTGTTTCTGAAGGTATTAGCGAGAACAGGCTCAGGCTTACTCTGATCTCCGCCTGGGTTGAGACTAATAGAGCCAGGCAGAGCCCAAATGAGGGCAGGAGTGAGTCCATCCTGCCTGGACCATGGACACACCAGCTTCTGCTGCACAGCTCAGCAGAGCACAGCTGGAAGCGTGAGATCAGGGCAGCACCAGCCTACTGCCTGAAGGCAGCAGCTGTGATTCAGTCTGCATCAGGGTCAGGTTGAAAGGCTCACACCAAAACTCATGTGCAAGAAGTTAATTTAAAATTTAATTTGTTCCCTTTCCCTATGTTCTTTTTCCAGAAAAGTTATTTATTTATTTTTTTTTGCAAAAAACCCATATTTCTTGTCTCTTAAATTCCTCTCTTAAATTCCAGAAAAGTAAATTGATGATTCAGGTTCTTACTGAAGCCTGAATTTATTTTGAAGTAGAGCCCAGGGAAAATAACTAAAGCAAGCTAATTAAGTATTGCTTTGGGCTTGGTAATATCAATGCTTTTCTCACCCATTATATTGTCTTAATTCTGCTTTGAAGTTGTTTTCACATATTTCTGCTTGTTTGACTCATGCTTGTGTCAGCGCCATGTTAAAATTCAAGACTTATTAATCTGATCAGCACTGCCTCAATTCAAATAGCAAAGTCAGGACACTGCAGGGCAACACCTCTCACGTTCAAACCTACAGGTTCTACTGCCTCACTCCCACAGCTCACAGTGAGGTGACTCACTGACCTTTGCAGGTCATGCCACTCTCACTACAGCTGCTGTGGCATAGACAATAGGTTGTACCCATTAAAGGTTTTTGTTTTTTTTTTTTGGAGTTAGAGTGATGCTTTGGTGCACATTAGAAAGAAGTTTTCGTTTGGACTTCATGATGAAATCACACATGCTGTTTTCAACAAAAAATAGAGTAACTTAATATTCAGATCCTTAATTCAGAATTTACATCTGGATAAAAATTAATACAATGTGAATTCAAAACTCATGTATAGATCTAGAAATCTGTTAAAGTTTTTCAGTATCAAAAATGTTCATTACTACACCTCAGCATGCCTATCTGCCCAGTTTTTATCACTGGTAATACTTAAAACATCTTTACCATAAATTTCTTTTCCACCACAGCTTGTTCAAATAGCAATTAGAATTAATATATCCAAGGTACAAATGATATGTGATACACTTGCTAGAACCCTTTCCAATACATATGCTAAAATCTTTCAGAGATGAAGTTCTGCTGCAATCCTAGTAACCCTTACAAAACTGTCACATAAATTTTTGGCTGTATGTAATAAATAAATCTGATCTTGCTGTGACAGTAACAGAACAATGTTTCAATTATTGAAAATACATATTTTGTGTGTCTCTGCATTTAATAAAAAGTATAGCTTTGCACTTGCCTGCTTCTCTTCTCCACCTGGAACTGGGACTCTTGCACACAACCTGTGCTGAAGGCTGAGCACTCAGAGAGGGAAGGATCCTGGGACTGAGAACAGCTTCCCAGTGCTGACTGGGATGGAGCTGGCTTCCCACTGGGAAGGGACTCTACAACCCTGCACTGAAGCTCTTTTGTGAGATTCACCATCCTAAGTACAGAAATCTGGTTTTATATTTCTTTTACCTGCTCACACAATAGTGCATATTGCCAATAATGAAAAAATTATGTTTGGCAGTAAAATTTTTGTTATTCTCCATTGTAAAGGTAAGAAAATAGTAAAAACTTCGGCTTTTCTTCTTGAAAAACACGAAGGAAAGAGCCACACAATATCCAGTGCAATTTCCAGCCTAAAGCAGTCACATTTTTTGCTGTATTAGTGAAGCACTGTGTAACTCAGTCACTGCATGGTCATCAGGCCCATACTACCCGTGAGCACAACTGGTGCACAGTTAGGGGCAAAGCCTTTGGTTCAATCAGCCTTGTTTACAGTGGTGCCTACTAAAACAACCTTTTAAAACAAGGACTGTTTGGTGATCCTGAACATTTTCAACTGATTTCTAACTATATCACTTCCTAGGGTAACTGAAATCAAAAGTGATTTCTGAAAGTAAACGTTAATATTTTATTTTTGGGATACTGAAAGTGTGGTGCCAAAAATTGGCTTGTGATAGCCTTGAGTTCATGTAAGTTGTGCTACAGGGAGCTGCTATTGGTTTGAAGTGTTGATTTTGGAGGCTAAGGGAGAGTTTGAGGGAAAGCAAATGTATCTCCCACACTGGTAAAGGTGTACTGAATGAAACAGATTATCAGGTTCTCCCTGTAATTCCAATAGCTCCATACATGCCTGTGAATACTGGGCTGCATTAAACAACCTTTGAAGCATACAATGATTACAGAATGGGAAAAGGAAATCCATGAGATTGTCTGAGTGTTAAACATTCTTTCCCCAAAAATAGGTGTAGAAGATGGTAAAATCAGTTGCATTAATTACACTAGTAGACAATCCAAGAAATTTTCCTGAAAAGCTTATCAGTATAGCTAAATTAGCATCCATAAACACAAAGTAAAAATTTGTTGAAAAAATAAAATTCTCAGTTTAAATTTGATATGTTAAATGCTTGGCATATGTGAAATCTAAAAAGTGAGAAATGTAATTACATTTTTTTCCCCACACTTCACAAAATATGCCCACTGACGATGCTGAAGATAGGTGATTTACTTGAATAGTTACTCAACAGTTACTCTGTTCTAAGCTTTCCACACACAGAAGTTGCTCCCCAGACCAAATAATCAGTTTAAGAGCAGAGATGACCACTGCAGACACGTATAAATCTAAAAAGTCACAACAATCAATCACTGACACTGCCACTATTGTGGCAGTCAAACTTCTCACAAGAGTTTTTCTGGTTTTCAGTCCATCACAGCAAAAGAGAAATTTTTAAAGGTGAGAATAAAAGAAGCAGGTTTTGCTGCTGATTGCAGGGAACTCTTCACAAACAGGGCCAGGCAAAGCAGGAAGCTCTATTGGAATCTGGTTTCAATGGCTGTGTGTGCCAATGCAAGACAGCATTTGAAAATATTACAAAGGTATGGAGAGCTTTGAAAGTGAAGGACATAAATCTGGACAGAGAAAAATCAGTAACACAGAAATATTGTAACAAAATTTGCAGCATTTAAAACAAAACCCAATAAAGTGGAGAGATCACAAAGAGAAAAAAAGCCTGGCTGAATGTAATTAAGGGAGATGTTAAGAAACTACAACAAAATAAAATCAAGGTGGGAAAACTTATTTAGTCACACTGTACTTGTAGGACTGCTTAACCAAACCTTAGGATCTACCCTGGAACACAGGCCTGGGGATAGAATGAGAACGCTCACAAACAATTATATTGGAAACAAGAGCTGCTGTGCATCTCCTTGGCCTGAAATAAGATTTGAAGGGAGAAGATCATCAGTGACTGAATTACCAGGATGAAAAGAAGGGCCTCTTTCAGTGTATTAGCTGAAAAGTTACTGAATAAAAGGTCAGACAACAGCTCCAGTAAGAAAAACAAGTTTCAAAACACTTCACTGAAAGCATTTTCTTCTGATTCACAGCGCTATAGAGGAATAAAGCGCACACACAATTAATTGTTCCTCTTAGGATGGAAAAGATGAACATTTGAGTAATATATGCCATAAAGACAATAGCAGGACAGCAATTAAGTTACTAGTGATCACAACCTTTAAAGATTTGTAATTACTCCATCCTGCATCTCAGCACTACTCACAAAACCCCCAACAAAACAAACAAAGAGCACTAAGATATTTCATCACACTCATTAAGATGGAGTTAACAAACTTGGATAAGGTATTTGAAAATATTTTTTGTTTTCTCTGCACATTTGCTGAATAATGAGACTCTAATGGCTGTCAGACAAAATACCTGCTTTCTCACCAGTTGTGCAGTCTACTGAGAAATGAGGCTGAAAAACCCGTAGGGCTCTGTTCTAGAAAAATTCCACTGCAAACTGCATGCAAATCAGACAGCACAGTCTATCTATTAACCCTTTGGCTACTTTTAGTTTTTGTAAAATGTTTTTTACTTGAACTTCAGGCCTGTATGAAAAAGAGCTAAGTTTTATATAATGAAATAAATCTGTTTGACACATTCTGAAGAGGACAAATTTTGTCTCTATACAAATACGAGAAAAAAGTAGAAGCTATAAATATAAAGCTATTCCTCTCAAGCATGAATGTTCCCTCAAATAAGCTGTAACATATTTTCTCAAGATACTGAAGCTACATCAGGAAATGTCTGGATGGCTGTGCAATATTAGGTGAACTTGGTAGCTAGAATGATTATTTAATTAACTGCATCACTACTGTTCCACAGGCCAAACCCAAGTATCTTTTCATTCCAGAAGTATTGCTTACATGGCTATGTTACAGCAATGATGCTGAAAATTTCTTAGATGTTTTATTTCTGATTTGGCACACCAAAGGCTCTTACTAGGGAACCTGTATTTCTTTCAGAGTATGAAAATACTTGTGCTGATACGAATAAAGGAGTAATGTTAAAAATAGGCTTGTTTTGCAATTTTGGTTGGGTTTAATTTTTATGAAAATGGACTGATGAGAATTACAGAAGTACATGTAGTTCTGCAAATGTAAGACCTTGCCCTGCAAAATGTATTCCTGTACCCATTTATACACCTTCCTGAAAGTTCCTGCTGCTTCAGTTACTGGGTTGTCAGAGGTGATCCTGCTGTATTGCTGTAATTTTTAATCAATTACTTACACATTTGCAGATTCTTAGGGAATTGATTTAGGTTGGCTGGCTAGTGCCTGTTTTATAAGACGAGATCAAGAAAAATCTGTATGCACTCACTAGCAGGGGAAGAAAAAAAAAAGATACTTCGGCACATAAATATAAAACATCGAGTAAAATAACTGCAAAATTGTTACGTATCAGCAAAGGGCGTTCACATTTCAAAAAACCTCTTATTTAATACTTCAACACAGTGCAATTTCTCAGTGCAAAAGCTAGAGGAATAAGAAGGGTTGATTTTGTAGCCAAAATGCAGGAGTGTATGTAGTATGTCTGGAGAAAACAAACTTTGAACACTCAAGGCCTTTTGGATTGTGTTTCCATGCAACCTGCTGATCTTTAATGATATTTTACAGAATGCATGTTGTATCAACTTCTCTTTTCCTAATCTGAAAAAAAAGATTATTACAATTTCCAGCTTTCTCCTCCTCTAGTTTTCAGATCTAATAGGGTGAACAAGTAACTGTGGCAAATGCAGCATGTTACTTCTGGAAAAAGTAAACTTGTCTGCAAACACCAATACAGAGCAACTTCCCAGTGTGCAATGCCAATATCTAATTTCTCGGTGACGTGTTGACAGGTTGGGAAAACTATCATTAGAAATTTGTTCATAAACCTCAGCAATATCAGCAGCACTACAGTGCTGGCAAGTGAAAACAAGGTGGATCTAAAACACAGCTAGCAAGTGTGAATGTTAATTTAAAAAGCATCCATAAAGTGAGATCATCCAAAAGCTCAGTCTTCCTGGGTCCTGCTGCTTTATAGCCAGGCATATTTACTTTCATCTTTTCTGAGCTATGCCAGTCTGTTTGGGCTGGAATAGGAAAATTTGTGAGTTGGAAAATTTTAATACAGTGTGAACAGAGCTTGAAATATAGTATAAGACTTACTATTACAAAATATGGCTCTCCTCTGAGTGAAAGCAAATGTTTTTTGCTAGCTATAAACTTATCTTTCTCTGACACTAGACATCTATTATTTTTAAAATATTTTATATTCCCATTCCTAATTCTGCCACATCTATTTCTGATGTCCTGGAATGCAAACTTTCTATAGTATGCATTGTCTTTTAAAATTTTAATAATGTAAAAATGCTTAGAAAAATAGCTTTCAAAGATTATAACAACCATACAGTATTTTGCGCAGAGATCCTTCACTTCTCCTTAGTCTCAGTTCATCATCTCAGCTGTAAAAATAACATTGGCTCCACCATTTATGAATCTGAAATATATTACTAGAAACGTATTTCACTTGCTGCTTGTGCAAAACAAGAATCTTAAAACCCTATGCTCAGATGCTGAAGTGTTTTGGAACTTAATATTAAATTTATGGGGGTCTAAATAAAAGAATCAAGGAGAACTGACACACTCTGCAAGCAAATGCTCGTGGGCCTGTGTCTGAACTCTTCACTCGGTACTTGCCCAGGCAGAACTGCAGTTAAAGTCAGCTGTGAAACACTCGTCTTCATTTCAGTTAAATGACATCTATAATTGTGCATTCTCACCCACTTCTCTAGCAGGTTTGCCTGAGCACTGTGAGTATTCAGTCATGCCCTCAAGGTTTGACAAATAAATTGCATTTCAGATATAACTTGTCTAACCAACACTAAAATATTTTCACTCTCCTTGAAAACAAGTAATAAGGAAATAATGAGTAGCCTAATGCTTGTATAAATAATTTTTCTACCATAGGAAATGGAATGTATTTCCCCCTTCACTGCTGAAGCAGCATTGGTCCTGACCCATTCTTTTATATTTGGACACTAAATTCATTTGAGGGCTCAGGGAAAAGGAGAAAACTTAAATTTTGCAGCTTCAACATACCCTTTAATTTCACATAACTGAACAGAGGGAAAACTTTATTCAACTACCAATTATATGAATAATCACCAGAATCTTGTTATTTATTCTATGATACCAGTGAAAAATACATATCTGGTATCAGAAGAGCTGCCTTATTTCTTTAGGGATATGTTGCTTCAATAAATGTTGTGAAAGTATTAAACGAAATTGAAATTATTTCTCCCAGGGTTGATAAAAACCCCAACAGAACCAGCAGGTGTCTTAGCAAGTTATTTCGTTATTTCATGCTTACCTTACTATCATTCCATTATCACCATCATCCTATTAAAAAAAATCCTCTTGGGATATTCAATTGGCAATTCTATATTCAATCATTAATAGAACAAACAAGAAACACAGATGCCTGATTTCACAGTATAAAAGAGGTACTGGAAGGTTCAATGTATATGAAAAGATTCTTTAAATGACCACATACATTTAGCCAAAAAAATCCCAGTAGCTAATAGCATCCCTGGCCCTGCTGCCATCATCCAGCACCACTAGTAGAGCCAATTTTGCTGGGCCAAATGCTTCTCTCTTCACTCTACTTCTTGAAGAAAGAAAAGCTTTGTACCATTTTAATAATGCTGGTAAAAAAATGCTTTGACATTCATGTTGCTAGAACTTGAGCAAGTAGAAATACTAGAGTTATACAGTTTTAATAATACAGAACATGAGTGCTCAGGCACAGAGCAGAACATCCAGAAGAGTCTTATTTCATCTTACAATATATTTTTGATCCAAGGCAGATGCCTATTTTACTGCAGGAAAAGCAAAACCTTATCATTCCTTCAAAAGAAAATACTGGATTCTCATATTCCTGATTGCTATAATAACTGGAGAGAGAAGAGTTTGGCCTTTTCCAGTTTGAACAAGAATTGCAACAGCTCATCAGTGTTCATGTGTCAGCTGCAGAGATTGTTTTTCAGTTAATGGCACCTATAATTAGTTTTCAGTAGAGGTGCAGAATTTGAAACGTGCTAGCATTATTATAGACGGACCAAAGATTCCCAGGAGCTTATCAAGAGCAAAATGCACAGTATGACTGGTTTTCCATTCAGATTTAGACATATACAGAAAGATGAAGTTTGAATATCCACTTTTGAAAAGTATGAACAGTAAGGCTGGCACGTAAGAAAGTATTTGAAGATCCCAACCTATTATAATGATTTCCTGTTAACAAAATTTGACTTGCTAATTTTTCTTTTGGCTCACCTTTCATCCTAAGAGCATGAACCCAACAGCAACTTCCTGAAAGAGCTGCTGAAATTACCCGCCAGAAAATGCCCAGAAGCTATTTATTATCAAATCAAATACAGACATTGCATGTGCCATGGATTTAAGTACATATATGGTACTTGCAACAGTGTAATTGTGATGAATATATGAGCATTTAATAATCATATTTTACATTATCAATTATAAAATCACTGTGGTCAAGCAGAGATTCTATACTGTGCCATTACCTCTGTTTTGGGGTAGAGTTTCAACAGATGGCAATATAGAAGGCTCTTCATATGGCTGTGAAACACTGAATCACAAAGGAAGAAAGCTTACCATCCTCAGAGGGTGTAATGGAAAAATGCCCTTGAAATGACTCCTTGGTGGCTGAATCAGATTTGAATTTACTACTTAGTTGACTGCAAACTAATACCTTTATCTAACAGAAATATGCCTGTGCTTAGCAGGCACTATCTGAATCCACATAAACACAGATGCATGGTTATTTTATAGAGTATAGTTTCAGCAGAATTCTTTATGTCAGCATAAATGTGAAGAACTGATGAGGCTCATCAGTACCTTTTGAAAGAGGCCAGACATAAGCACAAGCATCTTTGAAGGGCAAAAGGCAGAACCTCTAAATAGGGCACAGTGGCACTCTGGGGCAAGCCAAACACATCCTTGTCCTGTTCCTCTCTTACAGCCCTATCCCTGCCCCATCCTCAAAATTCAACTCTGTCACAACCTGTTTTGATGTCTAGAGCACATTGGTACATTACACAAAATTATAGGATTGAAGAATAATTAGAAACACTGTAGCTTTGAGGTTCTTATAATGGTAGCTGGGGAGGTTGTATGTCTCCGGCTCCTAGCTACTTCTGAAGGATCACATAAGAAACAGTTTGAGTTATGTAAGCAAGCTATTCCTCTAAAATGTGTAGAAAACAAGGTAGTAAATGGAAACAAATGTCAAGGTGAAAAGGGATTTTGCCAAGAGATCTGGTATAATTTTTTTGCATTAGTCCAAGTAAGGGGGTGCGTATGTAAAAGTTCAGAATTTAAGCACTAGCAGGAAAAATAAGCAACAAGAGGAAAATGAATAAGGGAGTGTCCTGATGGTGGAGTCGTGAAACGCAAACTGAGCCCTCCACTGGGACATTTCACCTCATTGGTTGATGAGCACAGAGCACTGGCAATGGGGACGCTGGAGAAAGCCAACTCATCAGCTTCCTGAGTAAATGTGATTCAACATGTCTTAGCAGTAAAAGGTAAAAACAGTCAGTTTTGTTTTGAAAGCATCCAGAGATAGCCCTTGACGAAGTAAAACTCACATACAAAACCATAAGGTCAACTTTTCTAAGTCTGAGAAAACTTGGAGTCTCCAATCCTGTCTAAGGGGACAACTAATTACCATATGTCTACACGACATTAAGTCATTTATTCGGTCCATCAACAAGTCCAGGTTATTTTCCAAATGTGATCTAGTTCACTCAGAGTCAGACACTGTTCCACACTCCAGCATGACACTGTTCCTCAGAATAACCTCCAGCTATTTTGAGTTAGGCAGCTGTAATGACTGGAATAACTCCTACAGGACCCAGTTAGGATCAAAAAAAACTGGCAAAAAAATTTGCAGTCACAGCCCTTTCCTGCTGTTCTTGCCATACACAGCAGATCAGCCCAGGACTGCTCATACGCTGGATTGTCATCACTGTGACCCTGTGCACTGCCTGTTGGGCTGCCCTGAGGCAGTGCCCCAGAGCAAAGCTATAGTACAAAGGGTCAGGATTTGAAACAGGTTCTAAAATTTGGCCTAGTTAGGTGTGTAATGTTCTCTGTTCCTGTAACAGCTGAACAAAGTGGGGTTTCATAGAGCATGCAAAGGGTTTATCTCTACCTACTTATTCCCAAGTACCAGTCTTCTCTTACTGCAATGAAGACTGAACCTGAAATGCCCATACCTATCATTTCACAAGCAGGCACGGGGCCAATAGAGCATACAGCGAATGATCAAAGGCCAAAAAAGATTATCTTTTATAATCTGAAAAATGATTTTGTCTCTTGAGTAGTTTAAAACAGTTGCATTTACTTCCCCATTTTCATATCAAAGCAAAATGCAAAGAAGTTGATACCACATCATTTGTATGCTTCATTTTGAACTATTTATTTTGATTTAGAAGTAGGATCAAAGAATTCCTCTTTGCTTGATAAGTAAACAGAGACATTTCAATCCAGTCATTACCATATGCATTCCTGAAGGATTCATCACTATAAGCATCTAGACTATGCTGACCTGGGGTCACAGACACCAACTTCTTATTGCATTCTTAGAGCTATATTTAAAGCACACTTCAAATATTCTGAGCTATGCTGTGAACTGGTTATTACCCTTGCCCTTTCCTAAAGCAATGCCATGTATCCTTCTGTGTAGCCATCTTGAAAACCCTGGGCTTCCACTGGGAGGGAAGGAAATCTTTGCCACTATATTGAGTTTGCACAGCTAAGCTTTGATGATGGGAGGGCTAAAAAGGTGTCTTCTGTGAGAAGCTGTCAGAAGTTTCCCTTTTGCTTGACAGAACATGACTCTTGAGCTTTTTGCTATATTTTCTCTTCCCTGCCCAGCTGAGGGTGGGAGTGGTAGAGTGGCTTTGGTGGGCACCTGGCAACCAGCCAGGATCAATCCACCACACCTAGAGCAGCTCTCAGCACTGTTAACACAGCTGCTCTGTAACCACATCTCAAAGCAGTTATGGAAATGCTTGCGGGGTCACAGCAGTGGTTTCCTAGCACATAAAACTGTTATATAGCCATTACTGGACTTTTCCCATGTGGTTTGAGAAACTGTGTGGGAGACAGGTTATGGATACATCCCCTACGGCCACCTCCACTCTGCAAATACCTATCAGGACAAGCGGAGATGGCGCAGCTATAGCAGGAGAGCACCAACTCTGTCACACACCTGTGACATAACCTGTGGCTATTTTTTCCTCTCTGCAGAGTGAATGGGGTAGGGTGGTAGTATTTACAAGTACCAATAAATATTTTCTGAACCGGAAGGAGTTTCAAGCTTCGACAATGAGATCACATAGTAGCCCAACAAAGTTAGAATGTAAACATCTTTAGCTAAACCCATTGATATCCACTTAGGGTGCAGCCACCTGCACCATTCCTGCACTGTGGCTTTATCATTATATATTTGCTGATGATCTACAAATGCCATTTCCAAGTGACGCTGCATTATTAACAACAGCAGGGAATAACTCCCTCTCACAATATGGTCATTGTCATGCTCAGACCACAGTCATGCCTTTCTGTTTGGCTGAGGCCACTTTTGTCTACAGGAGCCACATTCTTCTGGAAATATTCCAAAAAAACCTTAAAGATTAATTTAACTTTTGTAACTCTATCAGCAGCCGCATTTCTCAAGCTGAAAGAAAGAACTGTAGAGAGACCACTGCATCATATATTTTGAAAAATAAGGACTGGATGAATTTAAGTTTTATCTTTGATAGATTCATCACCAGCTGAGCTAACAGTGAAGTTATTTTTCCTGTTAGCACTATAGTGGTGACTTCTGACAAGTAAGCGTTTTGGAGTTCATGCTATGTCTGACTCAAGGAACGCACAGCTCTGTAGCAAACTTAACCTGACATCTTAGTCCAATATTTAACAACTGCTCTGTCTGGAGAGCTCCAAATCATTCATCATTATCTCATTCAAAATGACAGCACATCAGAAAGGGTGCTACTCGTGTCTGTTGTGCCCCTTTATTAGCAGACCTACGAAAGAGAATAATTGCAGATTATCAGTTTACTGTAATAATCCCTACCCTTTCTACACTAATACCCATGGATGTACAGCAGATAAAAAAAGATCACAAGAACTCATTATCGTCTTCTCTGTTTAGCTTCTCTTTCTACTCTTACATACACTAAAAAACTGTGGCACCTGTCAAAAAATTGTTATTCACCTTATGGCACCTGAATCAAGATCAGCTCTGGTGAAGAGGATAATAAATGGCTCCCTAGGCAAAAGCAAATCTATCAGCAGTAGTCTACTGGAGTGCCAGTTGGGTAATCCAGAGTAGGGGCCCTCTGCTGAATAACACTGTCAGCGAGTTCACACAAGTCTCCTGTTCCATTCAGTGATACAACACTGACACAGCAGAAACTCAAGCAATTCCACTGCTATTAGTGTTGCTGATCTTCCTCAGATTACTCATCTGGAGGGTATTAAAAAAAAAAAAAGGGATGTTGAAGCACCAATGAGCTATGAATGTCAGGAAATACCCAGGCCACAAGGCTTCACATTTCTGTAGGTGTGCTTTCCTATGAGAGCAACATTGTCTTATTCAGAAAGGAAAGATTTCTTGTGCTTCAGCTAAATATATAACCTCAGAATTCACCCTTCACCTACATTCTTCCACTACTGCTATAAGAACATCCATACTTTTTAACAGTAAATTTCATAGCCTTAAAAAAAATATACACTTTAGCATTCAGGTGCACCAGTTGTTTCCCAGAAGTGAAAAAGCAATTTGAGACTATCAAAACAAATCAATTCTGTACAAGAAAGCACAGTAAATAGTTTAGAAAACACAAGTTATGGATCACTATCACGTAACCAAATTCTCTCATACAAACACAAAAGAAGGAGAAAGTAAAGGATGTATAGAACGAAAAGTTGTCATTGACCTGATTTGTCAGAGATGTTGGCTGTGACTGGCGTGGTGGAGCAGCCCGTGTTAACCTTTGCGCTGTCCTTGGAAGAACCAGCTTTGGGTTTGTTTTTCGTTGCCTCTAGTGCTTTGACCTTCTTGGCATGTTTACTTCCTTTGTAGTGGGCCTCGGCCTGGCTCTACAAAGGAGAACAAATCAGGCTCACTTTTTTTTGCACTTGTATATAATACAATGGATGACAAGGCAGAAAAGTGACACTTTCAATAGTAGGCACCATATTATTCCACCTAAAAAAATTTAATAGCTTTATACTAGCAGTTTTGTGGATGCAAGTTCTTATATATTCAAATGACAGGATTTTAATTAATTTTGCATGTTTTCAGTAACTTAGAAAGAGGCTCTAACAATACATAAAGCTCTGTCACTCCTAAGGTAATTCTTTACTTTTATGGTGCTTAAAGATTTAAAGGACTATACAAATGCAAACATATCCAATTCAGAAAGAAGCTACTCAATTTTCATGTGGTGTTCCCTAGTCTTTATTGCTTGCAGTTAGAAAGATGCACTGTACTGAAGCATGATTAAATAATCCATTTTTCCTTCTGTTTGATCTAGTACAGATGTCATAAAATACTTTCACCTTCACAGCAACTGAGCAACTGAAAATTGAAAAAATATTACTTCATTATTAGATCAAAAAAGAAGGGTTAAAATGAGGAAACACCATACCTGTAAACTTCAGTAGACCCAAGTACAACATAGAAAACTAAATACTTGTCAGTCTTGATTGCTTTGTAAATTGTCTGGAGTATTATTTTTTAAATACTAAGAAAATTGGAATCTGATGGACAGGGAGGAGCTTCTTAAAATTATTATTATTTATTTTGTCTTAATCTGTCCAAACAGAACAGTAGAAATAAAAACTGAGATGTTTACTTCACCTTTGCCTGAAAACTATCTTCAGAAACTAGGTCAGTGTTTTTGAAGTTGCACAGCTAAAGCTAGACACATAAATATCTGCCCATTTTTTTCAGTGATATTGAGTCTCCTTCATTCTTCCTGACTCTATATAATCAGATGCCTTGACAAATCAGGCCACTTTGTTAGAAGCAAAACTAAGGAACTACATACTTAATACAAGCTCCAAAGATTAGAAATTTCAGCTAATGAATTTAAATGGCTTTCTTGACTTCTTAATAAATTAATTTACCGGATAATGGGCAAGAAAGAAGTCCTATCCAAATCAGTCTGTTTTCATTACATTGTGCTATTCAGCAATAGCTTTGCATTATTAATATTTCCGAACACAATTTTAAATCATTATTTCAGGCATACCACTAGGTGCCTCTATTGAAGGTTGCATATTAACCACAGAAGTTAATATTGTTGTTTACTTCAAATTAAAACACTCAGAGAAAGCATGCTTCTTCTAAGCACATCTTGGCACCTGGCATATAAAAACATCAGTGCAAGTAAACTTTCACTGTGTTCATGCAAAACCACACTCATTCTCTCTCATCAATCAATTATCAGCTATTTCATTTAGTTCACTGTGTTAAATGAAGTAAGCCATGAAACAAGTCACATGCTTTTTATAAAGAGTAGCTGTAATAGCTAAGATGCTTGAACTCCATAAAGAGTGCTGCCATAATGAGGAAAATTGTTTTCAGATAGCAGAAATGGGCATTACAATGCAGTCACCTTGGGACAGAATGTAATAACAGCTTTATCATATGGTAGAGTAGAAGTGAAGAGTAGAAACAGCTGGAGCAGGCAAGAGAGCAGACAGCATGTTGGAGTCCTCACACAAGTTACTGGCACCATTAAACTGATGGGGAATTGTTGCTAAAACAGAGGTGTGAAGTTCTTACACATCAGAACTTCTGAAGTGATTATACAGCCCATGAAACACAGTGCTTTCCACCTCAGAAGGACAGTGTATGTTGCTGTGGGTGCATCTTCCCTTTTATACGAGATTTTAGCAAGAAAGCATTCAGTAAGAAAGGCTGCTAGATTAGTTTTATTTTGAATTCCTCTGGAAATGGGATATCTTTTAAAAGCTTTACTATTAAAACAGTGAAGAGTTTACTCATCAATTGCTATTAAAATGTTCCTTGATTTTAAAACCTTTGAAATATTAACACGCATACAAACACAATTTAAGGATTATAAAGAAACAACTAACCAGCTAGTGGTAACTAGTACTACGTGCACTACTTAAAGGGACACTTGTCAACTTCTGGGTTGGATCTCTCCAGTTCTGAATGCGGGCAGAGGAGCACAGTTTGTGCACTGTTTGTGCCCTGCTATGCCAATGTGCCTTACGAGGCACAGGAGTCCCATCCTGTCTCTCTCCCCCTTTGCTGAGTTTTATCCATTTCTCTTAAGCTTTGCAGTTGTGACATGATGCACCGAAAGGGGTGTTTTCCACCAAAAAAATTCAATAAACTATCCACATGTTGCAGTGTACAAAAAGTGGAGCTAGAAATTGGGGTGAATATATACCCTTTCCATTCCAATACTTTTAATAATAGCAAGTACAAGATTGTCCACTCAAGCATTCTCAAGTTGATGATGTCCCTTTAAATATTTGAAGTCTATGCTCTGCGCATATGTGTGCTGTGGATAGGATCATATGCTGCCTGAGGCCACAGCTATGACATAAGAGACATAAATGCACTCAAGAGAAAGACTTAGTCAGTCAATTCCTTGATAATAAGCCTTTCTGCTGATATTTGCAATAATAATGCCTGCAATATCAGTAATAACCTACTACAGCCTTTGATTCCCTTCATTCACTCCTCATATAGTGTGCATGACACCTGTTGAGAACAAACAAGCCCAGGCAGAATTAAAATTATGATTTCCATAAAAACAAGCAAAGCTTCATGGAAACACGGTGAATGGACTAATTTTGAAGCTACCTAATCATCATAATCTATCAAATTCATAGTTGTACGTTAGAAGGCCAAAAAGTCTTGCTATGAACAATCTAAGCAGGGGTTTGGAAATGGCATTCTTCTTCAATGCTGTTCAAACTGGATCACATTCCTTTGGGAGCAGGGGGGATTCTCCAAGCTAGATTTTAAAGTACTTATGGGGTGCAAAAATCTACCTTTATAAAATTGCTACAGTGCTCCACTTTGTCATTTAAGTACATACTCTGTGTTTCTACATTGACTTTGTCAAGTTTCAGTTCCAGAGGCTGGATATTGTCACAGCTTTGGTTTTTAGGCTTTTTCAACTCATCTCTGTTCTGTGAATAGAAACACAGATACTCTTTCCAAGTATGAAGTTAGAGGAACATTCCTTAAAGTATTGAAGCAATCTTTCCTAGCCACATGAACACTATTTTCTAGCCCTTTCAGATACAGTTGAAGTTCAGAGTTTGCTTTTTATGCACTGTGGGATAAATTATTTGATTCAGTTGCCTTTTGGGAGCTGAAATGCTGTATCACCATGTTATGTAAACCTTTGGAGTTTTGTGGAGTCATAGCAAGCAAAAGTAAAAAGGGCAGCTGAGGCAATCTGAAATTGGAACTCAAGTTCTGATTATTACTCATACCAATTACTGCGATTATTAATTTCCTGATAATTAATCACTCTAATTTTATAAAATATTTAGAAAAGCACCATATTGAAGGCAAATATATTTGTTCCAAGTCTGACTTAAAACTTGTTTATGACACAAATACAGCAAGTATGAGTTATGAGCTTTGTATACTGTAACATTGAAATACTAGACTTATTTTTGAAATAAGACATGACATATACAATTTTCATTTTTAGGTAAGACAAAAAGCTGAAAATTTATTTTCATTTGCTCTGGTAACCCATAGGAAGCTGTGTACACATAGGGTTCAAAGTTATGAGCATAAAAGAAAGATACTTTACCAGTTTTAATATAAACTCCCACTAAAATACAAAGCAAACTTAAGAGTAAATATCTTTGGGATGCAATATTTTAAATGGATACTGAAAGTACTTTTTGATCATCATTAAGTACAATTAATTCATGCAAATTCTTTGTCAGCAAAAGAATATTTAAGAAAATAAAAAAATCTGTTACCTCAAAATATCTTTCTATACTTACGTACTATAATGATTTTAATTGCAAGATACTTTATTCCACTGTATACAGCTGCATTTAGTCTAGGGATTAATTCATTCTACAGTACAATAACTTATCTGTGCCACAACTGAGTGTTATTTAAATATTTCTTTTTCATTTCAAAAATATTAAGTTACATCTATTGCTTACATAGTCGGTATTAAACCTCACCATTGAATTATCATTATTACAATTTTTAAATTAAATGCATAATAGGTTGGGAGGACACTTTTAGAGAGAGTGGAATAAGAAAATATTTCTATGAAAGAACACCTTAACTTAAAGTTTAATTTTGCATTGAATCTAAAACTGTGTTCTACTACCTTGATATATATACTTTGCAATCTTTTAAAAAAGAACCTGTCTATTTATTACACAACACAGAAGGTCATCAAGTAATAAAGTAAATCTAGTAAGGTTTAGTGAACAGGAAAAGCTTTAAGCTGCCATAAAGCTGTGACATTATGCATCAAAATGCAAAAAATACCTTTATACTGACAGGCTAAATTCCAAAAATGTGCTTATGCATTTAGCATTACTTTTTGATGAATGGGATGTGTATTTTATGACACTAAAAAAATACGTCTACATATTTGTAAGACCATGACTTAGTGAATAGCTCTATTTTAAATTAAGTTGCAAATAATTAAGAATAAAATTGGCAGACAAAAAATTATGTAATTTTCCCCATAATTTTATAATTTATACACCTTAAAATTCATACACCATAGTTCTATCCACAGTCTTTTAGCACCAATTAAAAGCCCACAACCAACCAAAGCTCATGAATGTTTTAATTTTTAAGAAAGCCTCTATGTCATAAGGATTAATGACTCAGCTGTAAGAAAGGATAGCTTTTCCTGCTCTTAAAAATGATCCAAATGCTATATTTTACTTAAAATCTGCATTTAATTGCTACTTTCAAGTACAAATTATTAAGTTTGAAATCAGAGAAGGATGTTAAGCTGTATGACTACATACAGTGCATATACAATAGCCTTATATACTAGACTGCATTTAATAAAACATCAACGATTTAAATTATCATGTAAACATGATTTTGAAAATAAATATGACTGACACTAGCATATTGTAGTGCTTAAAACAACGTCAGTAGCTTTACTTTGTAGAAAGTTAAAAATGTTTATAAATCTGCATATATCGAAAGATCCAGATAAGCAGGAAACAGGTAGATCATGTGGATTCATTGATAGCAGTTATTACCTTCAACATAACTCTGAACTACAGGCAAGGCAGTAGTACAAAAGATAACAGAACATTCCCCATCAGGAGCAATGACTGACAGTGTATTTGAAATCCACGATTCATTTTGACAGTTCACAAGTGACTGAGTTTTAGAATCTATTTGCGATGTGCATGACTAATTAACTGATTTCATTGCTACACAAAGAAACATTAACCTGATGAAAGGCTTGAGCAAGTCTAAAGGTTCAGTGCATGTGTGTGAGATCAAGACTTTTTACAGGTTTATTCAAGATCAGCTGAAGTAGCCCTTCATTTGGTCTTTATGGAAATAAGACAATTGTACCATCAACTCTTTAGCTGAATGCTTGAATTTGCTACCACATCATCCAGCCTGGCAATTAACATACATAATTAAATATATGCAGATCTGCATGGACAGAAGGAAGGAGAAATGCAGAAATAAAGAGACTCTGAAGCACCCATGTGGGAAATGCAGGTTCATGCCTTGAGCTGTGCAATATTAGATGAGTGCCACAAGTAACTGGAACAAAACATGGTGGCTCACGGCTCCTATTTCCTCTTGGTTGCTACTGTACCTTCTTAAAGCAGCAATTCCACCCTGGATGGGAAATATTCTCAACATCAGTTCTAACAGGCTGCCCAGTGAAGTGGTGGAGACACTATCCCTGAAACTGTTCCAAAATCATCTGGTTGTGGCACTTGGGGGTATGGTTTAGTGGTGAACTTGGTGGTGACTGGACTTGATTACCTGAGAGGTCTTTTCCACCCTCAATGATTCTATCTCAGATCCTGTGTCCATTTGGTGTTGATACAATCGGCAATCCCTAATGAAAAATATTTTGCTGAAAATACCACAAAAGCCTCTGCCAGTAACAGTTCAATCACGGAAAATGAAACAACTGAAAAACTGAACAGATATATAATAATCCTGAAAAATTCCATTCTGTTATGGTGGAGTAGTTATAAAGACAAATTTTTTCCCTGCATATCACAAAATAAATTTACATAAATTCAAGATTAGAAGAATAAACACGTCCTCAATATAGTCATAACTTATATTGTAGAAAGAAAACCTCTCAACACCTGTGTTCCTGCCCACTTCAATGCATCCAGCTGATTACAATGGGAGTGGTCTTGGCAGAGAAGGAAACTGTGCAAGATAGGAGCAGAGAGGCATTTATGTTTGTAACATAATGTTATTTAAGCAGATCCTAAACTAGAACACTCTTTTAATAGTAAGATGTCTACAAAATATTTGATCGCTTAGTTCACCTCTAGAACCATTCTGTAAGAGTATGCACATTTGAGTATATAAATTATGGAGAATTTAGACTGAAATTATAACTCTAATAAAAATTACATGATAAATTAGAAAGAAGTGTTGAAAAATACAATTTCATCTCATTTTTTATTAATAATAGATGTAATTGAAGAAATCTGCAAACCTGGCATGTTCATACATTTTTTACACCAAAGCTATGCATTAGTTTTTAAATTCCATCCTTACGGATATAAAACTTAATTGCTCAAAATAGTAAGGTAGATTATTATTGAAAAGAACATAGAAAAACCAAGGAACTGAGAATATCAGCCATGTCATAAGAAGTCAACTCATATTTTAAATACCTTACCAAACTTAGTAAAAAGCTCCATTAAATAGCTGTTATTTGAACAGAACTTCCATCATGTTATAATCCTGTACCCTATAATCATGCGGTATTTCTGTCATGTTGGAGCTAACAACTTTCATCATTTTGTCAGTTCTGTCTACAAAACAGAAAATTACCTTCACAAGTTCCTGAGATTTATGCTTTTAATTACCTTCTATCTGCTTCACTACCTTCCATACCTAAAAAATCAATATAGTCTTATAAATAAGAAAAATGTAAAATGTTTGACAGAAGACAATGACAGTTCTGTAGATTTTTATGTGATGCTATAGATTATTTTGTTTATTCTCCTTTTGACAGAATGAATGATTTATTTAAATCTGCAAAGTCAACTTTTGGTAATACTTGGCTAAACTTAAAAAAAATTGGCTTCTGTCTTTTTAAAAGGATGGGCACTCTCATCACTTCATTTTTATTACCATTAAATGCATTTAACAGTAAGATAATCTTCATTGTCTCTTAATGCCAAATCTGCTTTTCTGATCGGCCTACAAGATGTTTCCTCCTGATTTTGAGGTGACACTAAAAATCAGGGCTGACTTGCAGTCCGTACTTGCAGAGCAGCACAACGTGCAAACACAAGTTTTTTATACCCTATGAACAAGATATTGCCTACCAGGCTGTACCACATCCAAAGACATTTCTATCCTACACAGAAAGTGCGCAGAGGGAAGCAGACACTTATTTTAGGTGTGATCAACTGATGACAAAATGTGTTTACAAAAAAAACACCACCAAACATAAATCAGAATAATAACACATGGAGTGCTGTTATCATGTATTTGCAAGTTTGGACTATGGAGAAGCATGGCTGCTGGAAAAAGGGATTGGATTAGTACTGACATTATTGTATAGTGCCTAAGCTTCTAAAACTCTGTGGACTATCACAGAGTCCTTTGGGTTGGAATGGGGCCTTTCAGAGCAAGTTCAAACATTAACTCAGGACTGCCATGTTCACCACTAAAACATGTCCCTATGCATCTTTTAAATAGCTCCAGGGGATGGTGACTCCACCACTTCCCTAGACAGTCTGTTCCAATGTTTGACAACTTCCTATTGGTGAAGAAATTTCTCCTAATACCAAATCTAAGCCTCCTCTGACCCAACGTGAAGCAGTTTTTTCTCATCCTATCGCTTATTTCCTGGAGAAGAGACTGACACCCACCGTGCTACAACCTCCTTTCAGGCAGGCATAAAAAGTGATAAGGTAACCCTGTGTCTCCTTCTCTCCCGGCTAAACAATCCCAATAACCTCAAGACTTAACAACTCACTTTTCCCTTATGGCTGCAAACTACAGTGCCAGATGATATAACAGAATAGACATCTTGGGGACAAAACTCCACAGCTGCTGGGAGACTTATTGCCACACACCAGTTGAAGAAAATGCTGCAGATTCATCTGGTGGCCAGAAGGAATGAGACAGAATGAGCCAGGGGTAGGCAGAGAAGGAGTATATATGCAATAAAAAAGAGCCATTCTTCTCCTTGCCCACTTGCCACTGGACCCTGTCACTGGTACCACAAAGATTCAGTAAACTCACCATTGTGCTCTAGGAATGGCACTGCCCAATTTAGTACTCCAGCTAAAATTACATGTCACTCCCCTTCTCCCCTCCAAATGGAGACACAAAAGAAAAAGATCCCAGGTTGATATAAGAAGAATTCAATGGAAACAGCAATGAGATAAGAAGATGAGCAGTAAGAGGAACAATAGTCATAACAAAAGGTACAAGAAAAAGAAGATCCCAACACAAAATAATATGGGACTACTCCATTTGCCACATTTATGGGAGTGGAAGGAGTCCCTTCTTAAAGAGAGTCTCTTTTGTCTGTTCCTAGCAGGGATGTGAGATGATGGAGAACAATCTCCAGGCTCTGGTCATGCCTCTTCCAGCTCCTGCAAAAAATTAACCCTGTCCTGAGCTGACCCAGGACACTCACTCAAGATAATTTTTGGTTTTGTTAAATGTCTGTAGTATATATGATTATTATGATCATACGAACCTATGTAATTAATCTCAGAATTCATAAAAGGAAGAAAAATATTCCTTCAAAGGTTAAGCTAGATCTTTTGCAGCATATCTTACTTCCTCTTGGAGGAATACACACACTGCAAAATCTGACTCACAATCATGATCTGTTCCATGGAGAGGATTCTTCCTCTTCTACTGCCTAGTCTCATGGTAGTAATCATAACTGAGTATTTCTCATTTTTTCTGAGCTAGATTATAGCTTGGACTTCATTGACATATTAGCCATTGCCACACTGGAGCACTGGTGATGCCACAGCACACTACAAAGAAATTATAAAGTAACATTGTGTTTACAGTTAATTTGGTGCAAAGATGGAAATACCTGTGTTTATTCCAAAACCTTGAAGCACATCCAATTGCAACTGTTAATAATATTGCTTGTTTCCTATTTTAAGAACTATTTTCCAAAAGAGTTCCTCTGTGTAACAGAATGAAGTTTATGCAGAGAAGAACAAGTATCTCATTGACAATACTGTTAAATCAACCCAATTAACTATCAATCCTCATAACACCATACTTCCTAAAATGAGATTTCTAAACTAATTCAACTGTTCTTTACTCCTGGTATCTACCACCATTAAAATCAAGTTTAGGAAAGAGCCCTTTTCTCTATTCCCTCCTCACAATTTTTTGCCCATTTCACTTCCTCTATTCCTGTATTTTTATGTTTTTCTCCTCACTGAATCCTGTTTCTCTCCCATCTTCAAAATACAAGGAAATTAAAAGAAGGAAAAGTAAACCAGAAGACAAACTGACTGAGTGGAGGTTCAGTTCTAGAGGCAGGCATCCCATATAATTTGGCATATCCTCGGGTTTTCTTTGTCAGCCTCTTGTGGATGTCCCAGACATTTCAGATATTGAACAGCAGAACACTTCGGTTTAGGCACCTAATCTCACTCTGAGTTCCAGCTAGGGTATATTAAACAGATCATGCAAAAAAATGTTGTTGAAGCAACCTCAGTTATCATTGCTATAATGTTGATACTACTTTTACAGATATAATTCCCCGGAAGGACTTCAAAGTTCAGGCTACTAAGAAAACTTTGGTTTGCTCTAACTTCAGAGATGTCATTTTATTTTTCTGTTTTGCAAGACTTTGAATGATTTCTAATATACTTCAGTTTCTTCTGGAGTTGACAGAGATTGGAAGGACCAGAATTTGTTGTACCAGATTAGTTGTACCAGAATTTATGAGCAGAAATAGACAAGCTTCAATTTGACCAAAATGTAGCTGAAAATATTAAAACAGGACAGGCATAATATGATAGTGAATGTCTTTATGTATGAGTAAAACACTATCATTTCTGTTTTTGGAAGAGGACAGATATGTCAAGTTAAGACTAGACAAAATTTAGAATTTGTATACAGATGTTTTCTTCATGTTGTATTTTTAAAAATTGAAGACTGGGAGATCCTGAAGAGTTCAGTTAGAAAATACTGCTTGAGCTATAATATAGCAGAAGAAAAATCATTCTAGGAACTTTATTATTGAAAATGCAGAAGCCATCACTTCAACGTGTTTAATCCCACATTCAAGACAAGTTATTTTTAAATATTTAAATTTTAAATTTTCTTCCCATCTCTGATCTTACTCTTCCTACAGGTAGCTGCAGATCCCTGGCTCTGAATCTGATGCCAGAACACTCTCACCAAAGCCAAACGTGCAGACACATAAGGAAAAGAAACCCAAAACCTTTGAAATTCACTGCATTAATTTAGTGGGAGATTTGACAGCTATAAATTGACTAGTCTGATTTTTAGTTTTTTTTTTTTTTGTCTATTGATTCACACCAGTGAGTGTCCACAGCACAAGGAAAACGTTGCAGGCAAGGAAAACAATTTTCTTCTCACAGATGAATACCCACTGGCTGCTTGTTTCTTGTGAAATTGATGAAACACCACCAGAATGAGGTCAGCATCGTCAAACACCATACAAGTGAAATTCATTTCAGAGAATAAAAATAAAACCCCAAAAATGACACTTTATACTTAAGTTTTGCCATTTTCATTTCATTGCATAATTTTGGTCAGAAGGTGGAAAGGAGTGGAACGTCTATCAACAAGAAGTGTGCCAGCCTTGTAGAGAGAAGAAACTGCAAGTGTGGAGTGACTGTTCTAAAAATATTCTGCAATGTGCTACACTGAAGTTTTAATGTGGATTAACAGAGTTTGATGCTACTCAAAAGCACATCACATGGTGAAATCAACTTCCAGAAAGATTGAGCAGTTACAAGGTTCACACCTGTATGGCTCCCTTCTTCCCCATTCAGCAAACAAAGGATGGATTTTAAAGATTTTTCCATGCCCTGAACATAGTTTCACACTATTTTTGGTCCAAAGGGACCAAAAAAGAAAAATACATGCAGCATCCAAATTTTTATTTCTGCGGAGGAGTTACAACAAGCTTAGAAAGAATTGTGAGTTGGCAGAGCTTTGCTGAAACCCCACTGTCACTACCTCAGTGAAACAATAACAATGCAGATTATGAGGGTGGGGGGGTGTCTATTTGGATAGGTGAGAATAGCATCCAAATAAAAAAGGATCTCACCCTCAGAAAAAAAGAAGCAGCATATGCTCAGATAAATAATTCTTAAGGTTAAATGTCTGAACCTGAAGAAAAATTTGTACAACTTCTCAGGGGAAGCTAAATAATCCAATGAAAGGCTAGAAAGCTTTTAAAATAGAAGTACTACACTATCAAGACTCATTCTCCAAGTATTCCTGGATGTTGTGGTTATAAAACAATTGTGAAATTAGATTTATATTTAATTTTCTTCTGGTATTTGTAACACTGCTATAATCTTAACACTTTCCAAAATCAAATTTCTATGTTGTTTGTGAATGTCTTGGTAAACTAAACTGCTGTAGAAAGTAAGGTGCAGCATTTCAGCAGGTAAAATATGGCACTCATGGTGCTTCATCCTTTCTTATAATCGTTCATTTCAAAAGGATGATGATATAGTAACTACAAGTGATTACATTTATCAAATTTAGAAGAAAGAGTACACCACTCTATTGAGCACCTGGCCCAGAAGAAGCAGCGTGACTATAATTTGCCATGCTTTTGTGATGCCACTATTCAAAGCAGAATATGATATGTACTTTTTGTTCTACTTTGTAAGTCTAGACAGGAAAAATTGCTTGGTTGACAGACATACAAAATGATATAACATTTCAGCTCTTTTTTTTTTTGTTTGTTTCAAGCCACTCAGTTGTGATTCAATTTATCTGCCTGATGTGCACTTTGCCCACCTGAATGCCAGCACAGACAAAGTGAGTGACTCTGGGGACAGGACCCACCATCAGAGACCCTGACCTCAAGAGGAGAGGGAAGAGTGAGCACAACCTGAGCCACCTCACTGATGATGGATCCACCTCCACAGCAAGACCCGTGAAGCCAAAGAAAATTTAAAAAAAATCTTATTCGTTCCTTGATTTAATCAGTAAAAAGAGATACCTGGACCAAGTATAAGAGCAGAAAAGAATTTTTTCCCTTTTAAATCTTAACCTTAAAGTAGAAAGACAAGCAAACTATATTTAAAATAATGACTTTGGAGATCAGTTAACTAAGCAGATATTGCCACTTCAAAGGCAGTTTAATAAGCTTGTCAAACGATGACAGATTTAGAAATCAATTTGAAGCTAAGATAGCAATGCTTCAAAATCCTTACCAGCCTAGACAAGAAAGGCAAACTGGGGAAAACACTTTACAAGATACTTTTCAAAGTGCAGTGTTAGAAACAGAGAAAACCAGGGTAATGGGTATGGGTGCTTTGCTGCAAATCTCTAGGAGCACAAAATACTCAAAGGCTTTGAGGATTTGCCTGCAAACTGCTTCTGAGAACAAAATAATGACAGAAAAATATATAATATTAACACATCACTTAGGAATTTCTTCTTGTCCTGAAGACTAAAAAAAGAAAGTAGGAATTTGTGGTGGATTTTTTAACTTAATGACAATTAATAATAGCCTCCAAGAATAAATATATACTCCTTAACTGTCAAAGGTCATAATTTTCTTAGATATAGTTTCCTTGAATTTCTTTAATTTTCAAGTTAGGAAAAAACATTAAATGGTTATAAATTTTAAAAATACCAGAGTACTCCCTTGCAATTATTTTTAATTAACCTCCAGGAAACAGTTTCTCTGAATTTGTCATATTCAAAATGATAGCTAGAACTAAGTGTTTATATTTATTATAAATGAAAGTTATTGGAAGAGTGACTCTATTCAGAAATCAAAAGACAAATCAGCAAGGATGTACAAACAACAAGAAAAAGCTATTTCTTCTGAAAGAAAAGCAAATATGACCTGGAGAACTCACTGGGAAGCTTTTCTGCTTCACCTCCTCCTTTGAAAGAAAAAGTCAGGCAAACATTTCTTTTTGCAATACCTCTTGAAGGTTATTGTACCGTCAAATGGGATCTCACCTATAGACGTGGCATTGGAAATCATGCCAGAGCTATCCAAGAAAATTAAGAGTTCATGCTCTATGCACTTCTGCCTCTGAGTGGGTAACACACCAATCCATCAGGCTGAGCAGAATGTAGGTAGAATTGGAATGATTTTTTTGGGAAAAAGAGATTTAGATTAATTATACCTCATGCACCAAATAAAAAAAAATAACAGGAAGCAAAATAGGCAATACTCACATCAGAGTTAAAACGAAGCTGGCAGACATTACAGGAAATTATTTGCTTCTTCTTTGGGGGAATAGACACTCCAAATGTGTGGTTTATGACTGCTTTTTGCACAGGATCCATCTGGAGAACAAACAACAACCAATTTACAACTTTTCAGGGCAATAAAAAGTACAGAAGAAAAATCAAAACAGTAACATTACCAGCAGAAAATTCTTGTCTTTTTTTGAGGTAAACAGGAGAAATAAGATTCCAGCCCTCACATTAATTAGATTTAACACAGATTAGGGAATTGGTAGCTTGCCAAAGCTGATGAAGAAAAGGCAGCTTCATTGTTGCTGTCATCCCCGGGTTATTAAATAGTTCTTTCCTCAGCCCTGCACATCCAGAGGATTTTGGGCTGCAGGACCCCCCTACCACACCTGAATTGCAAATGAAAGCTCTCCCCTATCACCCACTGTTCCAACAGACATGTTCCAGAAGCCACTTTTGCACCCTGACAAGTTACTGTCATTTGTTTCTACATGTTTTCCTTTGAGTGATAAATATTAGCAGTTATTTGAAAAAGATTCTCTCCTGGAGATCTCTTTGTGAAAGGAAGTCCTTTGCAGGCTCTGTTACAAATACCACTTGCTGGGAAAAGAGGAAATGCAATCCCCAAGCATTTCCATGCAGAACTGATGAGTGACAGAGCCCATGGGAAGGCTGAAATTCGGAGAACATGAAGGGAATGTTTGTACCAGGAAAGTTAGTACACTTCAGAAAATATATTAACTCTGAAAAAGAAATGTGAGATAAGGGAAAAATCTGAATATATTACTCCTAAATTTGACTGAACCTTCTCAGGAACTCAGAACTGATTACATCTTTGCTAAACATCAGGACTCCTGTTGGTAACAGGCTCCCGGAGCGTTCTGTTAGTGCCACAGAACCTGGGGAATGACACAGGATGTTCAGGAAAGAGTTTATAATTGCTACTGTGTCAAGGCCTCAGTCACAACATGTCACTCTTCCTGATGCAACATGAATACAGATTCAAATTAATTTCCTGATGCAAAAATATTCAAACATAATTTTCTGGTTAAAAAAACTCTGGAATATTTGGTCTGGTCTCACAACTGATCCTGCTCTGAGCAGGACATTGGACGTCTGAGACCCCTTTCAACCCAAATGATCCTCTGACCATCTGTGTATGTGTGGTCCCTCATCCTTATCTAAGACAGCCAAAGGATTCTGAAGAGGAAAGGAAAAAAAAAATGCCAGTTTACAACAAAAGATAACTGCTTATTTCCCCATTTTGTTTTTAAACCAGTTCAGAAGAAAATAGGTTGAATTGTTATAAAGTTAGATTTTTCTGAAGCTTGCTTTGCATCTACAGTGATGGTTTTTTTCTTTACAGCACTATTGGAAGAAGCCAAACTTGGATGTTTAATCCCAGGTGGTACACAAGACACATTTGGTACTAAGCCGACTTGCAAAAGGATGAGAGAACAGCTGAAGTAACTGATCCACTGAAGAATTAGAACAGCAAATTACCTGTTCCCAGACTTTCTAAATGTGAAGATAAAGACCTTGATTTTCCCTTAGTACAAATTATAAGCTTCCAGAGAAACATGTACTACTAAGGATTTCCTGTACATATATGTACACAAACAAAAAAAAGAAATTCAAGAAAAATATACTGCATTGTACCTGCCTAAGAAGATATTCCCCAAATTTATTGCATAACATTAAACACCTGGAGTTTCTTTTTGGACAATGACTACATATGTTTCTTGTTGCATTCATTTTAAACCAACTGCATGATTTTGTAAATGGCATTAGTAATAAATTTTCCAGAGAAGTAATTTAATTTTTATCAGCTTCTGCCACTAAATACTGTATTTCATTGCCACAAGGGTACCACAGGACAATACAAAAGTAAAACCACCTCATCTGGAGTGATCTACTGAATAATTTAATAATGTATTGTTGTTGCAATGAATTGCGACAAACCCTAAAAAAAACCCTGAAATAAATGTCCTTGTTACCTGTTTCTTCTATTTCTAGGACACAGTGAGAGTTCAAAGTCTAAAAGCTTAAAATAAAACAAAAAATTTTTTTGTGACTTGTACCATTTATGGCATCGCCCTACATAGTATATCACAGTTATGCATGCAGATTACAAGTTTTTTGAGCAAACACTTTATAATAGATATGACAGTCAATATATAGTATTACATTTTTTATACATGCTAAAATATTGCTGTATTATTAGGGAAGAGTTGGATTTTTTTCTTAAATGGAAGATATGTTTCACATTTCAACTTAGTAAATACTAAGTGTTAACCAGTTAATCTAGAAGAAAAGAGTAATGTTCAAAAGTACCTCAACCATTTGGAGTGTCTGAGATCGGTGAAAAGAAATAGCAAAAAAACCCACGTGCCTGCAGTCCCGTTTAAAGAAAAATAAGAAGGGAAGAAGCAGTGATCGATGACCCCTCTGTGCATTCCAAATAACAATCCACAGCGCCGGTGCGAGGCAAGGCACTTCCCAAGCACACAATGCAGACTGTGCACAGAGTCCCAGTCTCAAACACGTGTAGCAGCACAAGGACAAAAATCCACAAAAATAATACAGCTCATGCTGCCTCCAGAAAGTACCACCTGTGATCCCCAGGGGAGCGGGTGATGATCCTTCCCAAACCGGAGCCCTGCATGCAGGCTGGTCATGATTAGAATTCAAGAAGTGCAACATTAACAATTAATATGCTTTAAATATATCAGAAACTGGGGTGGATTACAACATGCTGGAAAAATAAAGTAGTATCTCTCTGTTAGAAGATTAAGGCCACAGGGTAAACTGATCTTAGATCCCTAAACAAAATTATCCTCTCCACTGCAGGGATGGAGGGAGTAGGAAAGAGGGAGAGAGTTATTTGTTGGGGTACTTATTAGGAAATGACACAGTATAGTTTGCCCAGTGGGGAGCACCAGTATTTAAGAAACAGATCTATAAACCAAAATAATAACAGCAGCTAACAGCTGCCACAAATACAAATAAAAATCTGCACTACTCTGTTTATGCTGCAGGGGGATTTAACAAAGCAATTCATAGTACTCTGGTAGCCACAGCTAGGTTTAACAACCTGTTAGTATTGTTCTCCTATTTCAATTGGTTTAATAGAAAGTTAAGTTCAAAATTGTATTTCCAAGAAATTTGAGGGTACCATCTTCTTTGCAATGAATCTCGTTAAAATCGCCCAAAATGCTGAAGTGAGCAAGGATTAAGAGAATTCAGACAGAAATACTCTACCACTACTGAGATTTGCAACAAGAACTTTAAAGGCACCTAGAAAATACCAGTGTAGCAACAGACAGGACAGAATAGGGGCAGCAGACATTGTATTTCCTACTGCTTTTTCCATATTTTCCCACCAAAATGTTTCCAGACTCAGGTGTTTTCTGCGTTTTTGATAAATTCCAGTGACTTTCTCATGCATAGTTACCCCTGAAAGTGATGTAAACCAGTTTGCACTCTTCGCATGCACTTCCAATGCTTACAGTCCTCAGTGCCAAGAAATAATTATTCTTGTTTAAATATATTTCCATAAAATTCAATTTTATAAGATCTGTACCGTATCCCAAGTTATCTTTGTGCTATTCAGTCATTCTGTGTATGGAATAATTTCATTCCTCTCTACATTCTTGTTGTCCATCTCAATTCTGCCAAAAGTCAACTAATTAAATATGTTGAAGATCTGGACAGGAACCATATAAAATACTCTGGGTAGATCAGTACTGAAATCTGAGCTGACGTTTTCAAGGAACCACTAATTTAAACCTGAGCTCTCACTTCCAAGTCTTGATGGCCAATTCCTAGCACACTACTTTCTAGGTCCAAGTTTTGTGAATTTTTACTTCCGTGTGTCTCACTTTAGAATTTTCCAGATGTAACTTTACCAACCACTACTGGCTTTTCAGTGTCATCAAGGTCTTCCACAATTTTTGTTGCCTCTCTTAGTCCTCACTACCTTGGAGAACTTTGCCAATAGCAAATTTCCCCAGCACCCTTAACTCCCAAGCATCTTTTTGTCATGCAAGAATCCTCCTATGCCAATTTAGGCTACTTGAAAAATCTTTACCAAGGGGTTTTATGGAAAACCTTGTTGGTAATTCAGACCACGTAGATTTAAACATCCTTATTCATGTTTGCTGATCTCTATAATAAGGCTTGTAAAGAAGGATTTATCTTTACAAAGGAATTATGTGGACAGTTAACTGGCAGTTTACAGGATGAGGTATTCTATTATACTGTTCTTATTGACGTACCTGTGCATTTGCCTGGTAAAAGACCCCTTTCATTCTCCATGGAATGGTTTTTATAAACTTGCGTTATATTTATCACCTTTTAGTCCTCAGGTACACAGGTGTTTTTAGATGAGCTGTTACACCTTATCATCAACAATACAAGAATTTCATCCTTGAATTCTCTTATTCTTGCCACCAGAAACTCTCCCTACCCTACTGTTTGTCATGGTACCAGAGATTCTTCTGGTGCCTCCTGGGAAAGGAAACAGACTACAAAAAGACATTAAAGTGGCACAGAAAGAAGAGAAAAAAACAAATGCATTGGAAGAAGTCATTTGGTGAAACTGAAGTTTTGGTTATTTTGAAAGATCTCTATATATATAGCGCAGACTGTACAAACACCAATTTGTGAGCCTCAGAAATAAACTGCAATGATCCTGAGGGGAAGTAAGTGCTGTCTTTTCAGAAACATAACTTTAAACCTAGGGTTTAAAATTGTGACTGGCAATGTTTGTCCTTTTCCCTCTTATCAAGATGTAACTCTTGAGTCAAATACAGAGTTAACTGTTAGACAAGCTTATGTAAACATAATATTGGTAGTGGGAGTAAGAGATGTAAGTCAGTATCTCTTAACCAGCAGGCATAATAAGCTTCTGAATAACACAGAGAGGGGCCTTCAGCATACTGTGTTGGTTTATTCTGATAAAGAGAAGTTTTAAACTGTATGTGGAACAAACTGATAATATAATCCAGTATTTCCCTCTAGAAAAAAACTGCTGGCATATATAAATTACCAGCGTAAGATCTAAATGAAGTTCTCTAACTCCTTGTGTGTTTGAGCTCCAGTTGTTATGAAAGTCAAGCACACTGCCACTGTGGAGAATGTGCCACTTCATACACTGAAGCTTATCATAAATTCTGCCAGATATACACAGCCCCCTACCACAAGTGTACATTTTACAATGACTAAAAAGTGACAGAAGTGAATAACACATACTCAGCAAAGCACACATTTAAATTTCCCAGCATAAAAGCAGAAACATTAACACTGTGATGCAATGCTTGGCACGGCTGGCCAACACAAACCAGCAAAAATCTGTTCTCTCCACATTGTGCTGCTTTTGTTTCTACAGGAAACATATTTCTAATTTGACTAATTCTAAGCATAATTTAGTGTTCAAGTCACTGCAATTCAGTTACACATTTTATTGTTTATTTTGCATCACCAGGAACACTGGTGCTGGCTCTACTGATGGACCTCTACCAGAAAGGAGGTTGTAGCAAGGTGAGTGTCACTATCTTTTCCCAGGTAACAAGTGACAGGACAAGAGGAAACATCCTCAAGTCGTACCAGGGGAGGCTTAGATTGGATATAAGGAGAAATGTACTACTGAAAGGGTTATCAAGCATTGCAACATTGCCCAGGGAAGTGCTAGAGTCTCCATCCCTGGAGATATTTAGGAGATGTGTACATGTGGCACTGAGGAATATGGTTCAGTTGTGAACTTGGCAGTGCTGCCTTAATGGCTGAATACAATGATCTTAAGGGTCTTTTCCAACATAAATCAATCTGTGATGTGGAAAACCTTCTTTTAGTGCAGGAAAGCCATCGATATTCCCTGTGCATCAGCTCTCCTTGAGTGGCACAGAGTGTCTCCAGAGATGTATTTCTGTAGAGTAAACCTGCAGCTCTCTAAATACTACCTCCCTACACCTCTGTCCCTATGCTATTCACAACATTTTGGGGGCTCTTAAAAAACAGGCAGATGTAAATGGCCAATAGCCAAACCAGGGGTGAATCAGATTCTCAGCAGCTGATTTGGAGACTTGTGCAAATACTTCACTGAACAAAAAGAATAATTAATTTACAACATTATAGAGGGGCTGTTTTACTGCAGTCTGAGGGTTGCTTTAATCATATTATTTTTAAAGAAGCTTCTCTCAATGTACTTACACATAGCACATTTGCACAGAGCATGAAATCTGGATCTCAGGGAAATCAAACCCAACCATACTCGGGTTACAGAAAGTCCATTATTTTATTTTTTCTTTTTGAAGTGCAGAGTAGATGTCTCCCCAAGTGCAGTAAAACATAAGCATCCACTAAGAATTCAGACCACAGGGACTAGCATCTCCCTTCCCTTACACGATTCCTAAAATACAACAACAACATTGTACTCTGAAGGCAATTCTCTCTGAATGCAACTTCTCACTGTGTTTATCTGTCCCCAATTTGGCAGTGAGCTCCCACACCCCTGAGGAAAACAGTGGCTGTGATAGCTGACATTCATTTTTAGTACAAGACAACTAAAAGAACAACCAGAGCTGGAAACAAATTTTATATCTTAAGAGAAGTATTAGAAACACTAATAAACTCAGTTTCCTCATTTCTCTTTTAGATTAAGGCTCAGCTAATTTTGCTTTTGCAAATTCCACATTATTTCTCTTAACAGAGTTGCAGGGCTATATCCCTGGACTTAAGAGACCGATTTTCCATCTCCAGGCCCTAACAGTTAAACTTCCTTCCCTACATTTTTATAGCCAGTCCTAAGGTAAAACACAGAGCCTCTGGATGTGCTACCCTCTTGCATGATGCCTCTTTGAAGCAAAGTTTGCATGGAAAAATGAAAAAGAGGTTGATTCTCTTTGTGTGCCTGTATTCACAATCACATAGAATACTGGAAGTGATTTACAGATTTAGGTTAGGCCAGAGGGAACCATTACATCTGATTTCTCACAAAATTTATGATAATTTCAGTCACTGAAAAGGTTCAGCCCTTCCTGTTACAAAGTTCAATAATTTGTGGTCAACCAGAGCCTAAATTTTCAGAAAAAAAAAATCTCAACAGACTGATTTTAAAGTTTCCAAACAAGTTAATTTACATCACTGTGGAACCAATACTTTGAATTATTATAAGCACCTCAATCTAGCTGTGCTTCTCTATTAAAGGTCACTCAAACCTCAAATACCTTCTGAATAGTGCAGGCACTCATACACTGCAATCATGTCAGCTCTCAACCTTCTCTTTGTTAAACCAAACTCCTTAAGCTTCTCACAATAAAAACACTGATTTATTTGCTAGCTTTTCCCCAACTGCTTCTCAGATTTTCAATACGCCATTGAAGCCCAGATACTAAAAGTCAGAACACGTGCTGAAATATACTTTCTCTAACTACCTAATTACATCCTTTCTGTTTTAACAAGAAATGCATTCATCATCTTTCCTCAGCATCAACTTGGGAAGCAGAGCCCTAAATCTTAACTGACATGCACATTTATTCCTCCTGTGTGCTAGCACAAGTAATTTCACCATCACACACCCTTCTCTCTCTTAGGATGTTTCCTGACCCAGCCCCACAGAGGGTAAAACAGCACCACACTGGGAATCTTGTGTTGAAGCCGTGACTGCTTTCAGTAAGGTTTGCACATAGGAATTTGCAAACCATTGTCAGACCAAGATCAGGAGGGTGCTGAGGAATCCCAGTCTTCTCAGGAGAATTTTCTTCCTCCTAACCTAGTTCTGAAATCATGGGTTAGACCAACATAAGCAGAAGGAATAGCTGAAACAAAGCCAAGGATTTTCTAATATTTTGCTTTTCTGGCCTCGTGTTTCTTAGCACTACTCTAGACTACATCAAGTAACTGATACAAAAAATCAAAATCAAAGATAAATAAACTCTCAGCTCTTCCTACCCCACTCTTCTTTCCGTATAATGTGATCTGACTAAGCACAGAGGTCAAAAGGTAACTTAGAAAACATCTTTAAACTATTTTTTACTATTATTTTTTCAGTGCTGCGAATATTTCCTCTGTCCTTCCTTCCCTTCATGCTTGTATATTTATTGCATGTTAAGAAAAATTTCTGGGTTAGAAAAATCATAATCAGGATAGTCCTAAATTTTCACAGTTTTCTGAAAATTAAATAACACTGCTGTTTGCTGTTTTATAAATCTTTGTGTAAAAGATTATGAAAATATAATATTTGATTCCTATAAAAGTACTTGACCCAAAGAAAAAAATTATGAGACACCACAGGGAAAAAAAATTCTAAATCTAGTCCCTGCTTCTTCTAAGGCTCATTGTCAAGCAAGGATATAAATACATTAAAGGATTAAGTTTGTTATGAGAACACCAAAAATAGATTTAACCTTTATGGTAAAAATTGTCAAATTTTCTGCTCCAGACAAGACAGGAGACTTTTGTGGGTGAAATAAAGAAAGAGAAAGCTGCTGAAAATATTTTAGGATAAAAGAGAATTGCCCACCAAACAAATGGAGAATAAGTAAAAAGAGCAAGTATTTATGGCCCAGTACTTTTTGTTATATGAAACTGAACCAGTTTCCAGTATTGTGCAGTTTCTTTTTAAATCCATTCAGATTATAACTTTATCATTGGGCAATGCTTTGTATCTGAAAAATGAACTGCTGGGACCATGACAGACCAAACCTGAGAAAAAGAGTGAAGTCCAAACCCAATGGTTAAGCTAATGCTCAAGGAATAAGGCAGTTTTCTTTCCCTCTGTGGCTATGCTGGCTCCCAGGTTTAACTGTACTTGAGTTGTTTCATCTGAGCCTTGTAATACTCATTGGTAAAATGGGGTAAAAATATTTACCAGTGCATAAAAAAAAGCTGAAAGGTCTAAATAACATGTTAAAATCATCTGATAGAAGGTGTTATATAACAGCTATTTATCATTAATGCTGCTGTTATTCAGAGCACTCAAACTGTGTCCAGCTAAACAAAAAAACATTACTGTCTTGACTTGAGATCCAGCAAAATATAAAAAACATACTGTAGTTTGAGACTTGCTGAAAAGCAAACCAAAAACATATTCTGAGAGAAAAATTGCTCTTGTTACAATACCTATTACCAACTGCCAGTAAAACAATATAAATAGGTAAAATAATATGGAAAAGTACCTTTCTGCAAAATCCTGCCAAAAGATTCAAGCCTAAGAGTTTGTACTCAGAAAAGGAGCTTAGATAGCACATGGGGCAAACAAGATTCCTGATTTTTCCTTTCATCTTTGAGATGGTCCTTAGCTATGACCCTTTTCTACTTAAAAGTCTGCTCTAAGTTTTGATGAGTTTTTCTGCTCCCAGGCTGCTCCAGAACACCAAAACACAAAGATGAATGGTATTGGTATTGCATTAGGTACCCTTAAATTTCCACTACAGTTCTGAACTATGCTGAGAGGTAAAGGACAAATCCAGAGCTTTTGATAAATTCTGTGAACAGGAGAGAAAAAAGATATAAGAAATCTAGTCTTCTGAAATTAATTTACATCATTAATTTTCAAATACTGAAAATAATAAAAAACTAATAAGAGGATAAAATTTATGTGTATATAGAGACTTGAATATGAAGGTACAAAATGACTAAATATAAGTGAGAGGCAAATCAGAACCAAGAATTGCCTAACTATTTTCACAGCTGTCTTCTGCTTTTCACCCTATATAAGAAATAGGGCCTTTTTCACTAAAAAATAAATAATAATATTTCTGATTTGGCTCTGTTTTTCTTGTTTTTGCTTCAGATTTTTATCAACAGCATACACAACACAAACAAATTTCAAAATGCTTTTGATTAAAAAAGCACTGTATTTAGATACAAACCTTCAAAGAATTCTTCTAGTTAAGCCTATTCTGAAAGCTAATGTAGTATCAAACACTGTTGGTTTGGGTTTTTTTTATGTTTGTTGGGAATTTTTTCTTTACATTGAAGTAAATGAGAAACAAAGCCAGGTAGAAACCTCTCCTGTCTAAGAAATACAAGGGCAAGAAATGAGATCCTCTTTCCCTAGTGGTAACTTGGGGAAGCAGCTGAAGCTCATGGTGAAAATGGACAGACTGAATAAAGAGAAGATTGGTTTGAAAGGCACAGCTCTTCAAATTAGCCTTGCTCTGACACTTGAAATGAGCAGGTCAGTGCTCCAAAACAGCTGTTGTTGGCTTCCAGGCATGCAAAGGGAAGACAAGTTTCACAGTGTGGCATTAAATTGCCATACAATATCTGCAGATTGTCATGAAATTGACTGTATTTAGATTAAAAGACTACAAGTACACATTCTGAAGGAATGAGTATGACAAGAATTAAATTTTAGGTACATTTTTATAATAAATTAATAATTGCAGCAATTCTCAGTTTCTCACTGTACAATGTGACAAAGGTCTAAGGCAGGGCAGGAAAGCTCATCATGTAAAGCCAGGATACTGCAAAAGCAGCCACTTCATCAGATATATGGAGAATTACTTTTCTCTGAAGCTGCCCCAGAGTTTTGCTTAGAACTTGTAGAACTTAAGTTTATAATTTGGAACTAGTAAAATCTTTGTAAGCAGAGTGGTAAAACACGTTACTTGTCCTAAACTACAATTCTGTGACAGCTTGCTTTGAGGGGAGGTGTTTCAATTATAGTCTACTTGCAGAACATCCTTCAGTTTTCTAGTGCCTTAAGTATTTATGATTAACTACCCTCTCCCTTTAAAAAGCTTTCTTGTATCAGGAACATCCTACTAACTTGAGAAGAAAGCAATTCAATGCAGATGAAGGCTTCTGAGCTTTCCTGTGCTGACTAGTAAAATAAATAAATATTGCTGAAATGTTAGAAAGAGTAACTTCAAGCTTTCTATTAAGAGAGATAAAAAACACATATAGCCAAGGACCAGATTTTCTGGATGACTCAGCAAATTGTAGGATTTGTATGCAGAAACTGCACTTCTTTAAAGAATTAGGATGACCTAATTACTTTTGCATGCAACAATGGATGTAATGCAGCAATTTAGGAACCATCTTTCAAAATCCACACCGTGGATGCCAGACTCCTGCCAAGGGGTAGGGAAAGGTTCCCCCTGGTGCCTTCTGCTCTTCACCAGTGCATGCCAGTGCACTTTCTCCTTAGAGACAGGGTTCCCTATCTGGCTGATGATCTGGAAACCGAAAGAAGGAAGCTCAACCACCCAATTCCTCTTGGAAAAAATAAAAATTAAATAGAAAAATCTGTAAAATCATTAACGTTTGAATGTTTGTTCTCCCTTAGTGCCTGCCTATATCATTTTAATAAACATTTTTTCCCCTTGTAATTGTATGTATGATATACTAGAAGAGGCAGAAAAGTGCTTATTTAAGCTCACCAATTTTACAGAGCTGGTCTTTGAGAGATTCCTGACAGGAAGTAGGGAGCTTGCATCTTTCTGCTAAAATACCAGAAACGAAAAAATCTGTCAAAAATGACTGACAACCCCTCCTGTTTTTGGCAGGTTTTTTTTTTCCACCTCTAATTCAGTGTATCTTACCAGGTGTTTTCTTCAAGCTCAGAGGTTTTTGAAAGTTTCAGGAAAAGACTTAAGTATTTTGTGGGAAAAATATACCACCTTCAATATACGTTTTTCAGGGCTTCCACAGGCTGAGAAGAATTTTTCCAAAAATTCCTACCACCACTAAAAGAGTTTTCTGCTGTTTTTCCTCAAATCCATAGAAAGACAAGGATTCTTGGCTTGGTAAAAAATGCCTAAGGGCACAAAGAAAAGGGACTACAGATAAAATGGTGCCATGGAGAGTAAAGAGGCTCTGTAGCCACGTACTTGGGCAAGAGATGGCAAAGACCAGCCACAGAACAGAGGTCTGTGCTGACAGAATCTGGGCTTTATTATGTGGGCCCTGAACTTCTGCTTTTCTCACCTGTATCTCAGAAAATACCTATTACTTTTATTCCCTTAATAAATGGCAATAGGATGACTCCTCATGTTGCGAATTGGATGATTCTGGCTATGACTTGAAAAACATGAACTTTTATAGTCATGACAACTAAAAAAGATATAGAAATATTTTTAAGTTTTCAAAAGAGGAATAGAAAGCAAACCTGAACTCCTTGTGTGCCTGCATGATTATAAAGGGTATAAGAGGTTTGTAGGAAAAACATGACCATTTCTTAATTAAAGAAATCCCAACCAACAAAAATCCTCAAGAAAAATCTCCAGCTACCTTGAAAAACACCACTCCTAAGTCAATTGCCTAAATTTCCTTTCTGTGCAGTTTAATGAACGTAAAGTATGGCTCTTAAAAAATTTCACCTCCTCTCTGGAGTCAGATGGAGAGAACCAAAAAAGATGACTTTCCTCCAGCACTCCATAGAAAAGAAAAGGGGAAATCAGAGCACATGGACAGGGTACTTGGATAGAAAGGACAGTAGATAAGGGATTAGCAACATCCAGTTGGCTGCATTTGTAATCTGTTCCTGCCATATACAATCCTGTGCTGCACAGCATACTTTGGCACCACAGCAGGGTGTTAAGTGGCTGAATTCAGACCCTGCTAAGGAAAGAGAAAGCTCCTAAGCCACAGTGTCCTGCCAAAAAGGCAGAAGAGGCACTTGGCACAGAGGGGCGAGTGAAGCTGGTGATATGGGTGCCCTGTGGTCTTATCTGCTGAACTCAGCTTCTGCCTTGGTGATTACTGGGCCCTTCAAATGAGAAGGAGGTAGGCAGCAGATAAAAATGTGAGTAATAATTGAAAATACAGAAGAGGAAAGAGAAAATTAGTTCCTCTCAGTAGATGTCTTGGGGGTAGGCCAGGGATGCTTAGTCCAGGCAGGGCTAGTGTTGGAGAAGAGTCAGAAATTTCTGACTAAGTTACTAGTCAGCTCCTCTTCCCTTCCTGTAGCACATTCCAGCTGGCTCACCTTCACTGGCAGATGTAAAATATCTCTGGTCCACTTTGCAAGGGGACTGAGAGAACTCTAATACAAAGAATCAGCATAAAGCTACTTGAAGAGAAATAAGACACTGAAGCAATAACTAGGCCACATTAACCCATGTGTCCTCTAAAACATGAAGGGTATGAACTAGCATTTAGAAATCAATCATGGGCTAGTTAGATGCAAAATGTTTCACTAATGTGAAAGCTACAAGAGATGCTCTAATCTTTGATTACCCCTGAGGCCATAACAAACTCAGAAAGAAGCATATGAATTGCTGATTATTTTCTATGATGATAGAATCTGAGAAGCTGCTGATAATGTTTTTGTGCAGACTGACAGGTCCCTGGCTGTACCACTTCAACTAAATGTGAGTCCTGTAGTGCTGCTCTCGTTTCAGGACAAGGCAGAATATGCTGGAGTTTTGAGACTTCTGTTTTTGGGGAGTACACAACCTTTATATATGGACATGAAGACAATGATTGTGAACTGATCAGTGATCTTGATCTTGCAGATAAATCCTGGCTTTCAGCCACTTCAGCACACGTACCATGATGTGATCACAAAGTATCCTTTCATTCAGTTCACAAGATGAACGACAGAAGAAAAAGAATCAGGAAGGTTCAGAGAAAGAATGGTACAGAAGGTAAAGCAGTGTAGTAGAATTCAGTGAGTGTAAAATTCAAGATTGTTATAATAAACACACAATGGAGATCACAGTAAATTTAACATGGATTTCCACTGATTATATACTTGACTTATTTTTAAATGTAATCAATATGCAAATTGTTAATCTATTAGGATGTCTTTAGAGCCATTTTAGTGTGCTGAAAAAGAACTCTGCTTAAACAATACCTTCTGGATCACATCCATCCCAAACTGTAAGTACCAGTTTGGGAAGTTCCCAATTTTTTATAAACAAGAACATTTCAAGTAATAACAGCTGGTAATTTGATTCTGCATTTCAGACAGAGGGATATTGAGCAAGACCACTTGGAACTTGATGCCAGGACAAATGTCGTGCTACCTTTGGATCCACTGCTGCAGCATTTCTAAGAGTGGGTTTGTCATTCCATGCAGCAACTCAGCTTCAGACTCTGAGTCTGATCTCACAAAAGTGCTTGCTGCTGATATGAAAAGACCAGGGAAGACAGCACCTATTCTGCAAAACCTCCGTGCTTGGAATCCTTCATCCTGCCCTTACAAGATCCCCTCCTGGCTGATCTGCTGAAACAGAGAAGTTTTATTCCCCTTGCTGAGGAATAAAGATATGTATCCAGTGAGTTAGTACAATCATTCCCCTAATAATTTTTCCTATATAGTAAGTCCTAATGAACAAAGACAAATTTAATCGGAGCAGGAATTGGCAATTTCTATACATACATACACAGAATATTTAGAACTATAAATGATTTAAAGAGAAGCAAAAGGGAGACAGCTTAAACCAAATCACACAATTCCATCAAGAAAGATATGACTGGGGTAGGTATTTCTTTCACAAAATCAGGGTCTGCTCAGAGCTTCAGCTGAATGTACCCCTTGTGGAAAGAAGTTAGGATCAAAATACTTCCACAAACAAAATGGGAACACTAATGTTTTATCTGGAGAATCACAGATGTTTTCAGAACTGAAAACTGTCAAAATTAACTAAATAAGAAACAGTTTACCCCAGATTTTAAATATGTTTCATAAATAAGAGAAGTTCTTTTGGGAAAAAAACGTAGGGGGTGTTCCTTTGAAGATGTTTGTAGTTAAGACATTTTACCTTGTTTTTCTGCCTTGGTAGTTACTGTATTAAGCTGCCATGTAGAAACTTTTCTTTTTCAAGGCCACTGATGTTGAGTTAGAAACCACCTTCTGGCAAAGTGTAGAAAAATGTTTCTGTCTCTGACAGTCATTGGAAATGCAGGTGGATCCAAAAAAGTTTTGTCTCAGACAAAACTTTCTTCCACCTTCAGTGCAAACACAACCAGCGCCCCGGCAGGGTCCCCTCAGTCCCCTGGAAGGCAAAGAGATTAAAGGAAGCACACTGGTGGTTTCCCTGTCTGCAGTCCTTGACAAGTCCTCCTATAAATGAAGTGCATAGATTTCCTGATTGACCCATAAAGAAAATTATGGCTTTTTTGGCTCTTCTGATATTCTATTCACTTCCTGTGTAAGATAAAAGATCATGGCTCTTTGGATGACGCATATGTTATGCATCAACTGGATTTAGCATCAACAACTCAAAATAATCTTCTGAAAAAATTGTTTTAAATACTTTTACATACTATTGTCACCACTTTGGAAAGAAAAAAAATAAAAAAAAAAAAAGACTACATATACAAATCCCTAGAAATCTACATTTGCAAAGGTTGTGCTAAATTAGAAATAAAGGAAGTGCATGACAGCTGGCATTCATTGTGCCTGTCAGTAGATAATCATGAATGATTTAGTTTTCCAATGAGCTTTGAAGTCCATTGTGAAAGACTCTTAAGGAAAATCAATACCTGCAAGATAAATGGCAAAATCTGCAAACTAGAAATAAAGAAGTACTGAGCCACTGTTTCTTAAAATAAAGAGTTTAAACATGCAACATCTGTGGTGCATAGCAGCATAATTTTGTATAATTATCAAGAATTCCAAGGGAGGAAGTAGAGACCAAGTTGACAATGTTTACCAATTATCCCAGGTCTAATTTTTAATAAAACCTTCAGAAGTTTGGAGAGGAATGACATTTGTGAAGGATAAACATGCCAGGAATTAGTCAAATGAAAGGTAACCCAGATAAATATATAGTAGGCAAAACCAGTGTAAATATACAAATGAATCTGTCTCTAGAGGCTACTGCAACTCTGATATTCAGTAACACCACCAAAAAGCAAATAATGCTTGGTTGACTCTAAAACTATGCCTCTAAAGAAAAATTTCTCTGATTCATAATGAACAGTTCGGTGAAAAAGCTCACCTAGAAAACTTGTGTGACTGGAAAGCAAACAAATCAGTAACAAACATAATTCCTCAGAGTATTAGGAGGAGGATGGAAAACTAATATGAATTCATATTAATTTCAGATTAATTCATCATGCCTAGATATGGGAAAGACACACTGCTTCCTTAATATGGTGTTGAGTTTTGAGCCTGCTCTTTTAATGTACCGGTTTTTTTCCTAATATTTGTATCTGTGCAAATGCACATCCCCACATCTCCCCGATAAATGCACATTTTGCACATGTGTTCTGCAATGAATTAGTAATGTTTGCTACTGTTCATGCGTTGGGCTGCTGACACATGAGAGGAGCTGGTTCAGATGTCAGCTCACAGCCACCCCACATCAGCCCGTGCTGCAGCAAGGGGTACTTGCATGGCATGAGGGAAAAGAATGCTGTTGCTGTTTGAATTTCAGACAGACGGTTTGTTTGTGAAAGGAAACACCTGGCAGTGGTTCAGCTGGTGACTGTATGGTGGTGACACTGCTCCCCTTTCTGCACCCTGCAGCCACAGTGACAAGTTCAGGTGACGGTCACCTACAAGCACACTGTACCTGCTGACTGGGCAGAAATGACTCACAAACGTTTCCTTCACGTTCCCATTACCTTAAACATTTCAGCTGAAGTGTGATGGCAAACAAACATTTTGATAATACTCACTGCCTTTTTATGAGCTGATAAGATGTGAGAAGTACAGAAGACACTTTTTAAAAAATTTAAATTAGTTTTTAATTATTGTTTTGATATTTTTAAATTATTTTTTAATTACTGCTCTGATAAATATGAAGAACCAAAGAAGTATATTTTGGCAATATTTTTTTGTTGTAAAAAATCCCAAGATGCTTTACAGTAAAGCAAAAATAACAGCTTCACATTTTTCATATCCGCTGGCTGTGCAGTTTTACACTTTAATGTTGAAATTATACAGAATTAACAATATCCTCCATTGTTTTCCTGGCTGTGTTAGACTTAACTTGATTCACCGCAGTGTAGGATCTAGGTCTTGCCTGTCACACCTGGATTCCCATTAGCTTTTATTTTTTCCTTTTTTACATCATATAGAAATACATTTCCAGACAAACACTGCAAATCATTCTATTGCTTCTCAAATCTTTATACAATAGCACAGGGGTTGTTTCTTTCAATGTGCAAACACCATTTCAAGACACCAGTTAAAAATCAATCAGCCCTGTTCACAGTGAGAAGGCTGGACACCACTCCAAGCCTTCCACAGAGGGGAAAAGCAACCACCATGGCACAGAATAAAAGGGCTCCCTGGAATCATATAAGCAATGCACTGTTTTAAGGCAGCTTCAGTACTGGATACTAGAACCAGATTGGAAAGCATACACTGAAACTAAATGTGGAAACACCTTTACTTACTGTGTTAAAATTTGGGAAGAATCCAACAGCAGAGCTGCTGTCCACAGGGAAGGACATAAAGGGTTTGATATCCAGGGAAGGCTGCATCATCAAGGTAGGTGTGCGCACAAGGGTGGGAAGTGTAGTAGTGCCTGCCAAGAGCAAACAAAACCAGGAATTCATGGTATTCTCCTTTCTGCAACACACACAGTATAGCTGACACAACTGCCAAGAAAAAACGATACAGGGGGTGATGAAAAGGCTCTGTAGGAGTTAACATCATTAAAAGGAACCTATTTAAACACAGTACAGATGAGGCAGAGCACTTCCCTATGGCCATGGATACTCAGATGCTGAAGAGAAGACATATGGTATATAAATCACACTGGCAGGTAGAATAAATCCTTTCCACAGCTGCACAATTTTTCTTGTGCCAAAAAGGCCAGGATGGGTGCCCATGAAAGTCAGATGCTTTTGCAATTCAGGGTTGCCTAGTAGATCAGCCAGCACAGACAATACATGTATGCTGAAATGCAGAGGTTTGTTTCCTAAAAGTGATCTACATGCTATTTTTTCCCTTTTCTAACTATCAGGTGCTACACAAACATCATTTTATTTAACATGTAAAAAATTACATTTTTTATGATGCAAGGCAAATATTAGAAAATAGCCAACAATTAAACAATCAGCATACAAATAAACACAATTCTTTATATACAATGCTAACAATTTTCTAAATTGGAGCTCTCCAAACAAAAGTTTTCAAGAAATCTATAAGCTGATTTTTTTCCTGTAAGAATACTGCCCAGCAAGATCCCAAAGGAATGGGCAGGCACAGACATCCAAATATTCATTTTTTACTGGCTATCTGCCCTATTCACACAATAAGTGTGTGTAGCACACAGCTCCCAGCTATGCCAGTGGGAATGTTTTTTTGCCTGCAACCATACAAAACAGATTTCAAATAAAATTTCCCTCATTGAAATACAAAGTGAAAAAAAAAAACAACAAAACCAAAACCAAACAAAAAAACCCTCTCAGTGTCTCCTTCCTGGGTTGAATAAATAATTCAACAGTGACAGGAGCAGGCAGTGGAACATAAGTGTCCCACACCTCCAAAGGAGGGTGAGTCACTCTGTCTCTCTTACCTCGGTCACAATTTCTCCATAATTACCTCTTTCTCCCACTCATCAGTGGCCAGCTGCCTGGAGCTAACAGCCTCTTAGGAGCTTCCCTTGTCTCAAGCACAACTTACACAATACCTGAGCTTTAGCTCATGAAAGGCATCTGAGCTTTTCTAACCCAGCCAGGAAGGGGATGGGGACAGAGGGAGCTAGAAGGAAGGGGTTAGAAAAATAAACAAGCAATTTTCCTTCTCTTCTCCCAGAAAATCAAATCATTTGTATCCACTTGCAAAATGCCAGGAAATCCACACGGACTGCATGAGCACCAGTCTGCCATTAAGGGGTCTCCCTTTCTGTCTGTTAAGGACACACAAAACTGAAGGCAAAAGAGATTTTTCCTCCTTTTCACTGTCCTGCTCCACAGTCACAATTTCAAGCCCATCTTATGGTATCCAAGAGAAAAGCTAAGTTCAGAAGCCAGATGGGGCTGCATGGATTTTTTGGATGACCAAACACTTATAACTAGCCCTGAGCTCAAATTTTGTTGATGCTGGAGAGACAGTCATTTTGATCTCAGCTGCAGCACAGTAAACATTATATTATGGTCTAGCAGATGAATAGTATGCTGTAATCTATTCTCTGTTTCTTCAATAGGAAAAGCATGATGATTGTACAAAGACGGGTCAAAGGCAGCTATGCAGAGAATGTTTCATACTACTCCAACAGAGCTGCACAACTTGAAAGAAAAAATATACTTGAGAAACTTCCCTAAAATATTTTCTCCCTTCCTCTATCCCAATATTTTCATAAATGTCAAGTTTGTTCCTGCCTAAGCCCATGAGACTAATTGACAGTTGTGCCTAATTAACCGTATGTCAAAGCTTATTCAAGTAGAGTCACAAACGTCAAAAAGCTAAAGGCTAACATGCCTATAGTTCCTTGTTCATAACCATAATGGAAAAGATGAATCAATAGGAAAGCAGTGTGTCAGAATATATCCAAAGAAAGTATCTCCAATTGCAAAAATGATTATTTCTACTAGCTGGTTCTGAAAGAGTAGATTTACATAATTTGGATTTCAGAGTTGCATTCAAACAGGAACTATGTTGTATTCAATTACCTAAAGGGCCATCATCAATCTAACTTCTGCAAGTTTCTCTTTGAAGTTCATAAGCAATTAAAGATCTATGAAGTTAAAGAAGACCTGTTCTCTCTTTACACAAACGTGCTTCAATGAATCTATGGTTACATATTTTAACTCAATTTTACAGAAAAAAAAAAACAGAATAGACTTAAATTGTGACTGACATTTGAAATCAAAGTTACTTTTCTGATACTGTCCTTATTCAATGTATGGAAAGCATTTGGCATAAAATCTTTAAAGCATCCTACTGAAAAAAATGCAACCTTCTTTGTACTCCTTGGTAGAGCACAGAATCTTTCATGTGAAAAAGATATCTGAAATCTCTCTCTAGTTTTGCAGTCCATGGTGTTTCTGCTTCCAGAGTAATTTATAACCAGGAGACTAGAATACATTTGGAGTCCACATAGAAAAGAAAATATATACACCTACCAGATTGATTAGTGAAAGCATTAATCATAAAAAATGTGTTTGATAACCCTGTTGGAGACTGAAGTTTGGCTTTCAGACCAACCTCTGAAAGCCTCTGAAGGAATTAGCAGGTCAAGGTGACCTAAATTACAAGTAGAAGCACTTCATGACAAAATCATCAGATCAAATGCAATAAGGCAGTTTTACCCTGGCATTGCTCCCAATGGTCAAATAGAGCCTCACCACTACTCCACCAAATCTTTATCCAGACCTGAACCAAGCAGGAATACTGGCACAAAAAAGATGTCACTGACAAGCTTCATTATCCTCATGAATTCAACAGATGTTTATCATTTCATTAGCGTTTTAATTATAAAGATAACTTACCATGTCAAACATAGTTTCAAGCTACCTGTAAATCTTTGGAATAAATATAACTGTTCTTGTAAAGGCATTTGCTTATTTCAGCTTCACACTTGTTAAATAGTATTTTATAACTTCAATTTTGACTCCCACAGCAAGAGTTAGCTACGTACTGGGACTGCAAGCTATGGACAGCCATTGCAAAAGGATCCTCACTGGTCCCTTTTACCCGTGTTGAAGAGAAGGAAAAGAGGTTTTCAGATGACCCAAAATGTCTCATTTCATTATGTTTTTCTTCTTCCCACACACATCTATCTGAACAAACAAGTCCCTGTGTAACAAGTGATGCTTCTCTTTAGCCATGTCCACGTGGCTTTGCATACACTGCAATGCACCAGGACACTGGTGTTTCTACACAAGTTAGAAAAGGTCATAATCTTTACCCAAATTTAATCTGCCTCTAACAAATAAGGCACAATGGGTTAAGCAACACAAGTGGTATTTTTGGGGAGCAATTAGAAAGTCTTGCATCTGTCACTCCTGTGGCAAGACTTGTCCCCAGGGCCAGTGAAGCAAGCTCTAGCCTGTTGCCAGAACAGGGACAGGTGACACAGGGACGTGAAGAATCTCTACCAACAACCTCCCTGCTTTTCCAGTTTCACAGAAAAAAAACATAGAATCCATCTGCAAGATTGAAGTTTTAGCAGAGGGAGTCACAGTTAACTTTGGCCATGGTAAAGAGTCACTGGTCCTCTTCAAGTTCAGTCAAACCTAAGTGCACAACTTCACCCTCCTTATCTCCTGAAAACTATTCGTGACACTATTCTGTGATTTTCTCACCAAATGCTTTTCTTTGTCACTGAAAAACAAAAAAATGTGTAATGCTGGCTCATTAATTCCTCAGATTTGCATCATTATTAGACATTATACAAAAACTCCCAATTCTATCACAAAATGTACTCACATAAAACCCATTTTGTGAATTATTTCAGCTTACTTAAAGAAATGAGTTAGGTTTCAGACTTGAAAGCATTCTCTTCCAATGTCTTCCTTAAAGGCAACTATAGAAAAATCTGAAGCTATACTCAGGTCTCATATTTTCCTGTTACCTAAAGATGTTACTCCAGTATTTTAATCCTCTCATCAAAGGAAGCAATCCACACTCAGAGCGAGAGCAATGGAAGAGTAACTGAAGCACTCTCAGGACTCAGTAAAAGTATTTGGGTGACAAATTTTTGTGCACTGGACAATCCACATCTGCCTTAGATTGCACATGGCTGCATTTGTTTTAAGTAGGGCCATTGACAGTATTTGGGAAGATTCTAAAGGGACATTGAGATATTTACATCTACCACTACTTATGTTCATTACACTGGCAGTTTTCAGTTATGGACATGCTGCACTGCCTTTTTCACCCCCCAACTGTCTGACCATTTTCAGCTATGAGGAACCTTTACTTTCTGCAGTAATGTTGAGCAGTCATATCTGGCCCCAGAACAGTGGCGATGTACCTGCTATGATGGAGCAGTTCTGGGCTTTCTCCTCTCTTCTCCTCAGTAGAACTGTGGTTTGAGACCCTGCTTGAGCCAACAGTACCCCAGTGAGTGTGGATGACAAATTGCTCCTTTCATTTTGCCCACACTGGCTGAATAAGGTAAGGACTGCAGCCAGGGTGTGCACAGCCACTCCATCTCTAGACCTCACACTGTCATCTCCAGGTACAGCATTTTCCTTCTGAGCTCCAGAAGGCAGAAGCAACTCCCTGGAAGGATTCTGAGAAAATTCTGCATGTGTTCACCTATGAGCTTTTTCTGAGACCTTACAGTCTCTGTACAGTTTATTATCTTGTCAAGTTTTCAACATTTTCAGAAATATTTCCTTCTGTATGTGGCTAAGAAATCCAGTTTTATAATCAGACTACAGCCCCTAGGTAGTACCTAGGGCTTTCATATTAAATAAAAATCTCTTCAGCTCTATTGCTTATGACTCACAAAAAAAGCCCCAAAAACCCCAACCACTACTAAAAAACCCCAACTTACACAAGATTTTCCTACACTTGCACTTATATGCAACTGTTTGAAATGATATGCTGAAAAAAGTTATGTTTATAAAAATCCCGCCACCTAACCACATGATAAGAGATTCACAGTTTTCTCCCCTTTTATCTGATGCCCCCATTGCATCATACCTCAGTTCTGCTTCCCTCAGTTTTTTTCCCCTACCTGACAGTTAAAAATCAATAACTTACAAGTCACTACATTTTGTTGTTGGGCATTCAGAAGACATTAGCCCTTGAGATTTCTCACAATGCCTAATATCAGTCATTTCTCCTTTCCAGAATGATCAGTTTAGGGGATTTAGAAACTTTCTAATTTCGTTTGTTTACTTACAGCTATACATGGGTATGAGAGGATATCATCTGTTTCTGTTTATGCCTAAGATAAACTCATAAAAACAAGTTAAGTGCAAGTAAAATAATTATGAGTTTCTGAACAGCAGGTGTTGATACCAAAGTGCTTAAGGAGAAATCTATTCTAGAAGTATTCCATTAGTAATACTCCTGGAGGTGAATATTAACACATGCATCCCTCACATAAAAAACTTAGTAAATACAGAATTTTAATTAATTTTTTTCACATTTCCCTCAGCAGACCAAACATTTTTTCCTTATAATATGGTATTATGAGAAATGAGACCTATGACCATATGGATTCCAGTGTGTCAAAAGAAGTCTTGGAGGGATAAGACCATTACTTCAAAAATTTTTCCCAAATTAATGTGATGTTAAGGGATAACTTACTATCCAGGCAACTTATTTTCACAAGTAACTTGAAGTAGAAGCCCAGAATAAACGTGACATGGCACATATAGCTGACAACAGGCAAGATGCTAGAAAGTTTTCTCTCCCCTGGACACCACACCACTTAAAACACTCATGAATGAGGATGCAGCTTCTTTGGGAATTGACATGATTAGCCTCTGAGCTAGTGATACATATCTTTTCAAACCTGGAGAGTGCATTGTATTCATATCTCCTAAACATTAGTCAGATATCGATTGTATAGTCCTTGGCTTACTGATGAATTTAAAAGCCAAACTATACACACCCACCTGTGTCTGGCAAACAAAACCAGATAAATCCTCAAAATATGTCCTGTTTTGTTTTCTCAGGAGCTGCAGGGAAAGGCAGCAAGAACTGCTCTAGAAATCATGGCTACTCAAATAAAGAAGAACCCCTGCATTGAACACTCATAAGGCAAGTGATAAGAAATCATTGGTCCAGGTCCAGCCTTCCAGAGCAACATATGGATAAAAAATTATATGCCAAATATTCTGTACTCCATTTGGAGATTATTTTTTCAGTAGATGTTTCAGGAAACCTAGAGGCATTTGATGCAACTTCACTATACCATATAAATTATCTATATATTGTACAGTGTAAGCTCTTCACACTCAAGAATGACTTACTTAAAAAATGTGTCAGATTATAAAAATAATTCTTTCTCTAAAAATTGAAACATGATTTCCAGTATGCTTGAGCATGAAGTTAGTATTTCCATTGTTATTAATATGAATACTGGTCTATGAAAGTGCATTATCAGAATTCCATATTCTCCTTCTGTAGAAAATCAGATATCAGGAAATGGGGTATTTCTGTATTTCAGTTACATGTAGGCTTCCACCAACTAGGTCAACTCCAAATCTGGTGCTGTTGAAATGAATGGAAGCTCTGGCATTTAGTAAATCCAAACAGTCAACCATCACTTATCTAATACTGATAATTATATATAGCTCATTTTGAAAAGTTGTATAGCTATATATTGCATATAATATCACATAAGAGTTCTAAAAATAAAAATGAACTTTACAAGTAAGTGTATCTTCATTGGATCAGATCCTGCCACATTGAAATATTAGTTGGTTATTTGGAATTACTTTGACTTCCATTAATTGTTAATATTCCTTTGCCTAGTTAATTATTTTCCATCTCCAAAGCCTTAGAAGGATGGTCATTAAAAAAAAAGTAGATTATAGATCATAAATATTATGCATATACTTGATAGGAAGATAATGAAAATATTGATATTGAAAATTTCTCTTATGATGAGTCTTGAAAAAACTATGGCAATACTATTGCTTTAATCTCTACATTCAGTATATCAAAATCACATATATGAACAAATAATTATATTTACTGAGGAGAGGGAGGCTACAGGGGGAAAAGAGAGAGACAAAACAATAGGAAATTGGAGTTTCAGTATTTTCACTACTTAGAGACAAATACATTAGGAAATTAATAAAAAAATCTCATTCTTCTTGCAGTTGTACTGCCTTTCTAACAGTTTTCAATAACAGGAATCCCCACAGGTTTTTTACGGGAGATACCAGAACAGATGGAAGTTAGGTCCAATAATTAGAAGTGGAACAGATTAGCTTGCATTTTCCCCAAATAACTGTGCTACAATAGCCTGGTGATAAGCTCAGGAAGAGCCTTGTCCTTGGTGATGGGCAGCCCGTGTGCCTCGCTGTCCCCTGGCTCACGCAGTTGTCCCTCCCTGTCCCTCGGGACCCTCACACCTGCACGGTGAGCTGCAGGGAGTTTGCAGCACTTGTGCTTCTCTCTCTCCTCACTTCACACATTTTCTCTCAGAATTCACATTCCCAAGCCAAGCGAATGCCACAAGCACTATACTGCTATCAAAGCAAGTTTGTTAGCACTGGCTCCTTGTCAAGTCCAAGCAATTAAATAAATTACAAAACATCCTTTACTATATTTAGAAGAATCATGCTGGCTGGAGTACAATTGCAATTTGCTATTATCTACAGATACTATGGAAATATTTGCCATTAGTTTCTTAAAAGAGATAATTCTCTAGACTTCTAAAGCAAGCCAAACTATTTGTTTAACTGAAAAACAGAGTGCCATATCAGGGCTTAACATGATCAAGCAAAGTAAGCTGGATTTTTTTCTAATGAAATAGTAACAAATATTAATAAATGCAATACTTTGGCCTACATTAAGGTCAGCTGAAGTTTTGCAGTCTGTCCCTGTTTCTTTTTCTCAGAATCCCTTGGATAGGTCAAGCTTCTACCTCTGGTCTCCACAGACTGAGTGAGCAGCATTACCCCCTCCTCTGTTCTTATCTGCTTCTAGGAAACATTGCTTTGGACTTGTTTTCACTTTGAAGTTTTCCCAGTATAAAAGAAAAAACAGCTGCATCTTTTTCAGCTCTCTGTTCTCCTGCCATCTGGACTAATGGAGATCTTTCTGAAATCCTTAGGATCCTTTTACTTGATTTATTTAAACCAGCCCCCACCCTTGCCTTTTGTACTGCCCCAACCCAAACGCAGTGAGAGAAGGTGTTTTGCTGCTGTCACCCTTAAATGAAAACACATCAGGTAATTCTCCTGAAGCCACAATCTTGTCCAGAGCATGGTGTGACTTCTCTAACAGTCTCCATTTTTCCCCTCAGTGCATGTTTTTTGGGGCTGGGCACCAAGCCTGTAATTGTGCCAGGATTAAGCACTGCACTTCCTTCCCTTCTGGTTCAGGAAACTCAAGTTTTCATACAAACTAAAGCTTTCCTGATAAAGAATGGGAGCAAAATAGCCCAATATATATTACCTTCAATGTTTCATAATTTGGAGGAAAGCACTTTAATTGCAGTTAGTTTTTTAGAGTCTGTTATCTCTTCAACTCTCATATAACCTGATTTTTCTCAAATCCAACTCTCACCCATAATTCTGGCACCACTGAGGCCACCATCTACCCTCAGTAGGGGGTAAAGGGGGAAAGAAAGCACAGGCTTTCTTTCAGGAGGTGCTGAGCTGCTATCCACAAAAACCAAACAAGTCTGTCACCAGAAATGCTGCTGAGGGAATCATTTGTTATTTGTTGGACAAACAGATTTGTGTTTGCAGCTGGTTTCCTGCTCCTTATTCCCTTCAATATGCCAGCTCACCAGCTCAGCAGTGCAGTGCACAAAGGTAAGAGGGGTCTAGACACATACATCCTCACAGACATGTCTAATCCCTTAACCACATTAGACCATTTCCAAAACTCTTGAACGCCATCATAGCTCAGAGAATTTCATGCCTCCTTTGCTTTTCCCACATAATACACCATCTCCTATACAAAATATAGTCACCCAACTTTCCTCTTGTTTTCTAAGTTTTTCTATTGCCCTGTAAATATCCTTCAGAAAAAAGATTGCTGCAAGAACTAATTTAGGTTATTCAAAGAGGTCTCTTGAAAATATTGGCAATGGAAACAAAAGACTCCACCAAATGAAACCTATTTTCCTTCCAATTATAATTTTCAAATTTTCAGAAATTTCAAGAGGAGTTTTTACGTTCAGTCCATCCCTTTTCTATCCAAGCCATCACAACACCAGTCACAATCTTCCCCCTACTTGCCATCATTTCCATAGCTAGGCACATGCTTTTAGAATAACCACTAACATTCTGTTTAGAAATAAAAACCAATGATACAAGGAAGAAAGGCAAATTTTAAAACCTTCATGGTATTGTCCACGTAGTCTACAGATGTTCCACATTGCTCTGGCCATGCAGCACACTAGCACCTGTCCAAAGGAGATCAAGCAGGTTCAGGTTTTTCCTGTTGCCCCTAACTAAAGTAACAAGAACATCCTTCTAGGATTTCCTGGAGGATTACAACTTTCTCCTAATCAGATGCCATACTACATCTACTTCTCTTTAGAGACCACATTCTTGAACATCAACAGCAAGGGAAAGTCAGAGCTCAAGCTTTCCAATTTACCAGAGCATCCTGTAGCACCATACTTGTTAAAAAAAAGTGCAGAGGCCTCACCCCACACATGAGAGTAGGAGCCAGGCTAGGCACTTCCTTCATCTAAAAATACAAAGAAAGGTGCTTGAACCTGCCTGTGGAAAGAGCACATGAGTTGCATTATTTTTCTAGCTTTCTAAAGTTCTGTAGGCCATTTACAAAGGAAGGCAAGAACTACAAGCTTACCAGTGCCTTACAATACTCAGACGCTTCACATATTTTTTCTGACACCACACAATCATGAGTGATTTTAGCAAACCAAAAGGCATAATAAAGCACAGATCATACAGTTCCATAAAGGCTTCCCACTATTAAACAGTGCCATGATACTTAAGCCTCAAATGTTATAATCGACCACCTCTGCAGCACTTAAACATATGCATATACACATAAAAACAAACAGCTTAAGACTCAGAGGTAAATTATAATTTCATTTCAATATGGTGCTTTTGTGACTTCAGGTGCTGTGAAATAGTGAGCAGCTATCAAGCCTGAACAAACCTAGGCTGTTGTAATTGTGTTTTTAGCTTTGATGATCTGTGAGAAGAACACACAATGTGTCTAAAATGTGTCCCTTGATTCTTGGGGCTGTCCTGTGCAGGAGTGGGAGCTGGACTTTGATGATCCCTTCCTACTCAGAATAATCTGTGATTATGTGAGTGTTTGCAACTTGACCTCAGAAGGAGGGCGGCCTGCTATTTGACATTAAAATATAACATAAAAGTCTGATAAACTGAATTTCACTGGCATTTCCCCTGCTATTCTTCTTAGAATTAAACTTAAAAGGGTTACTAGCTAGCTGTCTGCCAGAGAGCTGCATTTAAAATAACTTTTGGGGGAAGAAAGAAACAAAAAAAAAAAAGAAAAAAATGGTGTCTGAATTTTTTGAAGAGTTCATAAAAGGGACTTTGGAGCGCAGGGTTACAGACAGCATGGGGTCATGGCATTCAGAAGATCAAAGTCCACAAATCCTGTCTCTCCTGAATTAAGGTGCACTGCTTTACTTATTCTCAAAGTCAGCATTGATGAATAAGTAAGAACTTGAAAACTTAATACACTCAAATACATGCTATCTACTTTCTATTTGCACAGGGAGAATGAAGACAATAGATTTAAAATTAACAGATCTGCAAGGCCAGATTGCTACATTTGTGATGTTATTGAACATTGATTAAACACCAGTACCTGACTAAAAACCTCATTCTGCTTTGGGGTGCAGCAAAGCTCCAGCCCTGCCAGCGCTGGTACATAAAGACTTTTGATGCCGTTATGTTTTCAAAGAATGCATGACATGAACTTCAACAATTCTACCCTCAGCTTACCTTCAGAAAGGGAGAAGAACAGAAACCAAAAAAAGAAAAGAAGCAGGTAACAGAACTTTTCTGTTAACTTAAATTGAGATTGGACCAAAAAATCATTTTTTTTACCCAAACATTTGAACTGAATTAGCAGTGCTTCAACTGATATAAGCCTTTCAAAATAAGGCTTCTTTTTCCTCTAGTTTTCCAGAGATTAATTAATATTCCTTTAATATGATTTATTTCATAAACTAAATGAAATTAATCAAACACTATGCTGAAAATAAAGACAAACAAAGAGAAGCGTGGAAGTATTTTTTTAAAATGTGCCATACAACCTGCATCAACTTTCCATGGTGACACCAGAAGCAGGCTGGGCAGCTACACTGCTCCTCTTTTCCTAACACTCCCATTGAGCCAGCACAGGGACTCAGATCTGTTGTAAACACATACAAACCAACAAAAGAGAAATTTGCCTTCAAGCAGACCAGTGAGCTGGTCAAGCTGAAGTCATGGTTGTGAAACCAAGATGGTGGCAGCAGAAAAGAAAAATTTTGTTGAGCACTGATGAGTCTTATTCTCATCCAGATTTATCTGAAGTAGCCCTCATCTTTCCTGCAGTGTAAGAGTGAAATTTCATGCCTGCCACATTGTGTTTCTGTTATTTCTCTCAGAATGGTATCTGCTCAAGTTGACAACGTGGCAGTGTTAACTCAAGTTCATCCTACGAACACAGCAATCCAGTCCTGCATTCAGAGAACAGGGATTCCTGCTCGTGTGCTGCATTGGGTATTACTCAGCTCCTGATGTCCTTTATATACTTTGGCATAATTCATTTTTCCTTTTCTTCAAAGGAAGATAACCTATTACTTCTTAAAGTTTGTGGGTTTGTTCTTTTTAAAAAATACTGTGACCCCGTCAGCTCTCTCGCTGATCTGGAACTTCTTTTACAAGTACCAAAAATCTGTATTTTCATCCATGCAAGTAGCCTTGTGGCATGTCAGTCAGAGCCAGTGCTTTCAATATTCTGGTTCATCGAGACGCTCTGACCTGTTCTTGCAGGCTTTTTTTGTTTATATTGGTGACTGTCATATGAACACAACTGATCTTTCTAAAAAAAAGTAATTAAAAACCAACTCCATGCAACCCAAATTTCTTGGTTTTATCTGACTTTCATGATAACAATCCACCTTTTAATTTGATATTCTAGAAGTATTGTAGGTGCACTTACAAAAAAATTTCTTTAAGTTTGATGCTTATTTCAGTCTCATTTTATTTTCTATTTTTTTCTTACTGTTTCATGTTGCTTTTTCTTCATCATTCTTAGCAATTCAAACCTCTTTCCACTTCCTACCTCTACATACAGCTCTTGTGCTTTAGTCTGTAGGAATTTTATAGTTTAGCCAAATTATTCTTACCCCATTTCCTAAGATGCCTCCACCATGAGCTGTGTTCTTATTAGGGTTTCTTTAGAAGAACTTTCAAACCCTTACATCATGCTTGATAAAAATAAATATCCTGATAAGGATATCTTAGAGAAAAAAACTCAATCCTCTTTTCAGAACTGCTTTCACTACTGGTTGTTTGATGTGTTATCATGTTACAACAATTTGCTTCCTAATTAAAAACCAAGCAAGATGGCTATTCTTTTTTTTTTCCTACTAAAAAGCAAGTCCCTCTTGGTTCTAATAAATAATGCCTTCCCCTATCTTAAAAATTAGTGTAAGATTTCACTCTAATTTTAAAAGCAATAATCAATACTTCACACTCAGTATCCCAAATGCTAGTTTAAAGATGAATCTAAGCAGCAGAAAGACTCCCAGAACAAGTAGCATATTTCCCTTTCACTTCTAAATCCCTGGTTATAAACTATGGTAAATAATTGAACCTGTAATTCTAAGTAGTTAGAAAGAAGCAATGCGCCCTTCAGGGTTTTTTTGTCCCTATTTTGATAACTGATTTAAGAATGTGCTTAAATTCCCACTCACTGGGCTGTAAATTCACATTTAAACATTCTTATTCTCTCAAGAGTACCACACATCTTTAACCTCGCTTCATGCTTTGTAATTGGCAAGACTGAAGAGAGGATTTTCTGACGGAAAGGCAGTGCACATTTCACAGAGAGCATATGGTTTAAAATATGACTTTGTATTTCTAAAATATTCAAAACTTAACAATGAGAGTTGAAACTATATAATTCAAAGAAATAGTATTTTGGTTTTGTGAAGTGGAAAGAACTGGAAAAAAAGCACAAAGAAGGAAAAATACTGCTATTGCAAAGGAGTGGCTTCCACTCCCAGTGACATTTCCAGTAGCTATAGTGCCACTCCCAGCAAAAGGGAGAGCAAAAACGCTGAAATGCTATGCAAATTCCTGGAAAAAGAATTATTCTTGTAAGATTTGAAGTCACAGTTGAAGGCATTTGATGAGTATACGTTTAGACACAAAATATTTAAAATAATTTATCTGTAATATAACTCTGTTTTTCTCTTTTAATTGCCTATATTTACAAACCCAGAGAAACATGCTTGCTTTTATAAACTTAATATCTAGAGCTAGGATGTGTGATGTGCAAAACTCTGGGAAATAATTCAAATACGGATCTATTACCCTGGTGAAAATCTGTCATCATTCCTTGTAAGTCCAGAGAATCACCAGGATTAGCAGCAGTACAAGTGTGAAATTCGGCCGAATAACTTCAGCAGGATGAGCTCTGGGCTGAAGCAGCAGCTGCCAGGTCAGACACTATAGAGAACCTTTCCCAGTGAAAAGCAAGAGCAAGACAAGGCACCAAAGGGTTTGTTATCAGTTCCATGTCTCCAGTTTGGTACTGATGGCAGAACATGCTCTTTGTGGACTAATAGCTCTCAAACTGCTGCACAGAGAAACCCATTGAGGACATGAAAGCTGCCAGCATTGACTGGAAAGAGGTGAAGAGCTGACATTCCACAGAGCAGCACCTGGAGGAGGAGCCCAGCAAGGGAATCGTGCAGAGTCCCTCAGAGTGCAGGGAGGGCATCACAGCCCTCCCTCCCACTCCTCTATCTGTCACCACTTCTGTTGGACTCTCCCTCTATTTCTCTGCAGATGTTTGAATTACAACATCTTAAATATCTGCTACAGTAGCGTGCTAAATCTGCAAGGAAAGGGTGGAACACTGGCTCCTTAGTTAAGGTCAAGGCTGTTATGTTTCTGAGGATGTACCAGACGTAGGTTCACAGTTCCTCACACATTCCAGGGTGGGTTTAAAATATGCCACATATTTCTCCAATAGATAGAGCCTTTCAGAATGAAAGCACACCCCAGAATAGCCCCAGTGCCATATAACCTAAGGATTCTAACCAAAGTCCCTGATCCAGGAGCTGGAGATCCTTGAGCAGGTGATCAAGTAGGCAGCTCTGAACTTGCATTCTGCAGTTCAATCACCTGCAAGGGGATCCCACATTTAACACAGTCACCTCCAGGAGTAGCATAAGTGATCTCCATCCACCTCCACTGGTGGTACCTACATCCTTGTAATTTCTGTGTCCTTTTTCCAGAATTTTAAGAACAGTTGTATGAAACTATTCAGTATATGTCTGTCAACAGAAGGAAGATCAGATAACCAAATTTAGGATTAACTTGCTTACATGAATTTTGACCAGGAAAATAGCCAATGACTTTTCCAAAGATTCTTAGGCATTTAAAAAAGTATAGTCAGATTGGAGGAAATAGAATAAGTCCATTTGCAAATAAGAAAGTTTACATTTATGAGAAAAATGTAAATTATTCTAAATCTACCTCGAAGATGCAATATGTAACAAGTTTTGGTGGTTTGGGGTTTTGCTTCAGGTTTGTACAACACCTTTTCAGACACGAAATTCAAAATGTTCTATTAAACACTTTTGAAAGCTGCACAAACAAAAACCCCTGAAAACAGGCAAAGTGAAATTTAATCCTCAGAGATGTTTTATGGAGCACATATGAATTGAATTATGGAATACACATTAATTGATTACTATGATTAATGCCTCAATTGGAATAAAAATTAAAGAAAAAAAACAAGGAAAATAAGATCGTTTTGTCCTTAGATGACACCAGAGCCAGAATACAAAACAGCCACAAACATTTTCTTTTCTCCTCCAGATTTAACAGCATTATTGCAACAAATTTCGGAAGATCAATCATTCAATGTGAAAAAAGAAGATTATACATGCCTCCAACACAAACTGAGAAACAGTCATCCTATGACATGAGTGTTCACCAGTAGCAAATTACTTAATTCTTGGGATCCATTATGAAAAATAGGAAAAATTTACTCAAAATGGGAATAAGAAGAAACCATAAGAGCAACAAGATTCCAGTGTGGAAACTATGAGAAAGAAAACTACAGATTTCAGATTTGAGATTTCAAACTTTGGTGCCTACAAAAACACAGGTTTGAACAAGATGACCATTGCCCAGTGTTTCTATTCCTGTACATACATGCTCAAATATAACAGCAAAGAAAATCTGTAAATCAACCTAAAACCACCCAGCCTTCATCTGTTGGGATAGGTATAGATTGAGAAATCACTCAATCAGGCAGTGGTGTAAAGTTAAAAATACAGACAAAAAAACTACAGAAAATAAAAACATCTGGACATTTTGTCTGAAGAATTTTAGTGCCCTTGGTCATGCAGTGAGAAATATAATAAAAATGCTTGATGTGCTTCCAAATAATATTTGAGTTGAAAGTGCAAGGGATTGGCCTGTCAGAGTAGCAATTGAGGTGAAGGAGGAAAAAGCCTAATAGAAGCCTAATAACCTGGTCACAGCATGAAGGACAAAGCTCAAACTGTCCATGTATCCTTTACATGAGGGAAGGACCCGTAAGTCCATCTCTGATGAAGCTTATTGTGCTGAGCAGCAGGTACCTTTTAACTAGGAAAGGATTTACAAACTGAAAAGAGACTGAAGTAAAGCAAGCTCTGGGAAGTCTAGAAAACACAAAAAGTTAAATATGGAGACCCTTGGAACAATACACGACAGATGTAGGGGCTAGAGGGGATACAGGTATTTAAAAGACTTCTGAGGTGAAGAATTTCTGAAGGGTTTTGGAGAATAGAGAGAAGTGAAATAAAAAGATGTGAGAAAAACAGGTCTGAACATCACGGAAAGGTTCTTGACACCAAGATTATTCTGAGAGATATTTAATGTTCACAGTGGCAGCCTTTTTTAGCTCAACCAAAGTGCAGAAATAATCTCCTAAGAGATTTTCAGATTCTCAACAGCACATGCATTTGTATCAAGACTGAATAAAACAGTGCTGTACCTACAAGAGAAGCAATTCCACAACAGCAAGAAGAGGATTAGATGACCAGCAATGAGTACCATGATTGCACTTGTTAAAGATAATTTACAATAAGGTATTGATAGTCAGTGTTGAACTTTAATTTTATGAAGTACAAGCATGGCCTTGCTTCATTTCAAGGATGTCACATCTATCAAAGTTTTATCATGAGTTTTGATCAAGGGATCAATAAAACAAAATTTAACAGAAGCAAATAAAACTACAAGTATATGTTACCAGCTAACATCCATGAGAACCCCAGTGCATTTATTGCATAAATACATGCATTTTATCAGGTCCATTTTATAGCAAAAAAGTGGGTCCTTCCTCCACAGAGTTGTCAAAAGCTTAAAATTATAACATAGAAATAGATAGAAATAGCTCTATATTTCTCTGTGTAGAGCAGTAAAATGCTCTATCTTAAGAAAAAATAACACTTATTTCTGTTTCAAATATGCACTTTGTTTTCTGATGGTACTTGCAGTCCTTTTTACTTGAGGTGCAGAAGACAATGTAAATACTAACAGTGTAATTCTGGAATTATGAACCTATTCCTGTGAAGAAGTAAAGCAGAAAAACTTTTTACACTTCTGCCAAATCTGTTTATTGACAATTGAACAATTTAGTAGTTCTCAATACAGGAGCAATTTTGAATTCTGGGAAAAGAAGGTTGCTAAGATTCCCTCTCATTCTGCAAGTGGAATTTTCCACTTTTATAAATACTATTTTTGTCAAAGCAGTTTGTACAGTAATGCTACTACTGCACATGAAATGGAAAGTTCCACAGCTGTAATGGAACTGGGAGCTTTTGTTCATGGAACACTTTTATTTTGATATTAAGGACAAACATGCGTCACACTCAAGAGCAACATTGCTTATCTCTGCAGTAAATGCAAGACTTGCAATTTTATTCCTAAATATCAGTTGTATCTCATTTTAAATGCTAATGTTCCATAATGCATTCCTAGCAAAGTTCATGATGAAACACCCTGAGCACAGCTGCTCGTTGCCATGTCCCTTCCATCTACTGTAACAACCAGCTTGCACGCAAAGCACTGTGAGCTGAATCAGCAAAAAGCAGAAGGAGCTTGCATTTTGGGACATTAAATGGACCTGTGCAAGTGGCAACAAAGGAAGAGATCTATCCAAGAACTTATATTTACTCTTTCTAGAGCAATGGCAACTTTCAGCTATTATTCCTACATATAGCAAAGCATTTTGATTAAAATTTGATCACTGAATTGTGGAAAGTAAGACTAGGCAATCTCAAGTAATCCAGTCCTTCAACATGAAATAAAACAAGAATTCTACCTTAAATCTACAATGTCAGTCAAACACCACATTATTTGAAAATCACTTTACTATAAATAGCACTCAGAACAGGGGGAAAAGAAGTACAGGTAAGCGAAAAGCTGGCAGAGAAGAGGAAAAATAAAGACTGGCTCCATGGAATTTAGTGTATTTTCCATGCATATGTGTATCTCAAAAAAAACCCCATATCTTTTATCAGATCTATTGACAAGAAGCCACAAAAATCCCTAATACATGTCACACTTAAAGGAATGGTCAGGAAAGTTATGTGATACTTGCAGAGTAGATAGAAAATAATTACAAGTGTCAAGATTTTGCTCATAGTCTGGAAATTTAATTACTTAAAAGAAAATACAGATGAAAATAATTAGAAAGATTACAGCTGTTAATGATGCAGAATAATTGATAGAATTGTAACAACTGCTTAGTCATTTCAAGGATCGTCCTTCAATAGCAAGAAAGAACTGTTCTGTCAAATAAAATTAAGAACAATATAGACATATCAACCACTTTTCCCTGAAGGTCTGGAATCCCACTGCTCCTTGTTTTGCTTATGCTGGAAAAGCCATAGTTACAAAAATATAAATATGCATTTGGCTTGCAAAGGAAATTGTCACTGGTGATAAATCAGAAAAAAAAAAAAAAAAAAGAATTATTTACAACTTTCAGTTTTCAGAAGCATTTATAGGGCTGGAATTTAGGACAATAATAGCTTTGCTTGTAGATTGAACAACTAATAGAATTGGTGAGATTTAACACATAGAATACATCAAAAGGGAAATGTTCCCTAAAGAGTCAAGCAAGGGGAAGAGGACTGAAATGGGGTATAAAATTTCACTGATTGAATCAGCAGATTTGACTTCACAATTTGAATTCCTGGGTGGATACTGACTTAAGCAGGCACTGCTCAGTTTGAGGCCAGGCTGGAGTGAGCTGGTGGCCCTCAGTTCCTAAGACAGACATACATTTGGCACCTTTACATACATATCTGTCCTTCTCAGGAGAGCAAATAGGCACAGAAAAAGCTCCAGTACCTGCATTACAACCACTTTACTAAAAGGAGCCTGTCAGTCTCAGGAGCTACTGCCATCCTGTCTCATTAAAAAAAAAAAACAAAAAACATTTCATTGAGTGCCCTAGCAAATACAGACTCCCACTGGCAGTGACCCATATCAATTATTCTCAAGAATGTTTACCCAACTTGATTTCACTCCTAAAAAGATTCCCACCATTCCCTGATCTTGTACTGCTTTACATACAGTTCAATATATGAGAAAAATGAATGAGTAGGTTAAAAGTTAAAAAAAAACCCAAAGAGTTTTCTTAGTTGCTGACATGACAATGAGGTGCTGACTGCAGAACTGGTAGAATGTGCAGGGTGCCTTACTCTTCCCTGTGTCACTGGTGTCTCCCCTCAGCACCACGTGCCCACAGCAGGGCAGGAGACCTTCCCTTGAGGGTCCCCACCCATGGTGGCCAGCTGTCCTGGGAGCCTGCTCCTGTAAACTATTTCACTTTTTATCATTGCAGCTCCACACAAAATTCAAGCCCTGATCTGGAAGGGATCCCTAGTAGAGAGCCACACCAGTGCTGACTGCAGAGACAGCTTTCTCAAGAAGTCCATATTTTGAAGGTTATAAACTTCAGAAGTTTTTAAGTTGTATAAACTTAAAAAAAAAAATAGAGGAGAAAATAAGGAAGACAAAAATTTCATTAGTTCATTCAAACTAATACTGAAGTTTTCACAAGACCATTAGGGAGCTGCTAACACCAAGTAATAAATAGCTTGTAACAGTGCTGTCCTTTGAAATGTCCCAGTGTTAACAGTGTCTGCATTGCTCCCTTAAGCTGATCTGATCGCAGACTGCACAGCATAACAAATTGTAAGCAAAAAAATTTGAATACAGACTGTGAGAGCTCATCTTAAATTTTTCACACACCACATTGACACTTAAAAGGTTGATGATGATGTAGGTTAGAATTTCAGTTTCATTAAAAGTGTTAAGGAAGTCCAAATATCTGGGAACTTCAAAAACTACTATTTTATTTGAACTAAATGCATGCTTTGGGTTTATTTATACACTTTGAGACCCAAAAAACTGTTCAAAAAGCTTTCATATCTGAGACAAATGAAAACGAATAAGGAAATCAAACTTTTTAAGCTAGAGTTGGATGCGTTTCCTAGTGCAAGTAGGCTAAGTTATTAGAATACAACAAATTAAATAAAATACAGTAACAATTTTCATTTAAGGGCACAAGCAGGTGTAACTGGAGCCTTAGGTAACCAAGGACCATGTGAGTATCTGTGCAGTTTTCTGAAATCTCAGACAGACATCAGCTGTTATCCTGTGCTATTGTCAGTGGATGAAGCTGTTCTGCTCGCCTGCATCGAAACAGGGCTTGTTAGATGCTGCCAAGTCAGCTCTGGAGAACTCTGGTTGCACTTTCTATCCCCCATCTTTCTCATGGAGGAGAAAAGCCTTCTTTGACAGCAGAAAGTTCAAACAATGAAGAACCCCACATTCAATAAATGAGGTGAGACTTTTACAAAGTACGGAGCACGAACAAGATACTTTAACTGGAGAAAGTGACACTCAAATTCAGCTAATTCAACATTGTCAAAGGTGTCTTGGTACACTCTGCACTAACAGCATGCATACATACGTATTAAGAGGCAGAATTCCCACCGTACATCCAGCACCCAGTAGATAATATAGATTTGTCAAATATCAGACAAAAGTTACTCAAAATAATACTTTTATTTTCATTAGTTTAACACATCTGTCACTACTTTTTCTTAAGAATAGATTTCCTTATTTAACATGTCTCTACATAAAAAACTACTATAATTCCTATTCTCCCTGCTTCAACATCAATCATGTTTTTTAAAAATTTTTGTCTCATAGTTGATTTCCTGCATTAGTCGCATCAGTGTTCAGTCTGACTTTCTCATGGCTTTATCCCCCTGAACTTTTTTCAGTTTTACATGTCAGTAAAACTTCCAAATCTCTGACACCATGAGATTAAGATAAAAAAACTGATGATAATCCCACCCCAACCTCTTTTTATTTAAGAAAAATGTTGCCTTTTCTTTAACATACTTCCTTTTCCAGATCAATGGAAAAGGAAGTATATTAAAGAAAACTGAAGTTAGATGAAAACTTTAACTTTTATTGCCTTTAGGAACTGACTCCATTTTTCTAAAGCAGCTCTTGTTCACTGTTCCATCAAGAAACAGAAAAAAGCTTGAGCTGCTCTCCAGATGGCATATATTCTACATACAAGGAACTTTTCACTTTTCATGCAATTCCTTTAGTGAAGGTAAAGCACAGTTCTGAATTTTAAAGCAGGACATCACGTATAATTTATAAAAACTGCCAATTGCATCCACCTTACTTTTTCTGGTGTATTTTGTCCTTCAAAATGTCCCGTGCTGTTATACTTCAGCCATAGGTGCAGTGTCAACTCCTGGCTGTAAGTGACCCTGCCCTGGCATCCACTTAGTTGCTATCAACAATCCCTTGAACGTTACAGATTATTGGCTGACAACATCACCTACTGCTTTGTTGTTACTGCTTAAAGTTGCCATAGAGACAAAAGAACAGCTGAATAACAATCTTAATGCTCAAGAAATGGTTTTTCTTCAGTAATAAGATGCTACTTGCCAGTAGAGTCTCAGGTTCTAATGGAATTTATTTTCGGCAGTAAGTTTTGAGTCAGAGCCTCCTCAAAAAAAGGCAAAGACAAAAGAGCCTTGTGTTTCCTCCTGCCCACTGTAGTTCTGCTGCTAATGAAGAGGCAAAGGAGACCGTCTCCCTGCCGTGGCACAAGAGGTAAACACAGCAGAAGTTGACTCTAGCCCCATACCCTGAAGCATGAAACAGTCACAGCACAAAGACCCTCACCTTATTCTCTCTTCTTACATATAGATCTTCTCTTCTTATGTTTCAAAATGGGAGGCAATATAGAAGTTTCATGCTTCATCTTCCTCACCAAGTAAAGTGCTTCACCACCTCATGCAAAGTGCTGCTTCATCCATAGAAACATAACACAACCTAGGAAAAAAAATCAAGGATTCTCTCCTTGAATTTTTTCCTCTAGCCATACAGATCTGCTTTCTGTCCAGTACGACCCTTCCTGTACAGAGTATGTGCAGAAGCTCAGACTAACAGCTGAATCCCACTGCTCTCTGCTCATAATCCATTAACTCATATTACAGTATAACTTGCAGCTGATGGCAATTGAGGGCACCCAGCCCTGGGATACTTGGCACCTTTCAGATTCCAGGCCTAGGTTTTGAAATCCTTCCATCTCCCGACAGCTCCTGCTTCTGAGTGGACAGAATGCATGGGATCAGAGTAAGTATTACCTTCTCTATCTTAAATCCTGTTGTTGAGGAGCCAAAGAATTTCTAAAGATAATTATAAATAGCAGATTACCCCTGGGTGTGGTACCTAAAAAATGCAATAAATCAGAACTTTGTCCTGCAAAGCCACCCCACAGACTGAACAAGCAGCTGTCACAAACAGCTGAAAGAGTATTTTCCTGTCCAAGAGCCTTTGCCTCACCCTCAGCTTGACACCACTGCCCTGCTCCCAACACCTTAGTGGCAGCATGAACACAAAACTTATTCCCAGGGGGTGCTGCCTGATCCTTCCCCAGCAGCAGGAGCAGCTTCAGCCCCTCAATTTCCTGCCTGTGAGCAGACCCTGAATTATCTTCCTGCAAGGTGCAGGATAATAGTCAGGAGGAATATTCTAGAAAGACAATGAGTAGTAGGGGATAATGCAGAAGAGAAGGAGGAAAATTGAGAGACAAGGGATTCTCCCTCCTCCTCACCAGGCCTCTCTGTTGAAAGATTCCTGCTTGCACTTTCCCAGTCACTGAATATTCTTGTCCCCTGCCTCTGCTCCCTGGAGCCTTGACATCCCACTTGAGGCTACTTTCACCTCTACCATGGCCTCTTGTGAACCCTCAGCTTTCAACAACCTGGCCTCTGTGCCAAAATACATTTTGTTGACACTTCAGAAAGAACACTTCACACTGACAATCATGAAGTTTTGCTCACACTGGACAAAAATATGCTTTTACTAAGAAGCCTTGGGTTGACTTTGGAGCTCACACAGGAGCAAAAACATTAAATGTTAATATATGAAAGGGCAGGCAGGCTGTAACAGTGGAGGTTTGTTCTCCAGCTTGGGAGTTTCCAGCTGAGTGAGAACATTCTAATGATAAACTGAAATTTAACACACAGATTGATTCTAGTTTTACAAATTCTCTGATCTACAGCAAAGGTGCTTAATGTGGAAATAAAAACCTTAGAAATCATTAATTTTTGCTCTTTTGAGCACATAATTTTCTACCAGTTGAGGGAGAAGAAGATACAATTCAGCATCTCAGACATCAGTCATCTAGGGGCTAAAGGACAGGATGTAAACAATCACAACAACAAACAGAAG
>VZTB01006748.1:143668-180216 GCA_013397245.1 Thryothorus ludovicianus | reverse complement strand
AGATACTATTGTTCTTATATTGATCTTATATTTATATGATCTTATATTTATTCTTATATGATCTTATATTTATAAAAGTTGAAGATTGCAACTGATTATAGATCATATAATATTAGGTAATATAGGAAAAGGCAAAAAGGAAAAGGAGAGGGAGCTAGAGGTCACATAGAGAGCAGGACCCTACAGAAACTATTTGCTTGCAGAAGCTGGAAAGCCAGGCTGGCTGAAGGACTTGTTGAAATTATGTGGCATTTGCTTTTCCTGTTTTTCTTGTCTTCCCACTCCTCTAATATTGTATATTTAATTTGAGAAATTGCATTCCTTATTTTAATAAGACCCAGGGAGTAAGTTTGGTTTAGAGAATGTTTTGTCTTGGGTTCATTGTGTCAGTGAGGTCTGGGAATCAGCTGTACAGTAAAAAAACTCTGTCACTTGACATACAACTCTCAGTGTCTTCTATCATGAGGGTTCTCTAATTAATATTGTCTTTAAAAACAAATCACTTTTAAGGACTTAATTAACACCCAGTACTGACATTTTTAGTTTAAGCTGAATCAGTTTAATCAATAAATGCTTTCATCATTTTTGTTCTTTCTCCCTTTTTGCACTTATTTCTTGACAGTAAAATGGTTTGCTTTTCCAATTTAACAAATAGGAAATGTAGCAAGTGATGCTTCAGATGCCCCTCTAAATATTTTTCTATTTAAGGAAAGCATATAAAATTTTGGGATCAGATATATAAATTTACTTTTAACTGTTTTTTCAGCGTCTTTGCAAAACAGGAGTACCTCTTCATAGGTTATCCTGATTTTTCAAATTTGCTCTTCCATTTATTCTCTAGTTCTCCAGAAAAAAGCTTTTGGTCTGGCATTTCCAATCCAGATACTACAACCCTTAATGAAAATTAAGGATGGAAAATAGAAAAAAACAGCTTCTTTGTATGAAAAGATGAATAGGAATATATGAATTGTTACCCTTCAGATACTGTGAATTAGTGTTCATTTCTCTATCATCCTTTTAAAAAAAGGGAGAAAAAAGGCTTTTTCTGTTTTCTTGGAAAGCTTTCCAGCAGGTTATTAACATTGAGTCAGATTTCTCTTACGAAATATTTCTGCATGTCCATCTGTGATGCTGCTCTCAATTCTAATATCTTCTGTTAGTCAATCTCATCATCCATCTCACCCCACAATAGCAAGCTGTCCATCTTACACTGACCTTCCTTCTCTTTCCCTGGAAGCTTTTCATTTTAAGCTGCAACATATTCTGCTTGCTTTGTCCATTCCCTTCCATGGCTGCCCTTTTTTGGATGCCTTCTTTCTGCCTTAGTATTTATTCCCTCTATACATAAAACGTGTATTGGTTTTCTTGGACAGTGTGCTTTTACTTATTACTTTGACCTTTTGTTTCACTGTATTTGTTCTGAACCAATGATTGTCATTGCTGGGAGCTTTTTCCCAGACATTTTTGATGTCCTTACTATTAAGATGCATTTCTGAAGGGTGAAATCTTCCTCTCAGCAGTCTCTCTAGTCATGTAGGGTCAGCCATCCCACAGCCCATCCTGTCAATTAAAAGAGAATCTCTAATGTTTACAAATTTGCATGTAGATGCTGGAGTTTGAATTTCCTTCGTTTGCATTGAGTTCTGGATCAGAAAAGACCTACAGTTTATCTTTTTGAAGTCTCATACTGCCATCCATAAGAGCCACTGGACACCCCTCGTCACTGTTCTAGGAATTTTACCATTTTTTGTGGATGATACCAACCCATTCACACAATTTACCTCATGTCCATTACTATTGAAGATTCATTCTTTAAAATAAGACTTGGTTGCAATGCTTAGGTTCTCTCTATGGGAGCTCTTTTTGCATTTGCTCATTTTTCTCATCTACCTCTTATTAATGTCTTTTTACAGGCCTTGTGCCACTTCACTTTGTGAATTCTATGGCTGGGAAATAAGAAGGCACCATATTTTTAAACACCGGCTGGTATTTTATTTAACAACATATTAAGACATTCAGTCTCTCTCCTGTGCATACCAGCAAACTCTGCTTTTGCAATCTCTGGTCTAACCCCAACTTTCATGCAGATGATTGCTTTGAGATAAATGACTGAAAAAATAAAGCATTTCACACAGAGGGTTAGTGCTGCATCCCAATAGTCTTGTTGTTACTAGGAAATCATTCAATTTAGAATTTCATTTTGGTCAGTGTCATCTCATTACATTTAATCGCATCCCACAGTGCTAGTAAATTATTCTGTCACTCTTAATTTCAAGCACATTTCAGTGCTGTTATTTAGGATATATGTGCAGTAGTGTCACTACTGTGGAGTTCTCTCAAGTCAGGACCAAGGTGCAGTCCAAATGTCTTAATACAACACTCTGACCAAAGTATTATCCATGATATATTCGTGGCACTCCAATGAAGGAGAAGCATTACAGAAATGGAACAATCAATATTTAGACTGTAAACCTAGCTGGTTTTACAGACTTGCAAGAGCATAATTTATCCTATTTTTACATAATTTTATCACATGCTGATACTGGTGTGGGCTGAGACATTAGGAATAATGTGTAGTGGGAGACTGATTTGAGGGGTTTGAGACCTTGATTTTAATTTGAATTTGGAATGAGAGGAAGCTGGAAAGCTGCTGTGGTATATTAAGTCCAACAATTCTAAAAGTGATGGGGAGAAGAAGAGGTTATAGGCTCTATCATCCTCTGATCTTCTCCAAGGAGGTCTGAATCTGAGTTCTATTTCTAGCTTAAACACTTATGCATCACTTTGAACAATATCTTTCACCTTTGTAATTACCATTCTCCTATCACCTATTTGCCAAATCCATTTAAAATCTTAACTATCCATGTTATCATGAATTTATACCATAACCAATGAAATTCTTTAAGTTGATAATACAGCACCAAATCCAACCAACCAACCAATCAACAAACCAAAACAAAACCCATCAAAACCCCCACCATAACCCCCAAACAGACAAAAAACCCATACACACTCAAAAAGCCATTAAAACCTACTCTTGAATTTTATCACAAGATAAGAGCAGGAAATGAAAACAACTCTGCTGTTCTTAATTCTTGCAAATGAAAATTTTATTAAGAAAGGACTCAAGTTTATCAACTTTACCCTGATAATATCACTTTTCTGCCTTTACTATTATAAAATTTGAGTCCTGAGAAAAACAAAGAATCAAAAATGGTGTGTGAATAAAGGAAGACAAGAGTGGTACCTTTCAAATCATTTTTATAATTACAACAAAGAATAAAATCCATCATAGGGAAGATCACCATATAATGAAAAGAAGTACATGATTATTGACCAAACCATCTTCCGTCCTTGATGCCAATTTAATAATATCACCACAAGTGTTGCAGTAAAATGAAAAGAGAAGATGAGCATCCGAATTAACAGTGCTGCTGCATCTGGAAAAGTTACTTTCCCTGCTAGAGCCACCTTTTCCTTATGACTCTGCTGTCATGATTTCCCACATTTTTATAAGTGATTCACATGCAGACTTCTAGTGAGTGTACATAGTGATTGTAAATAATCTTTCCTCTGCTGTTTACTCTGTTTTGGCATCAGATTGTGGTAGTGGACTGCACAACTAGCCATCCAGCAGTATTGCCTCTTTCTGGAGCAAACCTAAGGTCTCAAAACTTACTTTTTCCTTCATGCATTGGAATTGGCTTTGGGAAACAAAGTGACAGGGAGAAGATGCCAGCAATCCCTCAGCTCTACAGATGGTTCTGTCATTGTCCCCATGAACTATGATTGAGTTTATTGTCCCACAATTGTCTTGGTTTCTATTGCTGGGTGGTGGATCTCCACAGATATTTTCCTTCAGTACCTCTGCAATGTGAGTAAAAGTGAAATGCCTGCAGCTGTCTTGGCATCCATTTCATGCATATTGATTCCAATACACATTGTCATTCTAGCAAAATGCCCAAGAAGTTACTCCATGATCGCTCTTAAGCCAGCAGTACTGTCCTTCATAGCATGATTCAGAGCACTTTATAGGAAGTGTAACCTTCCCTGACAACTCTAGGAACTGACATGACACAGTAAGAATACTCCCTGTTGTGTCTGCTTTCTGTTTAGCATTAAGGTTTTAAATGAACTCTGTAGGCTCAGGGGCATTCATCTGAGCTATTAGCACATTATGATACAAGTATGGCTTTCCTTACTGCTGTAGCATTCCTAACTACCTCCTGCCCAAGGGATGCTCTGAGGCTGTGTCCTCTGAAAGGGGAAACCTATGTCAGGACACAACCTATTCCAGCTCTGATCCACAAGTTTTTCTTTTGCTGGCCTGCCTAATTTTTTATCTTGTGGTTAGTTTCAACCTGGAATATTACAAACCAGGTTATATGCTGATACTTCAGGGTACTACAAGACAGTTAGAGCATGCACTATGAAAAATATCTGTGTATGCCCTGGCACAGTATAACCATAAATGTAAGATGAACACTGCTCAGTTGTGTTGGAAAAAAAAATGTTTGTTGCCTAAAATGCAAATAGATTTCCTTCCAGGTAAATCTTGCAGTTTCTCTGCTGCTAAATCTTTTGCTCTTCCTCTGTCATTGACACTGCTTGGTCTAATCTACTCATGACACATTTTAACAATCTTCCAGACAATTCAATCCACCCAATGGCAGGTCTTTTCAAGCCCAGATTTCTTACATAACTAAGTATCTCTGTTTAACTGCAATTGGCAAGTAATCCCCATGCAGCTGCTCTCTCACTTTTCCCTGGTGGAACAGGGAAGAGAATTGGAAGAGTAAAAGTGAGAAAACTTGTGAATTGAAATAAAGACAGTTTAATAGGGAAAGAAAAGTGGTGTATGCAAACAGAGGAAAACAAGGAATCATTCACCACTTCCCATGGGCAGAAAACTCTTCACCCATCCCCAGGAAATCAGGGCTCCATCACATATAATCATATAATGGTGACTTGGGAGGAGAAACACGACTACTCTGAATGTCTTCCCTCTCCCCCTTTCTTCTTCTCTCCCCAGCTTTGTATGCTGAAGATGATGCTGTATGGTCTGGAATATCTCTTGGGTCAGTAGGGGTCAATCTGTCCTGGCTGTGTCCCCTCTCAATTTCTTGTGCACCACCTGCCCTGGTGAGGGCACTTGTTGGGTGGGGTGAGGAGCAGAAATGGCCTTGGCTCTGTCTTCACTGTGGACACTGCTCAGAAATAACAAACCCATCCCTGTGTGTATCAATACTGTTTCCAGCAAAAATCCAAACTGTATACCAGCTATTCTGGAGAAAATTAACTGTCTCCCAGGCAAAAACACTGCAAAAAAACATTAAAAATTCACAGTGGAGTTATCTTGCCTAGGAGAAAAAGCTTGGACTTGATTTCTGTTAGAAAGATTCTGCACAAGTGAATAAAGAAATGAAACACTGCAACTGCTGAAGGAAGATTTCTCCCTGTGCTTCATAGTTTCATTCTGATGAGGAAAACAGAAACAGTGGCAGAAGTGGTGAAGGGAAAGGTAGCCAAAAGTGAAAATGGCTCTGCTAAGAGTAGTTGGCAGTTTTCTTCCACTTTTTATAACATAACAGATATTACTATCTGTTATAAAGTCTTCTGTGAAGAAAATAATTTTATGTTATCTTTACAGACAAAAACAGAGGTGAAATTGAGGAGAAATTGAGTGAGGCTGAAATTACTGAAGGAGACACAAGAGACTGGAAGCACAGAAGGAAATCTTGTTCTTTCTATTGCTGTATTATTATTTTTTTAAATTTTATTAGCAATGTATTGGACTCATACATGGAAAGAAGCAGAACAGTCTTTTTCATTTCTATTTTCACTGACCTCACACATTTCTATTTTCACTGACCTCACACACTAGAATATAATCCAGTCTTTTGCATTTCATGGAATAAATGGTAAGTATTAGGGAATTCCATATGTGACAGCAATATAGATATCTGCAAGCACCTTGTATCATACCAATTTAAAGTTTAATTAAGCCTCCTGTGTTAAGTCAAATGACCTTGCATTTGTTGTAGTCAGTGTTTATACAGTACATATATAGCCCTGTGTAGCTCACAGGAAAGTTTCATCAACTTTTCTCTGGGCTGGAAGCCTGTGCAAAAATAAATAGCGGTAGATTAAGTAGGAGTGAGGAGAGTTGTTTCTACCCTATGTACTATAGCTCTGTAGAGTTGGCCTAAAAACAGACATAGGAAGATAAGCTGGTTCACATTCAGCTGGGAGGGGAGTATACAGGTTAAGTGGTATTAATCACTGAGCAATTGATTTAAGTTTAGATCCTTCCAAAATTTGCAGTCTCCTTAATGGCTCATTGGGGCTATCGTGTTATGATGGGGAGAGTTTTCACAGTTGATGGCATGATAATACCTTTTCCCACTGTGAATGGTTCTTTACGTTGATGGGTTTTGCATTTTATGCAAACTCCATGTGCCAAACATAAACGACAGACGTAACTCAAAACTATAAACTTCACACATCCCCTGTGTTGTTGTGTCTGTGATGAGATTTTTCTTGCCAGTCCAGTAGGGATTTGAACTTTCTTTTTTTTTTTTTTGATATTATCTTGTCTTGCAGAATATTTCAATGAATAAATAAACTCTAAAAGTTTACAAAGTAAATTTTATTATATGTGTTGTTCTCAAATGACCATAAATATTCTTCTTCTGAAGCCTCATTAGGGTATGAAACTTTGGTGGTTATTAGCTTAAGAGGCTTATGAAGAAAATCTGGTTATTTTTATGATGGTCTGCTAAATTGCTAAATCTGTCAAATTTGATTACTTTTTATAAGTGTGCATAAGTTAGAAGACAGTTTTATTAGCATGTTCTTCATAGAGTCCCCATTTCACTTCAGCTGGACAAGAAAATAATCACTAAAAACATAAATGTATTGCATGAAATACAAATGGATCAAGGGAGTGTGGGAAAACGAGTAAAGCTGATTCTTAATTTCATTGTTTCCTCTAGCACCGTGGATAATTTCTTATTCCAACTAATCTATGTGTCATGTCTCTAATTCCCTTAATGCCAAGAAATCATCCTATAGGTCCACAAGGAGAATTTGGCACTTCTTTTGTGAAATTCTCAACTTTATGGAAAGAAGTTTCGCCTGCATTCTATACCCATTGACATGTTATTACTTTTTTCTTGCCTACAAAGTAGTTACAATTGAAGAGTTATTTCCAGTCTGTGTGACTGGGCTTGTCTTTGGCTAAAATAAACACAAATTAAATCCAACTTTGCAAAATATTTTTTTTTCCTAATTTTGGATGACATTTACCAGGGCTTACATGGGAGCTGTATAACACATTGAGGTTGTATAAATGTTTCAGCTCAGCCTATAGCAAATTGCTCATCTGATATGAGAATTAAAAATTACATGAGGGATTAATCATTGTCCTCTCCTGGAAAGCATGCAAAACAATACAGAGATACTTCAGAGGGCTTGTTATGGTACAGACACGTGTGATCAGAAATTCAGTTGGTCCTTACAGAAAAACTGTTGGTCCAGCTCCTGACTTTGTCAGTGGTGAATTCCTATTGACATTTAGATAAATAATCTTGACTTAATAAAGGTTTTCTGTGCTGTTATCTGAAACTATAATTGTGTTTTCAGTTCTACATCTTAAATGATTTGGTACATTCTTTGACAGTGCAGGGTAGGCACCCCGATGTTAGAAAAGGACTTCAAATTGATATTTAAAAACTTGTCCTAGAATGCAGAGATAAATGTCAATCTGGACCTTATAAATTGTTTTATGCAGATTATGCACAAAAATTCCCATAGGGTGCAGGAAAGTGCCTTTGTCTAGAACCGTGAGGTTCTGGACACCAGATCTGTGTCTCAAGACCTGAAAACCCCATTGAATCCCACTGAGAGACTGAGAGATTCTTTTTTTTTTAATAGCGGATGGAATTTCATCTAGTAGATTTTAAAGGAGTAAGAGGTATTCTTCTACCTGGAAATATAAAACTAAGTAATGTTGGTGTCTTCTGGCTTGCTGAGTTTGTGTTGCAGTGTTTTTCTTGTTCATGGATATTAACTGCAGCCAGAAATAGGGACTATGACAAATATTATTGCACAAAGCTTCTGAGTAAAGTGCATACAGAGGATAATATGGCCATACAAACTGAGGTTATTACAACCAATGTTATTACTCTGGGTGTCAAAGCAACAAATAGTGGCTGATATCTTCTATAGCTATGCCAATATCTTTGACACAAGTTGAATGGAAAGATGTGCTGGTTTTCTAGTTCTTTGATGAATGACAAAAGAAAAAATGATGCCTTTCCAAGATGACTTGGACATGTTATTTACTATATATTTCTAGGGCAAAGTAATAATAAATAAGAAATATTTGTCCTGGAAAAGAAAGATTTGCAGATTGTTTCCTTGCCAACAAATGATATCTTTTTCAAAGCAATGCGACTGTGAAAAAATGCTCACATTATTTGTAAAATATTCCCAAAGCAAGGAAAGAGGCTGACTTGGATAAAGCAAACAGTTCTTTCATATAATATCCAGAGGTAATAATTGTGGTGCAAGTAGAATTTTGTCTCCTAGCTTTGAAAATAAAGCAGAGCTCTCTAGTTCTCTCAACATCTCCAAATGTTACAACTGTTACTAAAATGCATTGCAATTACTTTGTTAGTGTACCAGGGCCTTAGTCACTGATCAGGACTTCAGTATGTTAAGTTGATAAGAAAAAAAGATCAAATAATTCTCTTCACTACAACTGACTCAGAGTGTCAGGCAGGAGAAAAGAGATGAGTGTACAGAGATGGGTCAGCACATGCAAAGCAGTGCAACTGTTCACTGCCATAGAATCACAGACTGGTTCGGGTTGGAAGGGACTTTAAAGATCATCTAGATCCACCTCCCTCCCATAGGCAGGGGCACCTTCCACTAGACCATTGGATCATGGCCACACCCAACCTGGTCTTGAACTCTTAACAGTGCTAAAAATCATAATTTTGCAGGAGTCTGAAGGCATCAGGATTAAATAGTTGGAAAGATATGGATGAAAGTAAAGGAGGAAAATGGTAAAGATATGAAAAGCAAAGGAAAGAAGCTGGCATTATCAGCCATTATGTGATGAGCGATAACACTGCTGTTAAAGAAATTTTGCCACTAGGGTCCCATCTCCATGAGATGGGTTTATTGGCATAGATCAGTTGTGATATTTGGTAGCTTGAACTATGTGCCTCAAAATGGGGATCACAAACAAAGAAATCCCTGGGCAATTATACTTTTACAATTTTGCTGACTGCTATTTTTGACATTGCTGACTGATGGGGGAGGACGCAAAAAGTTGATTTATGTGCACTTTTGCACTTATTCTGTGCAGAAATAACCTGAAAAACTCACATATCACTGTCATATATCCACATACGTGGATATAGAGAACAGGGCAGAAAGGATAGTATAAAATGCCTTGGTTTATAAACTAGAGACTTATAAGAGAGGAGTTATTCATTGTGACAATATTTGTTGTTCACGATTGTGGCAATAGGTTTTTATCCGGAATAATGTTTTTTCAAAATGTATTTAAAGACTACTGCAAATTAATAGTTTTACTGACAATTTATTGAATTGTCTTCTTTAAAGCCTTTGAGACCTGACTGAACAATATGGTTTTCCTGTATAACTATGTGCAGTATGAATATATAAATGTACCTGCTGCAAACTTTAGGTGAAACACTGATGGAGACTCAATGAGAATTATTTCTCAACACAATTTACTCCTTAGTGAAGACTAGTTAATATATATACAGAGCATAATACATGTTCTCGAAATTTTTTATTGACTTTATTCCTCTTATTAGAGGAATTAATCTCTGATCTTGGATTTATACATTGTGCAGTATTACTGACAAGAGTAATCCCCACTTATTCCTATGAAAATGCTCTTCGATATAATAATGTGTATCCATAAAATGGTTGAAGGACGTACTCTAAAACAGTACATGCTAGATGGGGTTCTGAGAACATTGTAATAGAAAGTTTTTTCCTCTGTTCTTTCTATCAAGATTATTTACTGGAGTACTCTTTATAATATAAAGAGAATTTATCTGCCACTCATGGTGGAGCTTATGAATCTGTGTACTCGTAGGTGAGATTTTATGGTTGTTGCTGCTTCTAATTGACAGAGTTGCTGTCTTTGACTAGCTGATAAAGCTTTTATTCATTGACAATTAAAAACTATTGTAATTGTAACTCAGGTTTTTTTCCCTGTGATGAAACTCCAAAGGTTAAACCATATCTTTGATGTGAGGGCTAAACCAGGTCTTTGATCTGTAAACAGGGGCACTAAAACTGAAAGAGCCTCACCTATTTGTGAGCAATTACTGTATATTAATCTGAAGTCAAGTCTGAAATTATATTGCTCTATTAGCATATCAAAGGCTTTCAGAGCAGAATATTATTTGACTAGGAGTTAGCTATTTAAGATAAGCTTGCAGGATGCCAGCAAAGTCATATTGCAAACATAAAAAAGAAAAGCTAAAACGAATTTTAATCAGCAGAATATATATTCAAACTCAAAAAAATTTGTATACAAGATATACGAATATAGAGAATTTTATTAGGCTCCATTTCTCACAGTGTAAATCAAAAGAAAGTAGGGAATGTTGGAACTACATCTCAGTACTTGGTGTTCTACTATAAGTTACGATGATCTGCTTTTTGGAACATATTTCTAATTCCTGTCAGTCTTTTCAAATTTTGCTCCACGTGATTACTCTAGCTTTAGAAAGTCAAGAAGGATAGAAAATTCACTATCCCAGTAAGTTCTAATTGAGTGTCAATAAAAAAATTAACAAGAAAGAGCATATGGTTCAAACTACCTCCAGCTGCAGAGGGAACTGAATTTATGTTGCCAGCTCCAAGGTGTACTGAGCTCATGAGGATGACCTGGGTCAGTCATCTGTGCAAAAAGAAACGCCATGGGGCATATGTGGGGCAATGGAACAATGCGGATCTGCCTGAGCCACCAGTCTGGGAGTGTTGAGTGCCAGGAAAAGCTTTCTGTCTTCCTTCTGTGCTTCCTATTGGGCTTTGTCACTTCAGTGTGTAGGGGGCTGTGAAATTAAGCAAAGAACTCTATCTGACTCCTGTATAAAAGGAACTTAGGCCTCCACATGAGATTATGAATTCCATTTTCAGAGCTGACAGTGGCAATGCTGAGTGTCATGGTACCTAAGTGAGCCTCTTGGAAAATCTGGATCTAAACTATTGCACTGTAAGTTATGAATGTTAATCTTACGGTTTCATAAAATAAATATTGCTGATGACTGAAAGCACAACATCTGCATCAATGGCTTGGATAGAAGAGGACAAACCTAAAGAAATGTTGAATAAAATCAGCTTGACATGGAGAAGAATTTATTCCTTTCTGCAGTGTATCTTATATTTTGAAAATAAATGATCCTTATTAAACATTACAGAGAAGCAGTAATGAGAATATATTTAATTCTCAGGCAATGATGACTGTATATTAGCCTAAAACATAATTTGCAAATAAAGGAAGAAAGTTAAATAAAAAGATTGAACAATTTATACAATGTTTCATAACTCTGTATACTAGCCAAACTTAAAGTAAAAAGAAGAGCCTGATTCATTACTTAAAATGTAGACCATTTCCTTTGTCTTCTGTGAGTTAAACTTCTTGTTCAAGTTATTTGTAGTTCTTTAAAAGTCTATAGATAAGACATTTCAAGTTCTTTTTATCAGCTGTCCTGAAGACAGGAATAAAAAAAGCCAAACTAACCCTGACACCTTTTTCTGGAAGAAGAATCAGTTTTTCACTAAGACAAAATTTAATTCCTATATACTTTTTCCAGATGCCTGTTGAATAAAATTATTTGCTTTGGTTAGACAAAGCTTTGAGTAGTAATACATAGAAAGTGTACAGGAAAATCCTATCCAAGGATTTTCCCATTCAATCAGAACCTACTTATGTACTATGAATAATAAAGGGTGTTCCAGGGAAATTGTCTGATTTTGCATGTTTGGCTCTCACAAGTTTCAGTCTAGCAAAACATATATTATTGGCCGTTGTCTGATCTTTGGTTTCTAATTCTCCACTATGTCATCCTAATTTTGCGTTCATATTTCTTTACAAATATGAACACACTCAGGAAGTTTTAAGAGGAAAAGAGGAATTAACTAGTAGAATTTAAAATTAAAGAAACTGACTTTATAAAAGCTATACATAAATTATATATCAAGCCAAGAGAATTTGAAGAATGGTCAACTGCACATAAAAGTAAATTATTCTGCCACTTCAAAAGCTCATTAGTTGAGATACAAGGTGTGGGAACCAGGGCTTATGTCTGACCGCCCTGGAGGCTCAGAGACCCTGGCAGGGGTCTCAGAAATCTTAGAACAGAGCCCAGAACACCTGTGATATGGATTTTAGCCCATGGGAACAATTGCCAACCTTAAAAGAAGAATTACAGGTCACAAGAGTTTAAATAGAGTAGTAATAAGTTTGTCACAGGGTGTAAAAGTAGTTTTTGGGTTTTAGTACAGGGGGGTAGGTATTGCTAAGATAGAGGAACCTCGTGGCTTTTTGGGTTTCTTCCTTCCTCTTCTCTTCAATTCTTCTGTGAAGGGGATATAAGTGATTGGTTAAGAGTAGAAACTGATTGTCTAATGTAGAGAATAGGTATTGGAGACAATTATTAAATAATCTGTACGTAACTTTTAATATAAAAGATAAACCACGCCTCTGAGGGAGGAGAAGGCCTTTGACTGTCTTGCTGGAAGGAGCTCGGCGGGTCAGAAAGAGAATGCTTTAGATTAGACTGAATAAACAACCTTGAGAATGAGACCTGAAGAGTTTCTGGTTTTTTCTTCCATCTCAAGCATGGAAAAAGGACTTTGCTAGCTCGGGGAATTTCTGCAAAACAGCAGAGAACCCGACAGCTAGGGGTTCTTACATAAGGTATCAAATTGTAATTTCTTCCCTAGAACTTGACTAAAATGGACATATGATGCACAGACTAACAGGTGTTTCATCTATTTATTTTTGCTTTTATTGCAAGAGTGATCATTAAATAATACACACGGTGGTGTGCAAGACTTTCCCCCTTTGGATGGGTTATTGCAAGTATCTTTATATGTAATAAAACTGAGTTGCAAGGTAAAATATATTAAACTTTACCTCAGCAGCATAGTCCATGGGAACATGTGCAGTAACAGAAGTTCATATGTCAAGTCTAAAGTTAATAAATGACCATTTTTTCAATTATTTTCTCCATAATTTTATGTCTTTAGTTTAAAATATGCAAGAGATTTTTCCTTCTTTCCTTAGACAACACTTCCTATATCACACCTGAAAAATCACCTAATCTCATTAAGTACAAAGAGGCCAATGTTTCAGTATTGGTTCATGGGACTATCTCATCAAATATTTCCAAAGACTTATAATTAGGATGATTTCCTTGGAATTTATGTGTCGTAGTTAAAGCAAATATTAATATTTAAAGCAGATAATGCAACTGGAACATGTATGAAAGATGTGAAGGAGCACCTTGAATCTTTTAAGGCATTTCCCATATATTCATTTCTATAAAATTTACCAGAATGGATAATGGATCTGGAGAGTGTGAACAATTTGCATCCTTCTTGCTTAGACCAGTCGATGTGAATACATAATTTGGGCCAGTATCTCAACTGACTGAACTCTGATACTCTGGCTCATAGTTGCAAGGATGCTATTTAGCTCACTCACAGCTTTGCTTTGATCATATGTAAAAGCCTTCTGGTTTTGAGACTGTACTTTCATACCTTGAAGTGTACTTCAGAGACATGTCTCTGAAACGTTGTGTCAGCATTCTTCATAGAGTCACTGGGTTTTGAAAATGGAAGGAAGTCTCTACGTCTGCTTTTCACCTTTTTCATATAAACCTTTCTTGTCTGATTGCCATCGCAGAGTGATCCAGTTTTGTATGAACATTATTGCTCAATTTGTCCCATTCAATGTTTATTTCCACATTTTGTCAGTGCAGTGTATATTTTTGTCATCATCACCTTATTCTACTGCATCTTTGCTCATTGGCTTTAATGTCTGTAATCATCTACATCATCCCTACAACTTTTTTTATATTAGACTCAAATTTTGTATCTATAGCCTTTCTTCTATAGTCTAGTAGTCTTTTTGGCCTCATACTTCTGTTTTTCCTACTATTTACAGAGCTGTGGGAAAGAATTTCTAGCAAAAATCACTGAAACTATCACTTTGTCTTTCAACTAAGCCTTTCCTCCTATTTAATTTTCTGCAGCCTTTGTCAAATACTATGGCTCCAAAAGCTGTTGTAAGATTTCCAAAGTTTCTTCAAAGAATCACAGGATTGTTAAGGTTGGAAGTGACCTCTGCAGATGATCAAGTCCAAATCCCCTGCTGGGAGAGCAGGTGACACAGGAACAAGTCCAAGTGAGTTCTGAATCTCTCCAGAGAGGAAAAATCCATGGCCCCCCTCAGTACCTTGTTCCAGTGCTCTGCCACCCTCAATATAAAGAAGTTCTTCCCATGTTGCTATGGATCTTGTTTTAGTTTGTGGCCATTGCTCCTTGTCCTGTTGCTGAGCATCATTTAAAAACATCTTCCTGACACTCACTTTAGAGATATTTATAAGTACTGATGGGATCACCTCTCAGGTTTCTCTTCTCTAGAATCAATATCTCTCCTCATAAGAGAGGTGCTGCAGACCCCTCATTGACCCGCTCCAGTAGCTTCTTGACTTTCTTGAACTGTGGAGACCAGAATTGAACACAATACTCCAGATGTGGCCTCCTAGGGCAGAGTAGAGGGACTGGGGCACCTCCCTTGTTCTGCTGGCCACAGTCTCGCTGACCCCAGGGTATTATTGGTCCTCCTGGCAGCAAGGGTACACTGCTGGCTCATAATCAACTAATCATCCACTAAACTCCCAGTTCTGTTTCGGCAGAGCTGCCTTCTTTTCTAGGTTAGGCCCTAACCTATATTGATATTTAGGGTTATTTCTCCCCATGTGCTTTTGTTTTCCTTTATAAGGTTTCTCTCCACCCAACTCTTCAGCCTTTCAAGGTCCTGTTGAATGGCGGCACAGGCTTCAGGTGTATCAGCAGCCACTCTCCTCAATTTTTACCATCAGCCGAACATTATTCTACAGTTTNAGCCGAAAATTTTTTTTCAGTTTTTTTCTCTTTCTTTTTTTTTTTTTTTTTTTTTTTTTTTACAGTTTTCCAAAAGATTGCATATACTTGGTTTTGGTTCAGTGTCAATCTGAATTAGAATACATTTAAAATTTCTGATGAATTAACTAGGGCAGAGTAGAGGGACTGGGGCAGAAAAACTGACTTCTTCATCACAAATTGCACAGCTTGAGCAACTGACAGGAATATCAACATGAAAGAATTTCAAGGTCTGAAAATGCTGGAACAGAGATATACCAGGAAGGCAGAAAGAACTCTGTCCACCCCCTGTTTTGAACTCAGGGGAAGGCTGTCTAAACCTAGACATGTCAAATGAAATTAAATGTTCCAGGTTTCACAAATAAGCATTTTCTTTTCTTAGCCTGCTAAATTGAAAAAGTCAGAAAGTTGTACCCCTCCAACAAAATGTCTTTTACTAGTATTTTTATTTTTTGTATTTTTGATCAACACTTGACATTCTGATATCATATGATATTCTGATATTCCAGAATGATACATTTCATAATGAGTAACTATTGTGAATACTGAAGAAATAAAGGACTTAAATTCACTGATAGTATTATGAGATATCAATGAAGATATGTATCCAATGCAAACTTATTAAAATGGCAGCTCATACAGGATTAACTAAATACTTTGAAAAATTTATCTACAAATTCATTGATAAGTTAGGGGGAAAGAAAAACCAACATTCTTCATGACTAAGATACCTCCAGCAAGAGGAAAAGAACCTGGATAGAAATGGCACTGTAAAACACATATCAAATAAGAGATCTTGCTGAGGCTTGGCACTAATACTTGAAAAATGAATTATCTGTAAAATGCAGTGCTAGTGGAAACATTTGTCTAATTACTCTTGCAGCAAAATGCTGTGTGTAGGAAAACAGCATGAGGTGGGGTTATTTAATCTTATTTAAGCAAACATTATTGCATATTTTTTCCTTTTATAAGAGCTCTGATATGCATGTGTACATATTAATTAGCACATTAACTCCAAACTGGTTATGAAAAACAAAATAATGCTGTTCTATTTAGCGTCATGTACCATTCAGCTTTATATAGATAGAAGTTTTAAAATATGTATGCAACTAGCAAATTGATATAAACTCCTTCAGTTATTTTCATCACTCATGACCTATGGATTTTTAACTCTACCAACACAATTAATATTGAATTTCTAACATCAGTTTTAGTGCTTGTGCAGACTTTATGCTAAAATTCTACTTAGTTCCTTGCAATTATGCTGATTTTTTACTAACCTGTGGCAGGGATTTCAGTAGGTGATTTGGGGTTAAGACTTGCAATTGTGTTAAGGCTGAGAGTGAACTCCATTAAATTTATAAAGATGTTTATAATCTTAAAGTTTTAGTCATGGCTAAAAATATCAACAACAAAGCTTGCTTTTTATTTTTTTAATAAAACTCAAAAGATCAGTTTTATAAAAAGGCTACTGAACATCAGCCATGTCTTATCACTGTGTGTTTAATTTACTTAGCAGACAATACCAGCAAGCTGATACATTCACCGATTCTCTCAAATATGACTGTTTTCATGGATTTAGCTTTTGAACAGTATTATTCTTGCTATCTACATTATTTTAATGTGTCTCAATCTATGCTAATTTAATGTTAAAAATTGTGGGTGAAGTAGGAGAGAGAGAATATCAGAGTCTCAGAGCACATTCTCAATGCCCAGATAAAACACTTCCAGAAGGTATCCATTTTACCTTCTGAGAAGATTTGATATCAGATGTTAGAAGTTAATGTGCTATAAATAAGGAAATCTGACTAAATCTGCTCATAGCTATTATGCTCTTCTCCTTTCCATTCACTATCTCCTCGATCATCCTGGTGGTGGAGAGGTATTCTACCAAGATTTTTCTGTCTTTTCCTCTCTTCCTAACCCAGCTTTGACCTTTCTTATCCACTTCTGTCAACCAAGTCAGCTGTACATCAGCCCTTCACTCTTAGGGCAGCAAAAGTGCCTTTACCTACCTCTTTAATAAACTTTGAGCTAGTGATGGTCTTCAGAAACATTTTTACAAATGGAAGATGTTCGCATCAAAGTACTTATATTCATGGCAGTAGTTAAATTTTTTGCTTGTAAAATGAATTTAACCACTAGGAAACCTTAGTTTGTGCAGAATGTTGAAGCATCAACTTATGATTCAGAACTTAGCATAATTTGAGCTGATTTCCTCATAATAAGAATTCTTTTATTTGCAGTTCTTTTAATAAGGCTACAGTGGTACTGACAAAATATTACTTTCTAAATAAAAGAGGCAATATTTGAAGGAATTAATTAGGAAAGCAAGTTGATATTGTTTTGTGAAGACAAGGATGTGCTGATCAAAGTACCTGCAGGACCCAATCCCTGTATCTTTGGGGTTATCAGGCTTTTTTACACAAAAATATACTTGCAATTTCTCTTTTCAGCCTGTAATCTATTTACTGGGAGATAGTACTGCAAAAGCACAGTCTGCATTGAAAATATTCCACCCTGAGAACAGCAATGAGAAAGTCCACTGTCAATAATTTGCATGCCGAACACATTCTGTTCTCAAATTAAAAAATGCTTGTTAGATTTCCGTATGAAATTCCATATTAGATACTATTAATTATCCCCATAGGATTTTTAGTTAGTTTTAATGTTAGAACTGCTACACCTGAATTCAAGTCTATGTTTGCTACCTGTATATGTCCACAGAGTAGCCTTTAGCCAGTGGAAGTACTTACACGTCTGAATATCTATTTTAGCAAGGTATGAAGCATCCTTCAGGAGTGCCTCAGCCTTGCTACTGACTTTTGGAAGCACTTAGCTCATTGTCTTAGTCTCAATGCTGAACCTTAAGTAGTTGAAATAAAGTGAAATTTCTGTCTTGGATAATTTATGTGCTCTGAGCCCTTCATGTTAATATAAAGAACATATTCCTGATGAATCAAAAGGTAGCAGTTTTGAACAGGGAGCTTCAGAGAAGAGTTCCCTAAAGGGAAAAAGGTTAATCATTATCCAGGCTTATTCAAACTGGGGCCTCACTGCACAGATAGCCTCTTGCTGTTCTCTCTTAGGCAGTGTTTCATCCATGAGAGTAAATCTAAACTTACTAAAAAAACCACCCGAGCTTTCTCTAGACTGCCAAATGTTTTTATTTAAAATATTGGACCATATTGGACAAAAGTACTGGAAAAAATACTTTAAATTTATGAGTGCTAAAGAGGAAGTTTCTATAAAACACAGAGACATTATGAATTGCTGTGCGTGGATAACTGGCTATGTCTAATTATGTCAATTCAGAAAAAATGAATGTAATCAAAATCATCTGACAAAACACACCAACTAATTTTGTTTGTCCAAAGGCTGTATTTATGCTTCACAGATTTTATGGGACAATCGTTGCTCCTTTCCCCAAAAGATCTTTTTTTCTTCTCTTTCCTATTTTTAATAATTAGACATATATCTGTTTAAGAATGAAATCTCCATTTATGACTGATTCTGTGTTGCTCAAGTGATATTTTTTAATTCATTACTCTAATTTCAATATTTAATTAAATGCATGTGCATGTCTTTGATGAGAAGTGCTGAGTAAGCAAGTCAAAGGCATCTGTTTGTCATGGGTTAGGTCAGGACAGACTTAAGCACATGCATTAATTACTGTGCAATAACAAGGTCCACGTGAAGGATTTTTGAGTATTTGTTGTCTCTGTGAAGAGTAGTTATTAATATGTAGAACAATGCACAGATGCAGAAACTATTTACTTTTAATTTCTCTTTCCTGCTTTGCTGAAGAGGTGGTTGTTGGTGTTCAGGATAAGCAGGATGTTAAATTTGTTACCTCTGGCCATGTGAGCTTGGTCCCAGGTGTTCCTGGAGGTCTTCTGTGGTCAGATGTGCCCAGTGGGGAGCATGATGGATGGGGGTATATGAATTGAAAACATCTTCCACTCAACTTAATTTTTACTACTTAGCAAATGACCCTGAAGAGTTGTCTATTGATTGTTGTAACGTGTCAATTGGCAAGTATTACTGTTTCATTCTAGTTCTCATACCTCTGCCATTTATGTTGTTTATACTTGGATTTGAGGTGTTTTTATCTATTTTATTTTTTTAAGGTTCAAGGGGGTTTTATTTGTTCATTATTTTTAATGATGATTAACTGTCATTTATTTAACAATATCTACACCTCTAAAATCACAATATTCTGAAAGTCAAACTGCAACAAGCCTACTTATTGGTGTGCTACCAGATTAGTCGACAATGACGCCTTTCAAAACTTAACTAGCTATTATCACATGGACTAACCAATAGTACATGAGCTTAAACAAAGACAGGAGAAATAGAGATGGATATAATTTAGGTTGGAAAGGATCTCCAAGGTCATTAGGATGAATACATTTCTCAGGCTGAGAATCTAGATACAGGTTTAAGGTCTGGGAATCAGCTCGCAGTTCTACCCTACATTTCTTTGATAAAATTGGCCCAATCATTTACCCTCCTCATAGTTTTGTCTCTGACTTCTAAATATACTGCTAAGAAACGTTTGTCTCCAAAGTTTTCTATTATCTATATATCTTCAGATGAATCTATCACATTGTTGGGAATGATCACTTTTCAGGAGGAGAATGAGAACTCTGTAATTAATACATTATTACACATAGCAGAACACTCCTTTCATGGACCCTCGCTGGCTGTGTCTGATCTCCTGGTTGTTCTGAACATTTTGTATGATGGCACTCAAGATAATCTGCTCCATGACCTTCTCTAGTATTGAGGTCAGGCTGACAGGGCTACAGTTCTCCATATCCTCCTTCCTACTGTCCTTGTAGATAGACTTGCCAACTTGCAGTCACCTGGTACCTCCGTGGTTGGCCAGGGCTGCTGGTAAATGATGGAAAGTGCCTCAGTGAGCACTTCTGTTGGCTCCCACACCTCACCCCTTGAGTGGATCCCATCCAGTGCCAGAAAATTATGCAGCTTTAAGTGGCATAGCAGGTCACAGTCCATTTCCCCTTGGTTTATGTAGGCCCTGTTCTTTTCCCTGTCCCTGTCTTTCAGCTTAGGAGGTTGTGTACCTGGAGACCACCAATTAAAGACTAAGTATATCAGCCTTCTCCTCATCCTTTTTCATTATGTTTCCATATGCATACAATGAAGGATAGAGATTCTCCTTTGCTCTCCTTTTGTTGCTAATGTGTTTTTAGAAATATTTTTTGTAATCTCTTATGACAGTAGATAAAATTCTAGCTAGGCTTTGGCCTGTCTGTCTTTTTACTTGCATGACCGCACAAAAAACATCCTTGTAGTCTTCCTGAGCTGCCTGCCCCTTCTTCCTTCAAAATTGGGCACAATGACTCTTCACACAATTGAAATAAGGCCTCAGCTGCAGAGGGAGAAACATCCTTTACTAGAGGATGCTGCTTCAGAATAGATGTTTATCCATAGTAACAATAGCATTTCTGATATGGGGCCTTGGTTCATGATGAGCAAAAATAACAAGCTGGGGTTGTACTCTTCTGCAAGAAGTTCTATAAAAACTCATATTGTAAAGCATGCTATAAATAATCTACCTCTGTTATCAATCATCTTTCAGCATGACAAGTATGCTGCCAGTCTGCTCCACTGGCTCAATCAATGGCACATTGAGAATACACTTCTTGTTTGTGGCATCCAAGCCTGCATTCCATCATTTCAGCAGTTCCTATTGTCCTTGTTATGATAGTCTGATGATTTAATGATGTAGGGCGCTAAGGGGAAAAGATGACTTTTAGATGATAAAAACCTGCAGAGACCTATTTCCATCTGGGAGATAGAAAATTATTTGCAAATTTGCTTTCCTATTTTGTAAGTAAAATATTTATTGTTTTTCTTATTCGAAACTTGCTGTTAGAGAGGACTGGGAGATTCTGTATGTGAATAATAATATTCAATGCTGTCAATCACAGTTAAAGCCCAAATTTCTGAAATAACATTTGCCTGTCGGAACTTGCTTCCTGCCTTATCTTTCCTCTCTCCCTGCCATCTCATGTTTTTGCTGGTGCATATTTTTTTTCCATAAATCTCTATTTCACTTCATTTGGCATACAAACTTTACAACTTCAAGGAATACCTCAATATTTTTTGGAATCTTGGTGAGGACAGTTATAAAGGTGGTGACATGATTGCTTCTTGCTTCCATTATAACTGTGAATGTTTCATCTATATTCTTTCTTATGTCTGCATTACTCTCATATTTGCTTACTTCTAAGTGTCTCTGAATTAAGAGAAAATGAGTAAAGGTAGGAGTTGCTAGAGTGAATGATATTAGATTTAGATGTTAGGAGGAAGTCCTTCACTGTGAAAGTGGTGAGGCACAGAAACAGATTGCCCAGGGAAGCTGTGGATGCCCCATCCCTGGCAGTGCTCAAGGCCAGTATGGATGGGGGTCTGAGCAAACCACTGGAGTCCCTTCCCATGGCAGGAGGGAATCAGAGCTAGATGAATTTTAAAGTCCCTTACAACCCAAACCACTCTATCTTTATAATAGTGTATTATATTCTTTTATAGTGAGAATGCAGAATTTTTGTTTGCATCATGCTTTTAACCATTACTGATGGGTCTTCAATATTCCATGATTAATGAGAAATTGCAGATATGCTATGTTGATGTGAAAAACAAAGAGAAAGTGGTCACTTATCTCTGCTAATTCAGAATTTATTGCACTGTTTCCTGTAATACATTCTCCAGCAGCAGAAAGAAAGAATCAAAAAAGCTTGATTTATTTAGAGAGAGATCCTGACATCCACTCTACACATACAGATTCTTGCAGTGTTCCATGGCTGCTAGAATTCTAGACAGACAGCTGTTTCCAACACTTATCAGAAAGAGGTCTGGATATGAGGTCTGTCTAGCTGGGTCCTATCATGATAAAAGATTTTATCTGGGTTATAACCTCTTCAACAGGAGCTCTAACATGATTTTGGCAATAGCCTTGTGACCTCCATTGATTTTTTTCCTGTAAAACAAGAGATACAGCTGTTTACCACCAGTGTCTCACAAACACAGCCAAACGTTTGAGCCAAAACTCACCTTTTGTGACTGTTCGCATAAAAAATAGCAAAATTCAGAACAAAAAGATAATTGAATCCTCTTTCAATGTGTTTTTGAGACAAAGATTTATTAGTCTTAACATAATATTCAAGCCCAGTATCATCCCTGATACGTAGGAGTAAAGAGCCTGACTTTTCAAATTGTGAAAAATTTTTTTTTCTTTCTAAAGTCCATGGGGAAATTTTAAATTTTCCATTCAGTCAAATATATCTCAAACACTACTCTCTAGACCTTCTTCACAGACTGATTGAGACCTTCCAGAGCAGATAGCTGGTCTGCACTATATATAATACATGTCCAGGTGTGAATACTTCCATGTTCAAACCAGAAAAATATCCAATGTAAGATACCACTGGAGGTGATAGTGCAAATGCACAGACAAGATCGCTCCCATTGCAACCATCTGGTCAAGTGCTGCTTCAAAACATGACTGTTTCTTTTCTTTCCTCCCACCTGTCATGGGTTAGTCTGCAGATAGTGGTAGAATACAAAAAAAAATCAAGGTTCATGAAATCAATCAATAGCAGATAAACATGGGGGGAAAACTTTTTATTTCTTTTTAATTATTTTCACTGTCATTATTCAAAACCTTAAGCTCACTTCACATTTGTTGTTACTTATCTATGTGAATTTGCAGTGGTTTATGATGAAAGATTTGCATTTTAATATCCAGGTCAATTTATTGTAAGAATGAGGCATCTTTCTTGAGCTTGTTTCCGTGATGAGTGATTATCCTTGTTTACTAATGGGACAGCAGGTGGAGGGAGTGGGAGGCAGCTATGGAAACCCATGATCACACTTACAGAGCAGCTATTGATAAGGAAATCTTTGTTGCCGGCTTCTGGTTTTGTGTACCTTTACCTTACAAATTTTTGCAGCCAACAAAGCTGTGATTATACTCAACAGAAGCATTAGAATTAAAACTTGAGGGAATTAAGGGAGAGAAAAAAAAAAGAAGAAAATAATTTTGTGAAGGATATGAGGGTTAGGATTTTCTATCTCTTTCCATTCTCGTAATTTCTTTCCTCTCTTCTTCCATCCTCTCCCCCCGCCCCCCCCCGTTGCACTCCCTGTTGGAGATATGGTACTGAGTTACCTTTGTTTAATCAACAGTCTAATGTGGGAACTCTCACCAGGCTGATTCTTCACATCTCAGACTGTCTGGAGCCTACTTCCATCAAGCAGTGTCTTTGTACTTAACACCTTAATGGTCCTGAGGCGAGAGAGAAATCGCAGTTCTTTGAAAGGAGAATAATTACACCCAGACACACAAATGCATTTGGTGCCAGATTTTGTTACCTCAAATAAGCAAAATTAAAACAAATGTCTTCTCTTCTACACTTACAGCACTTGTCTCTCTTCAGGAGGTTTAGGACAAATGGATTAGGAGACACTAATGACCTAATCTTGTGCCCTTTAAATCCTAGATAATTTTGCCATTGACTTCAATGGGCAGAAAATCAGGCAAAATGGAGAAACCTTTGTTTGACATTACTGATGTTTTACTAGTCAGCAGTAGCAGAGTGAGATTTTTAGAACATAATGAGTCACCAAATGATTATGTGCCAATATTTAATATTAGTGGGCTCTGCTTATTGTATGACATTTTTGAAAACAATTGGTGATTTTAGTGACCCAGCTCAGTCACATCCCATGGGCATGAGCTACTTTTCAGAAACGTGTTTAAATGTTTCTGTACTTGTGGTACATACCCAAAAACTAACCCAAATCAGTCATCATACAAGTCTGCCATTTCACATAAGCTGAAACAGTATTTTGTAAGCCATGAGAGAGGCCATAGATTCATCCATCCTAACTGTAGTTATGTGTGTTTTCAAGAATGAAAGTTTTCTTAGATGTGCCTTTGAAAATAAGCACCATATCTAAGTTTCACCTCTCGAAAGCTAAAATTTCTGCTAATTATCAAGACTATATGTAATTACAGTCACCTGAAGATATGGGGTATGAACTTCCTCAGTAAAGAGCTTAGGATCTCCTGCCTTTTCTCACTTCTGCAAAAAAAAAAAAGAAGTCTGCATCTCCTGCGCTGGGGAGCAAATTGCATTCACATTCAGCTTTGTGCTCTCTTTGGGTCAGGAGTTGCTTTTTTATTTTACCACCTGAGCTTGTCACTCAGGTTCCTGTCCCAAAACCTTTGACTAATTCAAATTAATATATACTATACTAATTAATGAAACACTGGTTGGGTATGAGCTCTGGCCTGTGATTGTCGTGTATTTTCCAAGGCTCCTTGGCATGGTTTGATGATGGCTAATGGTCTTTCACTACATTCAAGCACAATGCAGGGGTAATAACTTTTCTCACAAGAGAGGAAAGAGGCCTTCCTGTTTTTAGAGAAATATATATAAGTAAACCACACCAAGTGTCTCAGGTCGAAGGACTGTCTGGATCTTATTTTATTTACTAGTCTATGTGTTGACCCTTCACAGGCATGCACCATTCCACAGGGCATTTTCATATTAAGGACCTTAAATGAAAGAAGGAGCTGAAAATAAAGAATTTGGTAGTGTTTTCTACCTGTAAACAAACTTAGCTTCATGCTTGCTGGATCTGTGTCAATGAACACTAGCTGAAAAACAACCAAACCTCTACAGCTTCTTTTGTTAATTATTTTCTTGCAAGATTCTGGTGCAGAGGAAATAAAGCATAGAATTTAACAGGAGGTGGAATCTTTACCCAATTTGAATGAGAGTGGTTGCGCAGTATGCTTTTTTAAAACCTCCAGTAGATTTAAGCAGCAATAAACAACTTTATGTGCAATTTATCCAAACATATTTTTACTTGCAGTAAAAGAGAGAGTAACCAACAAAAGAAAAATGGAACCATTACACATGAAAACAAGTATATAAAAATAATCTCTAAAGGATAAAAAAATGATGATGCTTATGAAATATTTTATATACTGGTCTTTTAAAAGAAATAAATACATCCAAGTACCTCATACATTGGTCTGAGACGAAAGACATTTTTCTTAAGAACTTCTGCATTAGTTATAATGCTTAATTTTTGTCTCAGACACATCTATTAATTATGAAGCTATATAAATTATGCATAAGAAGGGAGGTTATACCCTGGCCATTTTTATTAATTTATTTTCAAATTAAAAATAGAAATAAATATGGTAGTGGCATTGGGACAGAAGATGTGCAATACAACCTAAACGTCATGGTAAAAAAAAAACAAAAAAACAAGGGATGTATACATTTTGTGTTTTAGACTGCTGGTGAACAAAAAATAATTTAGTCATGGTCATTTTTATAAAATAAACAAGAGAACAGGTGTTCATCAGGTAGTAAATGTTTTTTTTCAGCAAACTTTTTTTTATTCTGCAGTATTACCAAGGGATAACACAGTTACTTTTTGGAGCTGGATAATGGCCTAATTATTTACATTTCCTAGATTTTATATAAAGAAATAATATTTTGACAAGTACATTTCCTGGATTTACAACATTAGCAAAATAAAATTTCTTACAGCAACAGCTTTATAACTTTCTCATTAAAGGATATATGAAGTCAGAAGGCAGGTTAGCAACAACTTCACATTTTCGGTCTCTTTTTTGTTTTCTTTTTAAGAATAAGACTTTGAATAAGGACTTTCTTAATACAAAATTGCTCTTCCCCCCATATAGAGTAATACCAATAATTTTTCTCCTGGCTGACCATTTACAATTGCTCATAAATTCAAAGTAATGAAATGTCTTCCTTTCATTAAAAGAAATTTGGTTTGAGTTTATAAGGAAGATTGGAGTACTGTGCATGTGTCTTTTAACTGGAATGTGGAACTTGAATACAGTTGTTACACACTAAAGTAGCTTCAAGAAGAGGTTTCAGCTTCTTCTACTTCTCTTAAGTAGAGACTTCTGAAGAAAACAGTTTCCTTTATAAAGGATTTTATTTTATTGAGCTTTCAGCATCTGTTAGGAAGAGTTGCCAGCAAGCTTCCCAAATAATATTTATTCAGCATGTAAATAGGCTGTGCAATTCACATCTATGAGTATTAAGCTTATATGAATTGGAAAAGTTACTGGAAAAACTCATGGAAGAAAATCTGTCACAAAATGTTGAGTAGAGAGATATTGCTCTCATCTCAGTACTTCACTGAGAAACAGTTTGTTGGAGTAGGAAGACTGTTTTAGGGAAGGAATTTCCTTTTTTTATTGCACACTCTCTGTAGAAAGTTATTTGTTTTGGCTGTTGTTGGAAGCATGCCTTTTTGCAAACTATGTTTTCTTTCCACAAACAAGAATTACTAACAACCTGGTGGTCTAGATTCTCAACTGGTACGGAGGAATTTTAGACTATATCGATATTGCTATGATTTAAATGCAATAGAACTAAACTCAAACTCATAGATTTTGCAAAAGTTAGAAGTCTCCTTAACAGATTAATTGACTCATTAACTCTGCTGACACATTAGTATCTACTCTTCCTGATCTGTTCTTGAAAGTATTTGCTTACTGGTGCAAAGAAGTCTAGAGAAGAGTATCCAAGCTGGGAATGTTCCATCTTTTCTATTAACCTTCCAATTATGATTTGAGATATTGTGTTGCATGTCTTATTCATTCCTAACTCCACACTTTAAAATATTGGATGAAATACCTGGTTAGTAAAACTTGCATTGGACCAAGACTTCAAGACTTCCCTTCTATAAATTCCTGTGACTAATAGCATCCACCAATTACAGCAGACTCCTAAAAAGTCATGACAGTGGAATCACAGAATCATAGTTTGGGTGGGAAAAGAGGTTGTCCAGTCCAATCCCTCTGCAACGAGGAGGGAAATATTAAATTAGACCAGGTTTCTCAGGGTCCTGTCCAACCTGATCTTGAATGATTCCAGGGATGTGGCTTGTCTCTGGGTAGCCTATTAGTTCCAGTGTTTCACCATCATTATTGTAAGAATTCTCCTGTGTCTAGTCTAAGTCTACATTTTCTTCATTTAGAACCATTACCACATGTCATATCACTACAGATACTGCTAAAAGGTTTCTCCCTATCTTTCTTAGAGGCCAACATTACATACTGGAATGTGCTATAAGGTCTCGCCAGAGCCTTCTCCTCTCCAGGGTGAGTAACACCAGCTCTCTCAGCCTGCCTTCATAGCAGAGGAAATGGTCCTCTTAGCATTTTAGTGTCTTTCTCTAGACCCTCTCCAACAGATCCAGATCCTTCTGGTGTTGGGGGTCCCAGAGATAGGTGCAATACTCCAGATAGGGTGTCACCAGTACAAAGGAAAGAGAGTAAGGATCACCTCCTTTGAGCTGTTGGTTGTGTTTCTCATGGTTCAGTTGAGGATCTGGTTGGCTTTCTGGGCTGTGAGTACATGTTACTGACTTATGTCCAGCTTTTCACCCAACAGCACCCCCGAGCCTTTCTTCCCAGGGCTACTTGCTCTCCCTTTTTTCCCTAGCCAGTATTGTTACTGGCTTATTGCTATTGTTTCTAACCCATGTGCAGGCCCTTCCAATTGGCCTTGTTGAGCTGTACGAGGTTTTCTCTTCTTGAGCCTGTCCGAGTCCATCTGAATGGCATCTCATCTTTCAGGTGTGTTAACCACAGTTAAGTCATTTAACACCCATATTTAGGAAAAGTCTCTATTTAGACCAGCAAACCAACACATTTCACTACTATCACCAGAAGATCTTTAAAACACTTAGTCAACCTCAGATGATTTTAAAAAGCAGCAGGAGTGATCAGTTTGTTACTTTTCAGAAATGCAAAGTGCCTCACTGTTACATCACTGTTTTGAATAATTTTTGAGTTAAAATTATCCAACAAATTGCATTTGGTCTATTAAACCAAATGCTTTCTTAAGGAGACAATAGATTAAAAAGTAATAAAACTTCTAATCAATTAGTCATGCCATATTTATAATTTCAAAGTGGTAATATGGTAGCTAGAACAATCAATACCAGTGGAAGACTGAGCTGTTCTCTCTTCAGACTGAAATAGGATTACCATTTAACAGGATTGCAGATATAACTCTGCTCCTCTTCTGATCTCAAGCTCTAGTGAACCCATATTCAGAGATGCAACAAACAAATGTAATGGAAGTGGGTTAAATAAATACTCAGAAAGTGACTCATCACTTATTCCTTCACGGAATAAACAGAGATTTTGCTTGTCTTAAATAACCTTGGAGCAAGATTATACTGCATGTCATGGTGATTGTGTTTGAATCTATATAATTATTAAAAAGATTGGTTTGGCCTGTATTTGGACAGATGGTGTTCACATCCCCAGTCCATGGTGTATTTGCAGGAGAGCTAAAGTTAAACTGCTTTTTTGCATTTACAATCACATTCTGCATTTTACTGACAGCAGCTTTAATTGGAAAAGCTTCAGCTTTTATCCTAGCTAATATTACTTTCCCTCTAAGATGGATACATTTTGCAATTAATTTTTCTCTGTGGACTATATGATGGTGCAAGTAATAATTAAACAAACCTTAACAGCTCCTTCCCATATGAAAAGGCAGAAATCAACAGTGGTAGACTCTGAACTGAGTAGTTTCATTTTTATAGTTCTGTACAGAATATTTTCATTTCTGCTGCAGTTCTTTAGTGAACAAAAATATTTCCTGTGTATTTTGGAACCTATAAGTGGAGTAACTATGAATGTGATTATTTTTTTCAGCAGTCCTGTATCAGATTTTTTCTGCACAGTTTTTAGAAATCCAAAGGCAAGAATGTAGCATATATGGAAAAACATTTTTTGGTTTCTGTGTTTTAAATTAATCCAAAAATTAATTCTGTTGAAGGCAATGGACAAATATTATCTCTTCATTTTTATGCACCAGAGGAGAAAGAATATTTCTCAATTTATACCATGTTTGAACTCTTAACTCATGCACCTTCAATTTATCTAAGGGCAATAGTGACATGGAACAAATAAACTATGAAAACCCAATTCTAACTGTCCTATATTAAGAAATTACTCCCTGTACACAAAGGATACCTTTAGCTCTTCTTATTCCAAAATTAACCCAATGAAGTAATTTTTCTATAATACTTTACTTGTGGTATGTTTAAATTAGGTGCATCTATATGCCATGGTAAAATAAAAATTAGTTTTGATTGCTGTACCTTAGGATGTTCTGTCTTTGAATGTGTGTTATTTCCCTAGTGGATAACTCAGAATTGTGGCACACATTCAGCAAAATATTTGTGCTTATATCCAACTTTGAGTCAGCAAATATTTGCATTGCTCCTACATTTGAATTAAATTTATGCTAAAATGTTTTGCTGGTAGGAGTCCTAAAAAGCAGCATTTCAGAAGTCATTGCACATCAAGACCTTTATTTTCAGAATTTGAAACTGAGCATATAAAAACAGAAGCTTAGGATATCAGTTTTTTCCCTCAAAATATTATGTATTACATGTATTATGAATAGATAAATAACATGTATTGCATAGGCAGAAATATATGTATTTTAAAAATTTTAGATACACTGTCATGTGTTTGGGGGCACTCTTTAACAGTTGCTTCTCAATTGTAGACAACTAGACTAGAAATTTTGCAAATTTACCTTTATGGGATTCAAAATCACTTTTCTTAAAGACTCATCATGCAATTAATAAAGGCTAATCCAAAAAGGTTTTCAATAGTTCCTCAGCACTGTGCAATATTAATACTCTATGCCATGACAATGAACTGGATACCACAGACACAACCAGTCTTTAATTAGGAGGAAAACAAGGACTTTTGGCTCCACTGTTTCTGATGAATTCTGGCTAATTCATCATTACAGTGAGACTGAATTTTATGACTGACTTGGGAGAGAAATTGGTGAATGAACAGGCTGTCTCACATTTCCCTTATCTTTGCAATCTAGGCCAAAAGAAAGAATCCCATTTCCTTTAATCAGCTTTCCATCTTCACCTTAGACATCTGCCTAATACCAAAGCACATCACTTAGAAGTTGATGTTAGACCCTAAAATATCACAATTTTTCATTTTCTGTTCTCTGGTTTATTTTCATTTTGTCAAGGAGAGGCAACCATTACGGACACTCTGCTTTTATGATGCATCCAGACAGTTTTTTGAATTTATTGATTTTGATCACTCTTAACTCTTACAACCCCCCTCTTGCTATTAATGTGTTGACACTTACAATTTCATACTCCATAAAACATTTGACAGTGTAGCATTTTTACACACTCTTATGATATATCCTTCCTGTTATTAATATACACAGAAACATTAGTACACAGGATGGAAATACCGTTGGCATGGCTTTCCATTCCCAAATACTGAGTTGAAAAATTTATTTTTAGAGATTATTTTAAACAATCTAGAGCTACAATTATGTATGAAAAGATGCATCAGATTTTTTCAGTTTGAGGCAGCTTTAATGTTCTTTGAAAATTCAAGTTACCAATGTGGTACAGATAGGGTGAGTGACTGAAAAATCACTTAAGATCATAAAAGAGCTCCATAATGATTGGGAAACAAAAATCATTCGCAGGTCCAAACATAGTTCACTTTCTCACCCCTAAGCACCTCACAGCTTTCTGACATTGTTCTGGACATTTGATGACAAAAACAGATTGAGACCAAACACTTTATCTAACTTTAATTTCCTCTCTCACTTTAATCCTACTCTTAATTTTTACAAACCTATTTTCAAAGGCACTTACCTATAAATCCAATACAGACAACTAGAAAATATATATTCTCTAGGCAGATCATCATCTGAAATCATTAAACTGCATTGCTTGATGGGAATCTTTTTATTTCCCACTCCCATAATTCAGGACTCATGCCTTCCCAGTTCTCCCCTGAAAAAAATACTTTTCCAACAACACATCTCTACCAATTTTTAGCAAACCAAATAATGTGGTTTAAGCAAATACTTCCAAAAACAAGAACTTTTTATTATTTATTGGAACACTCAGAGCAGTAATTGTCTGTTTCACTCTCCATAAGCCTCAACAGCCATCAGATTTATATTTTATTAACACCCCATTAGCTTCAATTGTAAATTATTTTCTTTTTTTTTTTTTTTAGAAATTATGTGCTCTGATTACTAAGTGAATTCAAATAACTACCATAGAACAAAATGTAATTATAGAGCAGGATTTGCAGGAGTCAACAAATTGCACTGTTCATTCCCTCTCCTTTGCAACTTGTCTTGCTTTCACCTTTGATTAAAGTAGAGAGAGCCCAATTCCACTTTCAATAACTCTATAGGAACAGGAAGGTATAAAGGGCTGCCAGAGTCAGCACATCATGTAGCTAGGCTTACTCATATCTAGGCTGAGGATGTTGATGTCAGCTTTAAAGTGAGCTGTGAGGTCAAATACCAAATTCAAAATTTGAGATTGGGGTTCAGGTCCATCCTGTGACCTAAGTGATAATCAAATTCCAGGAAAGCATTTCTGGCCTTTGGGTCATGTATTTAACTGAAGTGGATATCTGAACTTAATTAAATTGAATGCTGGAGTTAAGTAATTTCCACCTAACTTGCTGTCTCCTCCTAATAAGCGCTTTCACAGTCCTTTACTGAGTCTGGTCTTTGGAAGGCCACTATAGCATGAGGCATTTTTCCACTGTGATTGTTCAGGATAGTGTTCTTGAGAAGTATGTAGTCACCTTAGTGGGAAAGAGAAATATGTTGTCAAAAATTTTATCTTTAGGGCTCAGCTCCTAAATAGGATTTTTATTTTGGTGTGCATGTGGTGGCTGAAATAACATCGTTTGTTTTCCAGGCATGGCAATTGTTAATCTGAATGCAGGTGTATCTAGGTGCAATCAAGAATTGCTTTCTTAGCATAGGTTTACTTATTGACCAGAGACCAACAAAAGCAAATGTTTCTGCCAGCCCATCAATTTTATTCCAAAGAGGTTTCCTTTGCTTTTAGCTTGAAAATATCAGGGAAGAACATGGCTGTGCACATTTCACAGAAAGATCAAACTTTCCCTTACCAATGTCCTGGTTTAGGGCAAATTCGGGAGAGAAAAAAAACAAACCTCTGGATGGAGTCCCTCTAGAAAAACAAATCCAAACCACACCTCCCCTTAGCTGAATTGGGACAGAAAAAAATTTCCTTGGAGGAAAGTGGAAAAAAGTTGTTTATTTAACAGACAAAGCACTCCCCAGCACAACAAATGAAGGAACAACACTGAACAACAAAAAACCTCTTGCCACTCTGCAGAGATGCCAAATTCAGAAAGTCTCTCCAGTGGCTGTAGCTCGGCTCAGTTGCTGTCGGTCCCTCAGGGCTGGGAAAGGCCGGGCCCAGGCCAGGCCCGGTGGGACACAGGTGGGAGCTCCTGGGGCCCTTTGGGTGTTTAGTCCAGAGCAGGTTCAAACAGTGCCAAGAAAAAGGAGAAAAAAACACAGTCCGGAGAACTTCTCTGCCTCAGCTAGCCAAAAAAACTAACAAAAAGCAAAGGAGATCTCTCTTCTGCTGTCCACACAATGCAGACAACACAGGCCATGTGTGAAGGAAAAACTGAAAACTCTGATCTTTATGTTTAGAAAACAACCACCTCAGACATTCCATCATGTCTGCTTCACTCTCAGATCCAGTTTTTAAAGGTACAACACTTATTTCTGAGCTAAACAGATGAATGGGGATACAATTTTAGCATCAACCCAGGACACCAGTAACTCCACATACTTTGCATGAAATACGAGCACTTTATCTAAGGAAGGTCTATTTTTTTGGTAATATTTTCACCTCCAGATATTTAATCTATTATTCCAAAGCTTCATAACAACTTAATACACCAAATAGCTATACTGGTAAAATCTCACTATGCACTTAAGAATAATACACAATGTACACTCGAGTGCCTCCATTGAATTTTTATGTAGTATTTTTATATGGATTGCCAGTGTAGCAAATTCAAGCCTGAAGCACACTTCTGTTGTTGATTGCAAGCATATTCTGTAAGTAGAAAAAATAATTCAAAATAAAATGTCGTAGCTTCCTCATTACTGATAACCAAAACATCCTTGGGTGAAAGACAAGTCTTGGATGTGTTTTCATCACTAACAATTGCTCTTTAGCACCAGAAGCAGTTGAATATATTGAATTTATAGTGCAACATTCACACTGTCTGCCTTCTCATCCCAGGCTCTTGTAATTTAAGGGGAAGTCGTTATTCTCCAGTGAGTCCTCTGTCAGAGCATTGTGAAAGCTTTCAAAGGCATCATTTAAACAGGGCATCCATCACACTCCGTCAGGCTCCTTAGCCTGGTGAGGATTTTTACACTGTTGTGCCTAGGATGTAAACAAATATAATGCATTTGATTTTATTCTATTGATCCTCTTTGCTGTGAGAGCAGCCTTCCAAAGACGGCCTTCCAAATCAGCAAAGCCTGACAGAGCACTTACTTCTACATCTGTCAGGCAAGGGAGTCTCTTTCTTTCTAGACTATTTTATCTGATTGCTAATATTTTTTTGTGTATGTCTGGCTCTGTGGTGATTAATGGTAGGTCAGGATTAGGTGGTAACCTGATATTACTCAGCTCAAATACAGGAGAAAAGTTCTGTGGCTGGTATGGTTGTCACAGAGTCACAAGAGTCTTCCTGAAAGGTCATTTATAACATTTATCCAAGTGGGGATGGAGTGATCTGGAAATTGCTAGCTTCATGAATCCTATGCTTTGACTTTTAATGTGAAATTCTAGGAACAAAGGTGGCTTTCTCTTGGGTAAAATATTCCCAGCCATATGAGCACAGTTTTGTGAGCAGTAAAGGTATTTGTTTCCTTTGGAAATGAGTTCTTTTGATTTTTCTTTCATTGCTCTTGCAATGGCAATAGGAGTAGAAAATCTGAGCTGAATCCTTCGCAACTTCTAACTCAAACATACTGCATATAGTTTCAAATTCATGCTAGTCAACAAATAGAACCTGCTGAAATATTCTGATCTGGTATGGCTATGAAATCAAATAATAGCTACATGTTTATACACTGAAGTACAAGCACTGTTGTGGTATGGAGTGATGTTCTGACCACATTTTTGTTTAATATTATTTTTTGGTCTTACCATATTGGTTTGGTCCCTCAGACTATATAAATCAGTGCAGTTGCACTCATGTCAGTGAAGCTAGACTGATCTGCCCTTCTTGAAAATATTTTCTATCACCACATTAAAACAAATTTCCTAATCAAGTGTTTTTTCATGTATTTTCATATATTTAATATATTTTAATGCATATTCTTATATTGAAAAGATGCTGATGTTCTTCCAACTTTGAAGAAAAAATTGAGCAAATATCTTAGATAAATATATTACAATTACTGTGCTGTTCTTCTTTCCCTTTCAAATAGTCTTGTTATAATTATTGGATGGGGATAAAACCAGGAAACTTTGGGGAAGAATTTAGTGGGGAAAATGTAAAACATCTCCTAGTAACTCAGATGTTATGCAGAACAGTGTTACGAGCCACAGGGAGAGGTTTTCTTTTCCAACATATCTGTGTATCTGAAGGGCTAAAATTTATTTTTGCAGATGTATAGAACATAGCAGCTCTAGAACTCTTTAGCAAACTGAGCATGAGCTATTCTATGAAATGCTAGCTCTGAAATGATAACCACGTTAGTGTATCCTTACTCTAAGTTCCATGGTTTTGTAATTCTGCATGCAGTGAGCAGAGAAAAAGAAATGTAGGTTTTGCCATCTTTATTCCCCATTAGTGAACACTCACTGATATTAATTTTGATAGTAATTCTTGAATGTTTTACTGATATTAAATTTCACAGACAAGATTTAAAAACTAGCATCAAACATGTTCTTACCCTGTTATGTTTGATCTTGAATTTCCTACGATTTATCTACATGCAACATCAAAACATCACAAATACACGAAATGTGGTATAATAAAGGAAAAAAAGGTTTGGAGAAAATTCAGAAAACACATAGTTTATGGCCCTCCACTTTCATTGTCCTCAAATATTCAGTCTTGCAGTATGTAGCTTCTCATGATTTTAGATTTTAGCAGCATTTCAATGGGTTTTTAATGTAAAAAATGGATGTAGAAGAGGCCTTACAACTCCTTTACATGTCACATTACTTGGTCCCAGTGGAGATTGAAATGTAACACCCTCAGTGTAGGACATAGTTTGTTGTTTAGAATTGATGATAAATGCTGAGGATATATTATAGTATCAATACAAAAACAGTTTGTAGCTCTTGGCAAGCTAGAAGCACTGTACTGTATATGCATTTTTATAGGAAGAATGTCACGGCGCGTAGATAGGAATCCATTATCCTGCTGTTGTTAATGTTCTGAGTGGGAGTAAGGAACAACAGAAATGTTTCTTTTGCTACAGAAATCCTTTTGATGAAATCTATAGCAAGGATTCTCTCAGTATAGACATACAACTCACAGCAAGAATGAAAACAAAGTGAAAAAGTGGCAGAATATTTCACGGGTTAGATAAACAGAGTAATAAAAGATATTAAAATTGAAAAGAAAATCAATGTTAACTTGCCCTACTGAGCTTCCTGTGAGTTGCAGCCAGGGCGTCTCACCAGGGCGTCTCTGCTGGCCTCATTCTCAGATGGTGTGTAGGCAATGACACTGTCTTTCCTTCCACTATTGACAGTTGAGCATTCTGTGTGGGAGTCTCCACAGGGAGGCCCTGGAGCTTCCTGGGCGGTTGCTTTAGGATAGAAGGTACTGTCACAAGTTTAGTTTGATTTCCCGGCCAACACACCAAATAATGTCATGGTTTAGGTTTGTTAATTTGGAATTTCTCAATTAAGAGCAAAGTAGGTTGGAGCTTAAAGGTAATAAAACTTTATTAACTAATACTAAAAGAGGAAAAAATATAAACTACAGGAATTAGAATGAAACCTTCAGAATATTCCTCCTCTCTTCCCACCCCTTCTTTCGTTCTGACATGACAATGTACAGAAAACAACACTTAAAAATTTTAGTCAGTTTTCTACCACTAAAATAGTCTTCAGTTCACTTAGGGAGGGAAGTATTTCTTTGTTATGGAAAATTCCTTCACAAGAAAATAGTGGTGTCAATTTTCCCTTGTGGTGTCTATTTTCATGAACAACTGCATCCTGGAAAAAAAAATTCACATTCATGAAGCTCCTCCCAATGTTTACAGTCCTTTTTACATCTGTGCCTTTGGACCACATCGATGTATGGGGGTTTTATTTTAAAAATAGACTGTTCAAAGCAAAGGTTCTCTTTATCTATCTTTGAGATCATCTTCATTCCATGGAACAGAGATTCTCTTCTT
>VZTB01006748.1:59664-142730 GCA_013397245.1 Thryothorus ludovicianus | reverse complement strand
AGTAATGTTTCTTTTGCTACAGAAATCCTTTTGATGAAATCTATAGCAAGGATTCTCTCAGTATAGACATACAACTCACAGCAAGAATGAAAACAAAGTGAAAAAGTGGCAGAATATTTCACGGGTTAGATAAACAGAGTAATAAAAGATATTAAAATTGAAAAGAAAATCAATGTTAACTTGCCCTACTGAGCTTCCTGTGAGTTGCAGCCAGGGCGTCTCACCAGGGCGTCTCTGCTGGCCTCATTCTCAGATGGTGTGTAGGCAATGACACTGTCTTTCCTTCCACTATTGACAGTTGAGCATTCTGTGTGGGAGTCTCCACAGGGAGGCCCTGGAGCTTCCTGGGCGGTTGCTTTAGGATAGAAGGTACTGTCACAAGTTTAGTTTGATTTCCCGGCCAACACACCAAATAATGTCATGGTTTAGGTTTGTTAATTTGGAATTTCTCAATTAAGAGCAAAGTAGGTTGGAGCTTAAAGGTAATAAAACTTTATTAACTAATACTAAAAGAGGAAAAAATATAAACTACAGGAATTAGAATGAAACCTTCAGAATATTCCTCCTCTCTTCCCACCCCTTCTTTCGTTCTGACATGACAATGTACAGAAAACAACACTTAAAAATTTTAGTCAGTTTTCTACCACTAAAATAGTCTTCAGTTCACTTAGGGAGGGAAGTATTTCTTTGTTATGGAAAATTCCTTCACAAGAAAATAGTGGTGTCAATTTTCCCTTGTGGTGTCTATTTTCATGAACAACTGCATCCTGGAAAAAAAAATTCACATTCATGAAGCTCCTCCCAATGTTTACAGTCCTTTTTACATCTGTGCCTTTGGACCACATCGATGTATGGGGGTTTTATTTTAAAAATAGACTGTTCAAAGCAAAGGTTCTCTTTATCTATCTTTGAGATCATCTTCATTCCATGGAACAGAGATTCTCTTCTTCTTCTCTAGGGAGCAAAGAGTCTTTATCCCTTCATTTCTCTGTTCAAACTTCTCATGGAATTACAGACATTTTAACACTGGCTCACTTTAACACTGCATTCTTTTGCTCAGGTTTACTATTTAGACATCCCATCTCCCCGTACTTCTTTATGGTTTAAAGGAAATACTTCAATGTATTACAGTTTATCACCATAGCTTACAAGAGATTTTTCAGCTTGAAAGCAACTTCCTATACTCCTTCCATCAGGATCTTTACTCCTTCTTGACAGTCTTTGATGTCTTCACGAGGTTCTCTTGATGTGTCTGTCTTCTCTTTGTCTGTCATCCAGGAGAGAATGAGGCTTGGATGTCTCTTTTGCATTTGAAAGGGTTAACAGAGGGCAGAAGCCTGGCCGGAGCAGTCAGGTGAGGAATCAAAGCTGTTTGGGAGCTGTGCCAGGATCTCCAGAGGCTGGCTGCAGTTTCAGTCACAGCTGTGGGTCACTCTCTGCACAGGCTGCTCGGGTAGGGAGGGAGCTCAGATCTTATCAACTTGCCTTCTCCCTGCCTGGGAGCTGGAGCTGGGCCACCCCCTCCCTGCTGAGCTGTGGCCGTGGCTGCTCTCAGAGCTCTGCAGGGCTCTTGTCAGCAGCTGCTGTGGCTCAGTCTCCCTCTCCTCCCTGCTTTGTCTGGCCAAGAGTGCCAGGGCAGAGCAAGTGGGGGAAGAAACTCTGCCCAGCCTGACCATGAGAAGAAGCTGGGCCGGGCCTCTTACCTGTCCCCCACCGGAAACCAAAAGAGCGAGATTTCCATAATCTCACTTAAAAATGTGTATTCATGAAGGCCTTTTCATTGGTTTATTTGCATGTCAATACCACAAAACTATCCAATCAAGTCAAACCAGGACAGGTATGAAAGAGAGTACCTGAAGAACAGAGCAAAGGCATTCCACTCTCTTCAGCCCAGTGAGTCGGCTTCCTTGGGGACCCAGCTTACATTCCTCTACCGAGATGCATTGGCATGGGGAATCAACAAGAACTGTTTGGAACTGTGTGCATGTCTGCAGGGCTGTGATCTTACTGGCATCACAGAGATGTGTCGGAATGGTGCCTATGACTGGAGTTTTGGAATGGAAGGATACAAGGTCTTTAGGAAGAGCTGAAAGGAAAGATGAGGGAGGAGAGCGGGTGTCACCCTATGCCAGTGACCAAGAGTGATGCATGGGGCTCTTCCATGGAGCTCTCGGATGATGAGCCAAGTGAGAGTTCATAGGTGAGGATTGTAGGGAGAGCAGGGATAAGCCATACTAGAGTGGGGGTCTGCTACAGGCTGCCTGAGAAGAATGAGCAGATGACTCTATAGAGAGAGGAGCATCCCCAATTATAAGTCCTGGGCCTCATGGGAGTCTTCAGCTAACTCAATATCTGCTAGAGGGCAAACACAGAAGGCACAAGCAAACCAGAAAAATCCTGGAATGTGTTGATGACATCTCCCTTCTCTAAATGATAGAGAGCTCAATGATGAGAGGTGCTTTGCTGTATGTCCTTGCTCTCACCAACAATGGTGGAGTTTAAAACCCTTATGGTAGTGAGGAGGGTGCACAGCATGAACTTCAGGAGAGCAGAATTTGACCTCTTCAGGGATCTGCTAGGTGAAGTACATGGGATAAAGCCCTAGATGGAAAGTGCCAGAGACATCTGGTTAATGTTCAAGGATAACCTCCTAGCTCAGGAACAATGCATTCCAACAAAGAGGAAGTTGGGCAAAAATGATTTTAAAGACCTCTTCCAACCTTAATGATTCCATTGTATGATTCTAATGTCTTTGATGCTAAGTGGAAAAGTACATCCAGAATTGTTCCACAAAAAGCTGGCTGTCAGCATGTGTTGCTTACATGATGAACTTTCGCCACTCTACTAACTTTATATAGTTAATGTGTATGGATAGGTACCTTCAGTATTATCCTAATATGGAAGGTAATTATTATCCTAACAGATTTCATTGCCCTCTAGAGAAACTTGAATTTATCAATTACTTATGAATGGAACCTATAGCAATTAATCTCCTTAGATATGTGATTTAAAGCTAAATAGATTGAATCTACCTATGCAAGCAAAAACTTTTGTAACTTTTAGGTACTGACTTTGCATAAATTAGATCAAGATACATGTGTCCCTCTTGGACTTGGGACCAATGTGGCAGCCCTCAAAGTCAGCTCCTACTTTTCCAGCTTACAGAAGTCAGCCAAAATCATTTAAATATGTTTCTAAATAGAAAAAAAAAGAGTTTGAATTAATACAGGTGAACCATATTTTTGTTCATATTTGCATTTTCAGAGTTAAATTCTGAATCCAAAGGAATTTAGGATAAGAAAAAGCAGTGAAATAGATCTTTGAGTAAGATGCTGTCAAGGGCAAGGGAGACTGAATTAGAACTTCAGAGATTTTTGGATCAAGATCTTTTGGCTACAGTGGAATCTTGACTTGAGATGAAATCTGCTTTGCTGGACCACCTGATGGCCAGGCCAATCAAGATTGTTCCTCAGGAAGGAGGAAACAGACACGAGCTCCTTTGCCCATGCTGTAAACCATCTAAAATGCAAAATCTATGTGTTAGTATATTCTTGGGTCTGCATTAAAAAGCCCCACTTTCCAGGAGGACTCTAAGCAGCTTGAACTCCAAAAAAAAATTAAAATACAAGAGGTAATACTGGGTGTGATGTCTGTACAACTGACAGTTGATCTGAGATCTTCACTCTGGAGAAAGTGGGTGAAACCAACCTGTGGAAAGAATATTTTTAACCAGGCTAAGAGAGTAACTTGATTTATTTTAAATTTTATGGCAGGTAGTCATATAAAATATTTTGTTTACAGTTCCACTCCATAAGGAGGAAGATGATGAAATGTATGTTATCTCCAAACATTCATAAAGAAGTTATTATTACCCAGCAGTAAAAAGCTCAAACATGACTAGCATTGAAATGCAACTATTAACAGTCATATATTGTACTTACTGCTTTGTTCCTCCCTTGCCATAGGCATCAGTAAATAAATCTCAGAAATTAGAGGTGGAAAAGATCTACTGTGTGTTCAGAGATGGTTTAAGTTGATGTGGTGTGAAAGAAGATGAAGAAATAGATTCTGTTCTTGAAAAATGGTTTGATAGGGAAGAAGATATAAGATCAACTCCCTCCTTACCATAAAAGTTAATCACATATACAACATAAGCAGACACTTGTACATTTTTGTTGCCGCTAAACTTGTAGGCAATATCACTGGTTCAGCCTTAATGATCAATGAAGAAGACTTCTACTGTAGAAGTTAATATGAATATGGGTAAAAAGCCAGAGGGACCAGGGATTTAGCTGCAAGGAAACCTTAATGCTGGAGAGGTGATCTATAATATTTTATGCCACAGTATAAGATACTTAGCATGCTGCCGCCATCCAGAGCTAGGAAGGAGCTACATGCTCCCATTTAGTGGCATAGTACACAGCTAATCTTTAATAAGGTACCCTTCATATGTATTAGTACTTTTTACCTTGGGAATAATGCTGGAACTACTTTAATAAAGGCTTGGGAAAGCAAAAGCAAGTGCAATAAAAGGAGGCAGAGGTAACTGAGAAGTTGAATAGCACAGTATCTTTCGTCCAGCAGAAAATGCGAGCTGATGTGAGTACTCTGGAAAGGGAAAAATGCACTCATCTTGTGAGGTTACTCCTTCACAGCTGGTAGACAATTTGGGGCATAGCTCAGCTGTAGAATTCCAGGAGGGCAATAGAGCAAAGAGGAACAACCGAAACGTAACTGAATCCTGAGGAAAAGCTACATAATTTTTGGATCATAGTAGAGTTAGAGGAAAGCCTACCCATAGCTGTATCCATGTAACACAAATGGAGAACCTGTGGAATGTCTTTTACATAAAGAAATAACACTTCCACTAAATCTCTCTGCAGCCAAAAATTACTGGAAGTACTCCAAAGCATGGAGTGCTATGAGCACTGTCTCTCTAATATTCAATGAGACAAAGTTTCTCTGCAGCTAAATATATTCTTGTCTGGAACAGTTGAACATCTGAGCACAGGGAAGAATAAAAAAAAAAAAAAGGAGAGGACTATTCTGAGTAGGATTTATACATGCAGATATGGATGTCTAAAACTAAGCTGCTTGTCTAGAAACTCTTTGTAGTCATTAGAGAGAATTAGGCGCCTTGGAGATATGACTCAGCTCTTTCTAAGGTAAATGTAAAAAATAGCTTGAATGAACAATGCTCAAAAAAAATCCTCTGTCTTCCCAGTGCCAATAGAAAGAATCTATTTAGGGAAATAAATTTATGAAGACAAACATAGACATCTGTAGACATCTAAGTCTGTAACATACTGATTGTTGCTCAAGATTTTATGAATCAAAGTCATAGATAAGATCAGAGTCCAATTTTCCATCCACTGATCCTTCCAGCTGGCATCATTCTCTTTTATGCTTCTGTTAAGGATTATTATTCTAGGTTGCCCAAGGTAAAAAGTTTAAATAATGATTTTAGACTGATCGACATGTAAAGGAAATATAATTAAGATTTTTTTCATTTATATTTTTATCAATCTGTGTTGTTACTGGAACATTTTGCTCTATCAAACTTGGAAAATAGATTTTCTTTCTGACAAAGATGGAATGTTTTCTAGGCTTTGGTACAAAACGCAGTGACCTCTGAATAACACGGTTTTCATGTAACTCTAATCAATCTGGAAAAAGAAATCAAGAATAAAGTTCATTTTCGGCAGACAAACAGAAATCCTTTCCAGAACTTCAGTCCATTTCAGCACCAATTTCATTTAAACTAATAAGGAGACTATTTACTGCTTACAGAAATTAGCATAGGTTTTCTGGGTCCTTCATTGTAATTTGGATTCACTCTGTGGGTCCAATCCATCTTCTGTTAAACTAATTGAACTGAATCCTTTTGAGTGAGAATTGGATCAGACATAGAAGAGGAAGAATTAACAGCTCTGCCATTATGTGCATTATTCTTCTGACATATCTTCTAGTGGTTCAATTGAACTCATATTAATCTTGTGAAATTTGATGGACTATATTTCATAGTCAAGATGTGCAACATCCCTGAAGGATTCTGTTACGTGTAATCCTTTAAATCTGGAGCCTAACACTGCAGTCCTTGAACTTCCCAAAACAAGAAGTATATGATCCTGAACAGATGAAGTAATATTTTGATGACAATGCAGAGCAGAATGAAGTAAATTCCAAAAACATTTTGTATGCTCATTTTTTTCCTTCTTCTCAAATTTGTCACTCAGTAACGAACTCATTGCCAGAGATGCAGTACAAGTTTCTGGAGAAACTTCAAGTTCCTGATTAGAAGCAGCAGCTCTACTCATGCCAGTAGCTATTAAGTATTTGCTGCCAATTCAACCTTGAAATAGCCACAAGGGAGGTAGCCAAAATGTGTTCTTTAGGTTTTGTGGCTTCTGTTACAACAAGGAAGAGGTTATAATTAAGGTGCTATTGGTTTTTCCTTTATTTTCTTTTTTTTTTTCTTATTTGAGTTGAAATTGGCCAAATAAAAAAAGATAGGAAAAAACACGTAGTAGGTCAGACTTGAAAGGTCCTTGTGAGTGGATAGTACTTCTTTCCACTCTGAAGTGGATATCTGAGTCATAAGCTTTGATAATATTTAGGAAAAATAAATTAATTATTTAACAACACTGCTGCATTGTCTCAAATGGGGAGTATCTGAGATATCCCACTGTAGACATATGTGGCTGTGCCATGTGTAGTTCTCTGCTCTTGCTTTGCCTCTACCCTTATTTGTTCTTCATTCAGTCATGCAATGACAGGTCCAAGCTCCTCTTGGTGTCTGGAAATGTTTTGTCTCCAGGTCAGTACCATCTACAAAAGTCTTATAGCTCTGCTCTGAGGATTCTAGACATAATTTTAAAGCAAATGTGAGCCCTTTTTGCTTTCAGAGGAAAGTCTGTGACGTATTCATGCCACAGAAAACACTTTAAATATCAGTTCTTTTGTGACAAATAAATTATCTAATTGGAATAAGCCTTAAACAGAGTGTCATTACTCCTCCAGCTTGAAGTGCACTTGAACTTCACTCAGCACTTGAAAAACACCTTTAAAGTGTTCTGTGGTCCCTCCGCTTATTTCTTGCCAGGGTATGCTGAAATTATGCAAATACTTAGTGGGCCATTTGCCTCTCATATTGTGCCAACGCTCCCAAATTCTTTTCTAGAAAGAAGAAGGCCTTTCATAGTGAGAAGGATTTGGGATGCAGAGCTTCATATTCCAAGAGAGTTTCGTAATCATGAGGTTTTATTTTAGAGAACTTTTATAACATTCGGCATTGCAGAATTACAGCTAGGAGTGAGATACACTCTTGCAGAAAGACAGGAGATAACTCCAGTCTTCGAATCTGGATGATTCTTTATGTAGAAACCAAACTGTTCTGCTTCTGGCTTAGTTTTCTTCAGATTCAATCTTATGAATAATAAAAATGCAGAGGAATTTTCTAATGAAAAGTGTGCAAAGTTCTTTGAAAGTCTGTCTTGCCCTGTATGTTCCCTCCCAAGGCCCTTCCATGGGATGTTGGATGGTTCAGGGTCAGACCTCTCTCCTTTCGGAGCTGGAATTGCTAGACTGCCACAAAACCTTCAAATTGCTGCACTTAGGTGACCCATGGTACCACTGGAGAGAGGAGTTCCTGAATTCAGCATCTAGAGGTGCTAAGAAACTGGCAGCAGAGGGACTAAACTTAAAATATGGTTCAGAAACAATCTGAGGGCAAAACTAGGGTGGTGAGAATTATCAAGTGCTAAGACAGACTGCCAGATCCCACTCTGCAGCCGAGGTTTCAAACTAATCCTTCTAATTCTTTAGATCCTCTGCAGAGAAAATGGAAGGCTGTACTTTGCTTAAGTCAGTTCTGCAAGTGCAATTCAATATCACAGCAGGAAAGATGCTCTGCTGCTGTTGCATGAGGGGTCAGCTAAGGTCTAGGAAATGTTGTTGCTCTAGCAATACTAACAAACTGCAGTGGCTGGAAGGTAATTTTTAGGTTTATAATTCAGACCTCAGCTGGAACTTCATAACCCAAATTTATTGGAACTCAGAGCACACTGCAAAGACAATCTTTACTCCTCTCATCTTTTTTTGAGGAAGGAGGGAAGGAGAGATGAGTTTATTTATGGCCAGACGTTTGTTTTTGTAGTGATTTATGGGATAAGTGTTTGGACCCCAGTTGCCAATAGCTCTGTTTTGGAGATTCCAAATATTCAACAATATTCAGAACATTCCAGAATATTCAGAATATTCTGAGGATACTAGGAAATCTAAGGTGAGTTAAAATATAGGTGACAGGTCTTATTCAAGTGCATAGTGAGAGATAGCCTGTGCTTGCAGGAGCATACTCTTTATTGAAAAAAGAGAAACCAAGACAGGAAGGAATAATATTTTTTTTCTGTTTTGGATACAGCCAGGAGTGGATCTCAGTGTGCTTACAACCAGCTTAAAGACATTATTTGATATAATACAATACCTCCACGCCTTGATAAAAATAATTCTAGTATAAAATGTGGTGTGAATGCAGTATGTCAACAGGGTGTAAAAGGCATCCAATTTCTCAATTGCTTAAGTAAGTTTGAACTGTCACTTCCATATACATATGAAAAACCCCAAAGCAAAATGTTTCATTTAGAAAGTGGAAAAATGGCTTTTTTTCCAGCAACTACCTCTTTCCACCAATTGTCAGTAGATAGAAGTAGACAACAATTGACAAGAAAATGTCAGCATACAGCAGATCAGAGCCATAATGCTCATTTATCACATGTATATATACAACTCTATGTGTCTTCTCAATGTGTTTTGCACGGGCCTAGGTTTGAGTCTGTTGGTATTTGTCCTTTTCAGTTTCTTTTGCTTTGATGCTGAAAGACCATGAAGGGATTAACTGGCTTTCTTGTCCCTTGCCTCTTCCCATAAGCTTCTGATGCTCCAGAAGAGCAGGCGAAAATGGAGTGAAAAAGTCTTAACACAAACGCTAAGTGAGTTCCTTTGAGGGTAAGTAGTTAATTAGATTAAGTGTTTCAACTCTGAAATTTATATGGGAATATATACTTATATATAAAAAGTCACAGAATTTTATCATCTCTAAAATGCAAAGGGCCAGAAGCTGAGCTTTACAGTATTATTACCACTGTCATCCTCACTAACTTTCATGTTGTCTTTTAATGGGAAGACCTGTCTGTTTCTGTCAGTCAGGATCTGTCAGCACTATGTTATTATGTCTATTATTATTCAGAAACTTCTTTTACAGTGTGAACAGCTTTTTATCAACCTCAGCTACTTAATGCAACTATTCTGTAGCAGTGATGTAGTGCTTGAAATGGGATGGTGTGGATGACTTATTTTTTCCTGCTATCTAGACTTGTTTGAATGGAGAGTTTAAAAAAATTGGACCATGGCATTGCTTAATTTCTGTTTGCACATTAAAAACCCCAGAAAGAGTGTGTGTGAGGAGAAAGAAAAAGTAGGGAAAGGTGTAAATCTGGAAGACATGTAGGAAAACAAGGAAAATTAAAATGGGGGATACAAATTGGGGGTATACTTATACCTATTCAAAATAAAATTAATTAAACACTGTCTTTTGTGTTTATTAGAGACAGAGATGGAAAGCACATCACAATTACTCAAACTTATTTTAGTTGATCCCAAATGATTTTGTTTACGGTCTGACTCATCAAAATACAAAGAATCCTTGTTGTTTTTTTTATGGTCTTTGCATCATTTAGAGTGAATCTATTCAGACTAAAATTAAAATTTCCCCTTAAAAAAAATGAAGAAATTAATTTGTCTCATTTGCAAAATTTCACATTGCATCACTAAAATTTGTGATTTATGATAAGTCCTATTCAATCTTAAACTACATTTTTAGAGGATGAAAATACAGAAGATACATTTTTGCTTTTACAACATGAATTATTCTAGCCCCTGTTCAGGGATTTATAAAATATTCCCTATTGGAAATCAGAGATCAAGGGGAATATGGTTTTCAAAAGACCACTATTTCCTCAGCAGTGAAGTGTGCATCATGAGATGCCTGAAGCTTTGATGATATTCTCCAATGCAGTGACTACCAAAGCTGAGTTGGAGCTTAGGAAGGCAGATGAAATAATTTGTCACTACCATAGGTCATTAAAAGAGCCCTTATCCCTTTGTATATATGCATTATGATACATCCTTAAACTTCTTTTCCATGCACTGGCAGAATTTTCTGGCTGAGAAAGAGGTTACTGAGGTCCCTTTCAAAGAACAGACCAGTAAGTAGCTTTCCTTATTGCCTTGTGCTTCCCCTTTGAAGACATTAGCTAAATGCTACTGGCTGTGCTTGCATTTTTCAGATTCTCAGGCTTCTTAGACTGACTGTCCTTTCATTTAACAACATTTTTGAAATAGAATTTTACTTGTTCAACATGGTTTTGGAGAAGAAATGAATAAATTGAAAGCAGCAATAACCACATGAATAAGCAAGAAACTCTGTAAGTAGATTTTGCTTCAGAACTTGCCTGGATGCTCTTGTAGCTGTTATCTTAAAGCAGTGAAAATTCATATCATAAATAAAAATACATTTTACAGATAACTTACTAACTTTTGATGAAGTCATTGTAACAGAAAGAAGAAATAATTAAAAAAAATATGTACTTAAGTAAACTCCATGTCAGGATATGTTTTTGAAAAAGGCAGCTTTATAACAGGCAATTAATATGATACTGCCCATTACTGTATTCCTGCATCCTGGGTAAATTCAGAGAGCTCTTTCTGGTGCCACAGCAGATGATGTGACTCAGTAATACACCAGGGACTGCACCTCAGGATATCTCCATTCAAAGTCTGCACTGGCCTTGTTTAGCTGTAGCTTCTCCCCAGTACTGAGGTACCAGTTATGTGAGCGATAACAATGGCAGGAGCTGTAGAAAAGTCATCAGTGGCCATGAGCTTTTCAAGACCTGCTGGGAGATACCATGTGGGAACATGGAAGCCAAATGGCTCAACGGTGATCAGGACCCTTTATTAGACTTGCAGCATTGAAGAATAACAGGAGATGAGAGCATAAGAGAATAACAAGCGCTGTTCTGTCTTGATGACTGAAATTGCTATTGTCTAGACAAGGAAAATAATATAAAAGTATATTTACAAATAAATATGCTAAGCTTTTTCACTATAATCACTCCCAGTTGCACTTTTAGTTTATTTTAAAAGTTTTATAGTTTTTTTAGGAAGCCAACACTTAGAAGCAGTGTCAGGTCTAATGTGACATTAAATGTAAGTTAAACCTGAAAATATTTTATTTTTAAAATAGCAAGAGCTGGAAGAGCAAATTGTGTGCTCTGCCTTTGAACAATTCATTGAACTTCTGTGTTCAGCCTAACAGCATGATACTGTGAATATTTATTTTTTTCCTTAGGAAAAAGTAGAAATAAGATGGTTAGGTTAACTGCTGTGATAGAGATTGATAAGAGCCCTCCCTGTGAGGCCGAGACTGGCACTTTCCTCAGCATTGGCAAAATGCATCCTTCATAGACTTAGTCAGGGCTGCTGTGAGAGTGGTCCACAGTAGGCTGCCACATGAAACAGCAACCACAGCATCTAGGTGCTGGGCAAGGCAGCATCTACTGTGCATTGTGGAAAAAAATGCCATATTTGCTGTGATGAGTAGACAGTGCGAGACTGGGATTTAAGGGATAAAATATGTGCTGTACCACAAACTTCCTGTGTAATATTGGGGCAGCAGTTTGCTCTTCAGGATGGGTGTCTTCAATAAACTAAAGAAAATACAGCTCTTCAGCAGCATTGTAAAGAAAAATTAAAAGACAATTTGAGTATGGTACTATGGCTTTTAGTGTTATTTTCCTTGTAATTACAGTGAATGATGTTGATAACATATTCTGCGCGAGAACAATGGATGTGAAATCAAATGAAATCAGAATATTCTGCTCTTCCTCTGTAAAGAAATGAGCCTTCTTTGTGCAATCAGGGCTTAGGAAACATTAATTTCTGAAGTTTTCTAGAAGAAAGAAGAAGAGTAGAAAGACTGAGACTTAGGAACAATTGCTGTAGTGTTTTCAAAAACTTGAAAACAAGCTTCTTATTCATCCAAAGAGAGGTAGAAACATCTAGATACAAGTAATAGGGTAAAAGAAATAGTTACATAAAACCTGTAAAATCAGGCTAAATTGATTGAATTTCTGTTCTAGAGGAGAAAAATAGTTTCAAATCCTCTGGAATGTGATGGCCTTTTGAACGGAAGTCATATGACTTTCTCAGTAAAGAAGAAATCAATAGACTGTTGGAAAGTTTCACCAAAATTTGGGTACTCCAGGCTTGCTTGTAACTGGAGAAATTAAGTCTTTCAAGGAAACCAGAGGGAACAAGAGTTTTTTGTAAGATCCTTTACATATTTTGGTGTCCTTGTTTGACAAGCATACCTAGCATCCTTACTTGCTTACAACTTCCCTGAAATGAAAATAAAACAAAATATGACCAAATTCATTACTCCAGCTATCTTGTCAAAAATGGCAATAACTATAATAAAACTAGACTACCATTTTCTGCTAAGAAAATTCAAGAATAAATTATTCTTGTCCCAATGGAACTAGGAAATAAAAAGTGACATGTATAATGATTATAGGTTGTTCCCTAATTCAAACCTCTTAAGATCTAGGTTGAGGTCTTTGCAGCACAGAACCAGCACCTAAACTCAGTAAAACCTGTGTAAATGGGAGTGTGAAGAGAAGATGTTGGTCATTCAGTTTTGCAACTGGTAAGCACTTATAATTCCTACTGGAACTGCAAAAAGTACAATCTGTTCACAATTGGCACTTACAGTTGCCTCAATATTTTCAGTTGGTGGCCTACTCCCTGGAAATAAAACTTTCCTTCAATTTTTCTCTGTAAGGTTATTGTTCTAGTACATCAATATACTGGGAAAAAAATTACCTAATCTCCATAGAACAAATGCAATACTTCTACCATTCAGTGATCAAACACAGAAAAATACAAAATTTAAGGCTGAAACAAGAAACTTCCTCTATGTTTAGGAAGTTAGAACTTTTGACAAGATAAGGGGTCAATAAGTGCATGACTTCAAGCTGGAAAGATGGACAGCGCCAGCTGGGACATAGTGATTCACAGAAAACATTCTCAGTTTATTATCTGAGTTTAAATAGAGGTGAAGGTAGTCAAAATAGTAGAATTCCCTACAAAATCTACCTATTAGTGGGGAAAAAAACCCCTCAATAGATATTATTCAGTGCACGTTCACATTCTCATCCACAGTTTCTGCCTCTCATTGAGTAACAGCTTTAAGGTTATAAACAATTTGGCTAAAAAAAGAACTATAGGTTTGAAAAAATCATCATAGATTCATAGAATTATGGAATGGTTTGAATTGAAAGGGGCCTTAAAGACTATATAGCTCACAACATTGTTGCCCTGGGCAAGGATGCCTTCCACTAGACCAGATTGTTCAGAGCCCAATTCTACCAGACCTTGAGCACTGCCAGGGATGGGAAATCAATGGCTTTTCTGAGCAACCTGTGACAGTGGATTAACACCTTCACATTAAAGAACTTCTTCTTAATATCCTATTTAAACCTGTCTTCTTTCAGTTTAAACCCATCTTTTTTTAAAAAAAAATACCATATATACACTTAGAGATAAATGGGCAAACCTGTTATTTCCCCTTGACTCTTCGAGTTTTCTCTACCATCAAGAACTCAAGTCCAGCAGTGTCAATGCTGATGTAAATAAATTTGGAAAAGGTGTTTGAAGGAGAGAAAAAAACAAATCAAGCACTGGTTGAGGACTACATGTCATGGTGGGGCAGAAACTGAATGTGTCCTTCAGAAAGAGTTCCCTGTTCTTTACTATACTTTTCATTAAAAAAAAGCAAAAGTTAAAGGAAAAAATTTTCTTTTTACTTGTTTTGTCATAGCATATTGCTGAATTTTCATGAAAATATAATATTGTAAAACCTTAACACCTCATTTTTTTATTTTATGAAAAGAATATTTTTTCAGAAGTTATTCTTTTGGTCTTTACAATAGTATTTTCCTTTTTACTGGAACTATAACAGGACTGAGCTGTTGTCAGGAGTATAATGTATTAAAATTGTATTCAGGATTCAATTTTTTATGGTTCCTGTTTTCAAACTCTAACAACATCTATACCCAGCACTCTACTGGAAAATGCATTTTCTTTGATCATTTCAACATTACTGATTTGGCTGATAAATATTACATCAACAGATACTTTTGCTTTTGTTTGCTCAGTATGAGGTTTTCAAAAAGGAGACATTTTCTTTAAGGCCAAACAAATTTTGTTTTTGTACTCTGTATTTGCTTTTTTATTTTTTGGCTATGTTCTAACCACTAAAATGAGGTTTACATCCAGAGTATCAGGAAGAGATGGAATTGGAGCCTGTTATATTTTTCTGAAAGGGAATGCATCTGGAACATAAATTGTTTTGGCATACCACAAGTGGAAGGAATTATATTTAATGACATGTTTAATAGCATTTGTTCCCCTTTTGTTCAAGTGAAATCTATTACCTGGAACATTTTGGGGAGATACACACTTTATGGAGTCAAGATTTTCCTACAGCAAAAATTGACTTAGGTTATGTATGGATCTTTTTATTCAAGAAAGAATGAAAGTAAAAATATATATTCCAAATAAGGTAGCTTTCACAGAAAACATTTGGGGCCTGCGCCTCAGGAGATCTACATCTCTGGTTCACTCTAGGAGGATTTTTTTCTATTAGTGTAGTGCCTGTTGACATCAGTTATGAACAGGATCCTTGCAATAGAAACATACATTTTTAAATATTAAAAAAAAGATAAAAATATCAATCCCTGATGAAAGGGTTGATAACCCATGGATAAGACAGAAAACAGATGCATATTGATCAAAAGTGAGGACTCAGCATGCAGAGAAACAGGTTGTTTCTCTGTGGTGAAGATAAGATTGAATGAAGAAGGGCTGGTTTCTATGGGGCAACAGATGTCCCAGGGGCTCAGCAGGACTCTTCTATCTCTTTTTTACAAAAAATAATCACATAATAGTTTTGCTTCCAGGCTTGATATTTGACGGGTCAGAAGTTCTGTTTCAGTCATCCTCTGATCCACAAAATTTTGCACAAATCCATCTGCTCTTGTCTTTGTGTGTTGTGTGTATTTTTGTATTTTTTAGCCCTCCTTTGTTTCTCATCTCTAGTTGGATTGCTGGGGTCTATCCTTACCGCTGCTATCCAGTTATCAGAGAATGACCCAAGCAGGGCAGCAAAGATGAAGGTCCTTGAGGGGAAGCTGTGTGAGGAGCAGCTGAGGTCACTTGGTCAGCTCAACCTGGAGGAGACTGAGGAGAGACCTCATTGCAGCCTGAAACTTCCTCGTGAGGGGAAGAGGAGAGGAAGACACTGATGTCCTCTCTGTGGTGAGTGACAGGACCTGAGGGAATGGCCTGAAGCTGTGTCATGGGAGGTTGATGCTGAATATTGGAAATGGGTTATTAACTCAGAGGGTGGTTGGGAACTAGAGTAGGCTCCCCAGGGAAATGGTCACAGCAGCCAAAAGAGCTCTAGAAGGGTTTGGACAATGCTCTCAGGTACGTGGTGGGACTCCTTGGGTCTGTGCAGGGCCAGGAGCTGGACTTCATGATTCTAATAGGTCCTTTCCAACTAGGAATTTTCTGTTCTGTGATCTGAGACCTTTCAGACAGATCATTAAAACTCTTCTTTTGTTTTCCATAACAATAAAAATGTTTTTGAAACAAATAATGAAAATATGTCATGACAGTTAGAACTCCCCAAATAAACAACACAGATAAAAACAAAACAAACAAGAAAAGTACCTAAAGTTTTGCTAAATTTAAATAAAAGGATCTTTATAAAAATGAGGAATTTTGAATAAAAGAAGGTAAAAAGATAGGTAAGACAATTTAATCTTATCAGGTAACACAGAATTTTGAGAGACAATATATGGGAAGTTCAGTGCCCATGCACATAACTAATTGCGATGAACTTGAGAAAAAATAGGAATGACTGCATCAAAGTTAAAGGAGGTATTTTTAGAATTCATCAGTTATTAATAAAAATCCATGAAAGTTGCATCCAAATGAAGAAAATAGAAAGCATCCTGAGCTCTGGTAGACTGAATAAGGGTAGGTAAGGATCAGACTTTTCCATGGAGGAAGGTCAACAGTGAAGTCACACAAGGTGCTGTTCTCAGACCTGCTGTTTAAAAAGAAACATAAATGAGCAGGAAAAGGGGATATGTTGGGAGAGTTTGCTGATGACACAGGGTTCTTCAAGGTAGAAAGGATGAAATCCATTGCAGCAAATTACAGAAGGTCCTTACAAGTGGTTGGGTAAAAAATTGGAAGATGGAAGAAGATACACATAAAACAACGTGTGTGTAAAACAATTGTAGCTTCACATACAAAATGGTGTGAAATGTGAAAATGTGAAGCTGCATACATGCACTCCAGCCACTGGAGAATGAAACCTTGGGGTTGAGATGAATAGTTCCTTGAATATACCCATTAAACATCATTAAAAATAAACAAAAAAAGAGAAGACATAGGAAGTGAAAGAGAACAAAAGAGAAGTAATTCACATAAACCCATGATTTGCCCCACAGTAAGCATTGCCTAGCTCTTCTGGTTCCTTCATGTCAAGAAATTATATATTAGAACCGAAAAAAAGTTCAGAGAAGGTAAGCAAGGATAATCAAAGGGTTTGTGGTCCTTCAAGAAATGCGTGAGCTATCTGACACACTTAATCATGAACCAGAGGTGCTTCACTAAGTTTTACAATGTCATGAATAGCACAGACATCATGGGTTAGGATCATGTCTTTGCTTTGTCCTCCTGCACAATCACCAGAGCCCATGAGAATCTAGTGAGATGCAGGGTATTCTCACAATTCACAAAATTCAAGAAAGGGAATTCTCAAAAGTGATTCCCAGGTGAAAATCTTTCTCATCTTAGATTTTTATGGAGTTTGGGGAAAAATCTATGGTTATGTAGTAGCAATTAGTTCAGAAGTAATTTTTTCTAATGATTATTGAAATCAAAAACTAGACTTTGAAGCCAAACAATCAAAGGACAGATTTTGCAAGGTGTCAGGTCTCCTCTGCATTTTCTTTTCCCCTCAGTCTTGCAGTAGGAGATGTCCTGGGTTACAGGCAAAGTAGCTGAAATAAAATGCAGTGCTTTCAAATTTTGTAACAACTTGATTTTTTCTTTGCAGTGACATTTAAGATATGTCAGCATTGTGATCCTTCTATGCTGAGGGACAGAGAAATAAGACCTCTGCTTTACCACCAGAGGTAAATAGTTTCTATCAGTCAGATCCACTACTTAGGGCTGTTTTGGAACTCTTCTTAATTGGATTGATTTTATTTTATATTTTATATGATATTTGTTTTCTTAATGAAGAGCTAGATTTTAAAATAATGCAGTAGCTGAGGTACTAGTATTCCAGTCTGACAGACATTTCATGATTAAAGTAGCAGCTTGAGCCCTTTAAAACCTCAAATTTCACTCTGTATGCAGGAATCTATATCCTCAGCATCTCAGAATGTGGGTCTGGAGGAACAGGCTAGTATTTGAATTAAGAGGAATGTGAAAGATTTTAGCCTCTGGTTAATGCAGTTCTTTGCACAAATTATCATCAAGAAGACCTGAGAATCCAGGCATTTCTCTCACTAGCTGAGAGACTTGGTGTCTGAGCGGGAGAATTATCTTAATTGTTGTCTCTGGTAATTTAACATCTTCCACATAAACTGTAAATGAACCAAAAGAAGAGATTAAGGGAAACCATTATGGGAAGATTTAGAGTGAAGAGAATTGCAGGCAGCTGGAGAGGTGAGTGAAAAAACACAGATGTGGTAACAGTGGCTAAGCCTTTCACACTCTGAATAATGTTCAGCATTGGGTTTTTACATTGAAAGAAATGTCTCCAGTTCCCTCTTACTCCCTTGCATCCAAGTATTAAAATACAAAGGTGCTATAAAAATATTTATTGAATTTCTTTTTCCTAAAATTCGGTTCTATTTGATCCTGTTTTGTTAAAATTTTCATGGGACTGCTAAACTGGAAACAAAGGATTCAGACAGCCCACTGCTTAACCAGCACTTAAACACAAAGAAATTTAACTGCCTCAGCACCTACAAACTATCCTGAGTCACAATTTTGCATGTCTATTTGCCTAAATGCCTCTAAAAATTAGACATTATTCCTTGTGCAATATATTTCATAGATATCAAAGCACTGTAGCTAATTGCTCAATTTGTAATAATAAGGCATGTGCATATTTAGCAAAGTATCCCCTTTTCATTAAGGTTAATTAATTGATAAATTAAATAGGAAAAGCATAAAATAAAAAACGGAAAGTAGTTTATAAACCCTGGTATAAGAAATCTCTTTCTGTCTTAGTTGTTCATGATTCCTCCTCCTTTTTTAGACCACAACTTCAAGTTTTAGCAATGCAAAAAAAAGGGCAAACTTTTTTTGAGGTCACTGACAACTGTGATGATAGAAAAGGGAAATTGCTCGACAGACAACATGCCAGGCTCTTCAACAGTGATTCAAGATTGAGTTTAAGTTCAAGATTGAACTGGCACCTAATGTAACATGACATACCATAGGCTGCCTATGAATGCAGATTCTGAGTGCCAGTGGATGATCTGAGCTGGTGGCTGAATTCTTCTTGAGAAATTAGGAATAAGTAAAATGGAAAGAAAGGATGGTTGTCCAGAGAAATAATGGGAAATACAGGAACTAAGAGGACAAGTAGATAGAAAAGGCTCCAGGGCTTTGGCTCTGCACTGCACAGGTTAGAAACTGATGAACACCACTTAGTGAGTAGGTTTGTGTTAGACTAAATCTGCTGAGTTCAAAGTCAGGTTTCTTTTAACCTTTCCAATGATGAAGTCAAGCCCTTCCAATGCCTCGCTCCTATATGCATGTATTAGCTTCTTTTAAGTTTTTAGCAATCATGGAATGGATTGGGCTGGAAGGTCACCTAGTCCTACTCCCCTTCATTGAATAGGGATCTTCAACCAGATCAGATTGTTCAGAGCCCCATCCAACTTTACTTTGGATGCTTCCACTACTTCTTTGGGCAACCTGTGCCAGTGTTTCACCACTCTCATTGTAAAGCTTTTTCTGCCTTATATCTAGTCTAAATCTACTCTCTTCTGGTTTAAAACTGTTGTCTTTTGTCCTATAATAACAAGCCCTACCAAAAAGGGCCTGTTTGTTCCCATCTTTCTCATAAACCCTCTTTATGTTTCAAAAGACCAATCATGCAATGAATTTCTTCAACTCATTGATGTGATGAAAACACCCTGACCAAAAATAGGTTTTGTGTTCGATCATCAATCTGAACTGACTCAACTGGCAGCTGTACAGCCATTAAATCCCACTCACCCAAAGCTGGGGACAGAACAGAGCAAGGCTGTGCTTTGTGATGAAACTGAAAATTACACTGAATTATGTGGGACATAAACAGCACTACTAGGTTTCATTTTGTTCTTGTTTGGATTGTGAGCTCTCACTGTTTGACTCACTGAGGCAAAATTAGCTGTATCTGCCAAACGTGCCAGCTATAAGGCTCTAAGTTTTTGTGCAAGTGTGGTTTTGTGTGTCCCAAGTTTTCTAAAGGTATTGCACAGCATTAAACCTCGCAGTTGCTGTATGTAACACTTAATTAGGTGTTACTCAGCTACCAAAGCAGACTCTGTATTTTTTTTATTAATTAGAAAAAAACCCGGATATAGTTCTGGAAATAATAATTCTAAATACAAATGCAGAACTCAGTTACACAAATAAGATGTCTAGGATCTTACCTGCAATTTGGTTGTTGTTCCTGTTAGACAGAATCCTGACTATTGTGCTTGTGAGTTATAAAATGATAATGGCTTATCTTGAATGGAAATGTTTAGGTAATTATAGAAAAGCAGGAGGGAAAGGGAGGACATTGCTGCAACCCAAGTCTACAGCCCTGTGGTGAAGTAAAAGAATGATGAGTCAAACACTACAACAGGAAATGGAAGGTAGCATTTTCTGGACAAGACTGGGATATTTTGGATAGTTGTATGAGTCCTCTAATCAATGCAGATTATTGGCGACTTTGAGACATGACCTTGAATCTCCAGTAAAACTTTTGTATCACAAGTGAGTTAACAAGAATTAAAGGATTGAGGAGAGAAAGAGAATGGAGAGGTGAATAGTCTGGCTTTCATATATATCAGAAGAAGCTCTACTTATGTTAATGCTAGTAGATAATGCAGAATGAATGTATTCCTGTCAGGTAATAACTGGATGAATGTCTGATGAGATGATATAACCATCTGAGAATTTCTATTATTGAATGCTGGTGTGAGAGAATTTCTGTTCTATTTATTTAGGGTGGTGGAAGATGAGATAATTAATTGCTGGTATATAATATACAGCTTTTCAATATCCTTATTAGTGGATTGTACCTTACTGAACTGAGAATAATATTGTTTTTTATAAGCTATAATGATGCCATTGGAGTAAGAAAAAAAATGTTTTCTTAGTCTAATCTAACATGCATTAATCAGGTAACATGCTAGAATTAATAAGTTGTGGTCTGCTAAATGCAGCCTTCTTATGGTTTGCAAGAGACACTATTATATCAATAAAAACCTTGATAACACGCAATTTTTACTTTAATTTTGAAATCATGAGAAACCACAAGAATCTTGGTCTGACAAAAGGCAGAGAAACTAAAGACAGCCTGAACTTCTTACATGAGCTCTTTTGGGAAGATGATAATAGTTGAGACAGGTACTAATTTCAGAAATTTGCTTTCCCAGATTACCATATTGCTACCAATTCCCATTTATTCTGGCAAGAACAAAGATGTCTGTGCAAAACAATGTGGACACCTTTCCTTGTTATACTTCATCATATATCTATTCCTCTATTAATTGCTTTGCCACTTAAATGAGATAATTTTAATTAGAGAGCTCAGTTGCAACCATGGTTATCCCTTTTGCTGTGTTAATTCTGTATCTCCAATGTTTTTCAGGTTTCGTTTTTTCTTCTCCAACTTCTCAAAAAATAGTCAATATTCAAAGTCATATTTGGAAGATTTATTAAAAATATTTATATGATTATGTGTCCTTGACGTGTTGGATGTTCTTTATTTGTACAAAAATGTTCTTCCTGAGGTGAAGATCACAATGACTGTTACAACAAAGTCTTCACTAATAAATGTATGCAGACCTACTAGTTTTTTTTACTGAGATACTTCAATTTGTGTTTTGGTAGCTATCAGTTCACATACAGCAAATAAACTGCTTAGAGGACAAAAAGTGTTGGGAGAAAATCAGAAAAATTATCCTGGATTTACATGTATATGTTATATGATTTTATTAAGAATGTGGATTTTTATTAATCCTATCATTTATTGACAACTTTCAATCAAAACTTATCTTCAATGCTGTTTTGTCAATAGCAGAAAATATTTTAGTGTCTTGTAACTTGGAAATGAAGCTGAACTAGACTATAGAAAAATTCCCTAAATAGAAATTATTGGTCCATTAACACTAACAGATCAATTTTGCTAGAATTTTATTTTAAATATGTTAGTTGTGATAAATAAGCAAAAAGGTTTCATTCTGATAATTTAAAAATGCTATTTTGTTCTCATATGTATTTAATTATGCTCAGCACAAGGAAACATTTGATATTAAGACCAATGAAAGATGGCCAGATCATCAATTCTTCCACTAGAATACGAATTTCAAAATTAATTACCAATTAGAGTAGCAAAGTAGATATAGTATGTCATATCAACTATGAGAAACATACAATGACAAAGTTGTAAAATCATTAAATTTTTAATGTCTTTCATAGATTCAAAAGAAGGTAAAATTTACAGTAAGAACTAAATCAAGTTATTTTGTTTCTTGATATTTTCCCTTTATGATTTTCTTAATTTGTTATCACTCAAAATATGTACTCTTGAGGAATACTCAGTTATTTCTTGTATATTCTTGTAGTGCTTGAACGTAATTCCAAAATCTATTAAAAAAATACAGCCCCTTTTGGGATGTGCTAAGGCCTTGGACTCAGCAGTGTCATGTAGAAATATTTTCTGCAATTTAAGATGTTGAACAGATATTTCTTCAAGATATTATAATCAGATATCCTCTTATTCTGATATTGATCTCAGAGAACAGAAACTTCTTTAGTAATTAATTTCTTTAATTTTCTTTTCTTTGCTCATTTTATCTTAAGAAAGATGAAATATAAGCAAAATACAAAAATATGTTTTGTAAATTTTTATATGCGTGTGTATATATATATGTGTATATATACATATGTTCTGATGCAGCTTTAATTTTTCGATCACATATTGTCTTGTTCAACAGGTCCTTTTTATTTTTTTTCATGAAAGAGTGGGAAAAATTCAGGATTTCTGGGCATAACTCCAAGTTTTTTGGGTAACATGTACCAAGAGGATTGTAGACCTTCTGTTCACCTCATAATGTCTTCTCCTTCTAAAATTCCACCCAGTTAGCATTTACCCTCTAAATATTCTTTTACTTTGTTCCTTTCTCTTTAGATTCTATCCTTTTCTCGTGAGGTTGCCATCAAATCCTCTTTAATACATATCTTCTCATATGAAGGCTCTTCATTTATTGCTTAACATAGTGGACAAGAAATCCACCTAACTCCAAAGATTCTAGAAGGTTTAGGGCTAATCCATATTCATGAGCTGTCAGAAAGTCAATCAAGCCCCAACAAACTGCAATAGATCCCCTTTCTAAATCTGTATCAGTCAGGTGTGATTTCATAATCCAGTTACAGTGAGCTGAAACCAGATATGAATGACAAACTTACACCTCTAAAGAGATCAGAAGAGATTTTTTCACCATTTTTAATCAAAGTGTGAGGATTATATACGTTATCTTACCTCTAAGTCATTTTAATTTCTAATTCACTTCTCTGAGGTTGGAATCCTTATCCAAATTTATCTGCATCCCAGCAAATACCATGGGCAATTTCTCTTTACAATGAAACAGAAAAAGGAACCCAAGGAATATATTTCACTCTTGCATTACGGATGGACAGTAACATAAAAACACACTAAACTTAAAAGGATATATATACATTAGCTACCCTGTTTCTTTGAATAGTGGGAGGTTGTTGAAATAGATGAGTAGTTCTTATTTTATTCTAAAGAGTGATTTATTTTCTTGGGAAGATCTTTCTTCTGTGAAAGAACAGAATACATACGGATCATCTGGACAAGACTGAGTGACTACAGTCAAAGGTTCACAGTGATGGTTGACACAGAATTAGATAAAATTGGAAAATGTGTGAGACGAGGACTTTCTGGCTCTAGTATTCCAAATCTAGCTCCAGAAAATGCTGCACCTTTTTCCTGTTACTGTAAAACCAACACACTTGCAGGGGTGCTCATATTGTATTTATTTTATGTTTATTGCAGTTAAGTTTACTGATTGCTGTCTTGTACATTCTGCAGTTGCGAAACCAATGAAATTTTAAGTAAGAGATCTAAAATAAAATTTGTTGATCAAAACAATCATTCTTCTGTCACAGGAGTGTAAACTGCAGAATCCTGATTTTCCATAGTACTGAAACATATTTATTCAATTTTTTAGCAGTCCAGAGGGGAGTGGGTTAGATGCTCAGAACTACACTGTGTTTTATCTTGCCCTTGTAAAGTAATCTCAGTCTTGTAAGAAAATGAAGGAACTTCAGAGCCAGGTAGATGTGAAGACATCTACCTCACCAGGTAGATGTCCTGGTGATTGCCATGAGGCCAGTGCCCTCTTCCTTCCCAGCTGGCAGTGGTGAGGAGCCAGATAACCCAGTGATCACATGGACAGACCAGGGTGGTGTGATGAGGATCTACCCTAGCAGATGTGTCAGCCCCTTACTCAGAAGTCATTACTGTGGTATGTGAAGACGTGAAGATCTCAGCAGCATTATGTTGAAAATCTTGAGTTTTACCTTTACTTTTCCTCCTTTCAGTTCCTGGGACCAGAAATCTCATATTTTACCCTTGGAAGCACGATACTCTGCCAATCCTACTGGGCAAAATCAGAGAGCAGGAGTTGATTTCACTTAAGGTAAGCTCTAGTCAAACCCTTATGCACATGAATTTTATATAATTTCTGTAATTAATGAATGCTCTAGAAAGTGAAGAAAACTTTCTTGTGAGTAGCTGTTCAGGATCAGGACCTGTGTTAGGAATTATTTCACTGAAATAGCTTCTGTCTTCCTGTACATAATAAAAATTGCAAGGCACCAATAAACAGTAAGTGTTCTTGTGGCACAGTGTTCTATGATTGCTTAAGCCGTGTGTGCAGTAACAGTGAGCTCAGTATCCTCTGGGATAGGAATTTTTTTAAGTCCTACACATCTATTAAATTCTGCTAATAGGCTCCATATGCAGTAGCAACTCTCTGATGCTTAGGTGGGTTTCTAGAAGCTTTGTCAACAGCATCCTGTACCAACGGTGTTCAGAGACACTAAGCAGAGAAAGAAGGCTTTTAAATTAGTAAAGAAAGATTCAAAAGGATGAAAAATAAAGCTTGGGTGTTTGCAGGACAAAAAGAAGCTGTGCAGGGATGGCACTGTTCAACAAATTATTGAAGGATTTGGGAAAATGTAGTGCAGAGATAAAGGTTGCTGACAGTCCTAAATTAGGGCCACATGTGAAGTGTTACAAGAATAGTGGAGTTGCAGTGTGGTGAGCTGACCCTGGCTGGGCCTCCTGTGCCCACCAAAGCCACTCTATTCCTCCTCTTCTCCACTAGACAGGCAAGAGAAAGTATGATGTAAGAAGGCTTATGGGTCAAGACAAAGACAGACAGGGATGGAAATCTGTGATGCATTTGTGTATTTTAGCACCACAAGCTTATTCTTGCTTTCCTCCACATCATATTAAAAAAAGTGGTTATTTTACATTCCAAGGATTTGATAAAGCCGGAAAATGATTTTAAGAAAGAGTTTCCTTTTCAGATTCCCAAAGTGAAGCAACTTCTATATGAGGGATGGCTGAGTATACTTGGCCTCTTGTGCCTGGGTAAAGGAATATTTGACAAGAGCGTATGACAGAGATGAGCCATCAGGAAAATGACTGCTCATTGTCTGTTACATATTAAGAGCTTGAATCATCAAATAGGGTAACAAGTGACAGGTTCACAATGAATAAAAACAGCTCTTCGCATAGTTTGGAATCAAGCTATGGAGATCCTTGTTACAGCACGTTGGTTAAGCTTGCAAGGTTGTAAAGATATCACATAAACTTTTGAAACAAAAATTCACAGAGACAAAGACAAAGGGGGGATACATATAGAGAAAACACTTATGGTAAGGATTCTGAGAAGTCACTAGAGCCTGTGATTGCACTCAGATCCTGGAGAGCTTTGTTGTTGAAGAGCACCATATCTGTAAGCTACATAAGCTGTTAAGCATTGGCACACTCTGATAACTATTAACTATTAACCATTAACTCCAAGATCCACTTGGAGTCATGAGCCAGGTTAAATGAAATATTAGATAGAATGCAGGTTTCCCACATAGTTTGGTTCTTTATTAAACCTTCCTATTAAGCTACGAAATTCTTTTCTATTAATCCACTTTGCTTATGCATAGCTGAGTAAAATCTCCTTGCTTTTTCCTAGATTCTTGTTAGTGAGGCTCTGCATGGACCTGCACTCTTAACAGAAATTTTTAGGTATATCTGTCTGATAAAATACTACAGCAGCAAATTACTGCTTAGTGAACAGATTGTGTTCTTGGGGGGAACAAAATCCTAATAAATGTGTAGTATGAAGGGGCCAATAAAATTATTGAATTAAATACCTGAGAGAAAAGACTTTATCAAATAATGATCTGACCCAATTCTCATCTACTAGGCCATGGTTATAAGGAAGCTCACAGAAGCACACCATTAAGGGAGAAGATGTACACAACATTAAGCACAGTGTTCTGTATGTATAACAAAGACAGCAGAAGCAATGTGAAACAAAATTACCTGAGGTACTAAATTTACCTGAATAAAATGAGGTACAAACAAACAGCCCAGCAATGAGATTGTGGTTGGTTAACGTGTAAAAAATGTTAACAGCGTAGATCAGCCTTACCAGAGGGCGTGAACAATTTGGTGCAATCTTCATTTGAGAAATAATACAGTTATATTCTGCACACTAAGCTCATTGGACGTGTTATATAAGACAGTCCCTGCCTCAGTATCTCCTCACACAACTGTCAAGGTTTTAAGGAAATTGGAAGCTATTTCTTCATGGATTTACTGTCCCACAAATGAATTCTATTTTAATCTCCATCGCCAAAATCACAAGATGATTATTAATCTTAATTTTTCACCTTAGCTAAGGCTACTGTAGTTGGTTGTTATTTTCAAGAGGTACGTATACATTCTGAAAATGTTTGCTGGGCCTCTGCTGCACCTCAAACATTCTTTTCACGAGTGCATACTGTGAACATGAGGTCATACTGAGGTGCAATCTTGAGACCAGCTTGGTAGTACTCCAGCAGAAAGTGCCTAGATCCATACAAAAACAGAGTGAGGATTCATCACAGCAACAAGGACAGGTCAGGCATGGCACAACCAGCCCTGCAGTGGTGGTAAAACCCATCTGTCCCTGTACTATCATGTCACTGGTACCAGTATAGTGATACCAACTGTGAAGCACTTGTGAATTGTGCTGGCCTTGATTCAGCTTCCTGTAGTGGGAAATGAAATCAGTGGGTGGAAAGCCCTTCAGCTGTGTGGAGTCTTACGATGAGATGTCCTAGATCAGTCAGGACATCCACAAAAACCTTGATCAGATGGGATTGTGAACCATGAAGAAAAGCATTTGCTCACTTCCATTCTGTTTCCTGCTCCTTATCCAATTAATGACCTTTGTAATAGGACCTAAATCTACAGCAGCAGTAGAATCGTTACACATTCGGGCTGTTTAGCCCTAGATTTGATTTTTCTTGTCTTCAGAGCACTGACTATTACAGATTGACTAGTATAAACCAGTTTATAATTGAAAAACATGACCAGTGAATTCCAACTTGTATAAAAAAGTGATCACTGAATTACTTATTTCAAAATTAGAAAATTACTTATTTTTGTGTAAGTACAGATAAAATTCTTGTCTATCAGAACAGAAAATATTTTTTGTTAGACAATATTTTGGTAGAACCCTAGAAGTTTCACAGAGTTTCCCCCTGTATTTAGTATTATCTGAAATGACTAATTTGAACATTGTGAATAAGATGTTTGAAGAAATTATAATATCATAGGCATTAGAGGTGGATACCTCTATTAGCTGAGCTATCTTCCTTCTTACCTGTAAAAGACCTTAATATGTCAAAGTCAGATATCAATAACAGAACAACAGACCTGTTTTCTAGTTTGACCACAGAGGGTTTAGAAAAAATTTCTTTAGATTCATTGAATATACACTTGGGCTGAAAGCCATATCTATACAACTGGATAAGCTGTTGTAGACTCACAATATAGTTCATAGAGGACCTCTAAAATGCTTTTTATTTGTCAAAAAAATGGCACCCAGTGACATTTAATTTTGCATGTTTTGTTTCTCTGAATGCAAAGGGTGATAAGACTCACTCACATCTGGTTGTCAACGCTGCATGAATCTCATATTTAGGTGTTATGGACCCCCCTGTAAGTCCTCCCCTCTTGAAATGCTCAACAGAATATACCTATTAAGAAAAAAAATGTACGTATTTTGTAACAGTTACTTTAGTTTTATGTTGTCATCTAGGGCAAGGGTTTCTAAATTTCTTTTGAGGTCAATAGACAACTACTCCTAAGTTTAACCTGGACCAAAGCATACAGTTTGAGGTCTTCTACAGTCCAGCAGAGGACACAGTTTTTCTGAAGAGGGTCTCTGCATTACAGCATTGTTGGCATATGGATAACCCAGGAACCAAGAAGGTCCTAAACATGACTGTATAAACTACTGAGATCTTGAAACATTCCAACAATCTGGAAATCACTGCTTCGAAACATCAAAGAAATTTTTATTAAAATACAAGCCCCTTTTTCTTTAAAGGTTTTGTTTTCTTTTGTACTCTGTATGTTATTACTCTCTTGTTTAGTTATTAATATAATCTTCAGTGTGTGCTAATAATTTCTTGGACTGCAGCTTGTTTTAAAAGCCACATTAATCCTGAAGCAACTGTACATTCATCTTACCTCCTCAGAGACAGCTTCAGTACACTGTAATTTAACTTTTTTTTCTGAATAAAGGATGTTTAAGGCGTTCCCAGAATAGAAGTACTTTGTTAATATAAGATTTTAGTAAGATCAAGTACATGCTCTGGCAAAAAATGTTTACTCATTCTCCATGTAATGTCAACATGTAGCTTCAAACATTCCTTTTATAAACACCTTGGTTTTTGTTTTTTTCACCCTTTCTATAGAAGACCTAGTACTAGTTTAGATGTAAAATAAGCATGATGAATAAAAGGTGACATTTAAACAGCATATACAGCCATGAAGCTTCACTTTAATTTTAAATTCCATGGTTGAGATGACACTGACTTAGAGGAGTCATTGCTTATAAAAACAGCCAAGTCTCTGCAGAGGCCTCCTTCAAAAATTTCACTTGCAAACAATTTCCTGGATTTTTCACTTGATATTTGGCTAAATGTCATTCCTGTCACTGCACAGTAAAAAATAAAAAAAAAAAGAAGTAGTAACAAAGAACTTCTATTTTTATTGCCCCTCTCTCTCAAACCAAGTATCCTGAGCTTCATACACAAGGGCTGCTGTTCAGAGGAGGTGATCAGAGCTGCAAATGTGTAAGAGAGGAGCTGTAATAGGACAGACAGATTTAATGGATTGAAAGATTTGATTCTTATATCTGAAAAGAAAAAAGGTGATTTCCTCCAGAAAAAAAAAATAAAATAAAAGCAATATATAATCTTCCAGAAATATATGGGCAAGCTTTTTAAATGAAAATATTCATAGGCCAATGAAGAACCTATTCTATTCTATTCTATTCTATTCTATTCTATTCTATTCTATTCTATTCTATTCTATTCTATTCTATTCTATTCTATTCTATTCTATTCCAGAGATTTCCTTCCAGTGATACTCTTTTTGGGAAGTACAGGACATGGGCAGTCCCTAGTGTGCCTATCCCGTCTCCCTGCAGGCCCTGGCCAAGGTACTGTGCAATGCAGAACCGTGGGTTGGTGGCTGCTCCCTGTGTCCTTTCTTCACAGGCCTGGTCATGGAATTTAGTGACTGCCATCATGTCAGCCAAGGTCAGGTCAACGAAACCTGCAGCTCTGCTGATCTACATGCTTGTGGCTAGAGATAAGTAATTTTATTCTTAATAATTACATACTCTATAAAGGGACCTTTGGCCATGTAATTTATCCAACATTAAATTTACATGTGGAGGTTTGGAATCCTGCATCCTTCTGCAGTCTTTTGTTTAGAGAAGTTCACGGGAGCTGACAGACATGGTGGGTCTCTTGGATGATATATGGATAATTATCATGTGAAGCAATAGTTTGCTTCTGTACAGAGACACACTATGATATGCCTGAATATCCTAAAATTTATTTTCAATCACTCAGTGCCAGGCAGGATCAGTCCCATGCACTTAGTGTTTGCATTTACCCTACACTAGTATGTTTGCCTTTGAAAGTCTCCTTGAAGTGTCCCCTGAAATGTTAAAAATACTGTATTCAGCCAGGCTGGGGAGCAGGAAAACCTCCTGCTGCCTCAAGAGATCTGTAGGGATAAAGACAGTGTTTAACGAAACCCATGATGATAGAGTAACTAGAACCCTTCAAAGCAAAATAACCCAAGGTGAGATATCTTGCAGAGTGTGTGGAGAGAATAAAGGTTGAGAACGAACCTGCTGAGACAATAAAGCCTGCAGAATGGTTAATTTAATGTGATAGTTCAGTTTAATTCATAATTTTAATTCAAATTCTAAAATCTATTAATAGCATCAGAGTCTGCAAACTTTCATTCATTATCAGCTTACTGGAGAGCTATAACAATAGGTTCCTTCCCTTGATTTAATTGAAATTATGCTCCAATTCTACTATAATTACTATTTAGATAAGGTCATTGGGACACCATAGAAAAACACAATGCCAAAGGCTACATGGAAAAAATAAGGGTTGCAGAACCTCCCCCTATATTTATATTTAGATGTCATATGAAAGAGCTGGTTGAATAACAGAGAAAATTAATCCACAAATTTTGCTGTTATATATATCTCAAATAACATGTCCATTCAGGCAAAAAAATAGTAAGACCAGTTATCTGTTGTGTGCATTATTTAGGAATAGAATTAATGTCCATAAAAATAAAGTTGTCATCTTACATAGGAAAACCTCCTACTGTATTTCAAATTCTTATAATAGAAACAAATCCTGAAAGAAAATTTTATGTGTAACTCTAAATATATTCTCCATGGGCAGGAAAGCATTAAATATTTGCACAATGTCATGATGTGTATTGATTGCAGTTAATTTTAAGAATGAGTCTTTCTTGGAGATTCTTGGCTGGAACAAGATATCTATAAAGTAGCTCTGTTGCACACAAAAGTATAGGATTTAGAAATCTTCAATCATAATTTTAAGAATGAGTCTTTCTTGGAGATTCTTGGCTGGAACAAGATATCTATAAAGTAGCTCTGTTGCACACAAAAGTATAGGATTTAGAAATCTTCAATCATAATGCCAGGACACACAGTGATTTTGAGGAGGGGGAAGATCAGTAAATCTCAACCTGTGTAGGCCAAATTACTTTTCATGGTTTTATTGAATTACCTATTACATGTAAAAGCTACTTCAGCCCTGAAGCTACAGATCTGCACCAAAATATCCAGGTTCATATTCTTAGTAAAAAGAGTTTAGTTCTGAAGACAGACCATTATTTGTATCACTAAGCAGTAGATTTTTAAGTAGTCTAAGTCAAAAGTGCAGAAATACGTCATATCAATTTTTCAGTGTTTTATCATACTTTGTTCAGTTCTTTAGGCAGCTCTCAACAGCTTTGTTCCTTCTTCTGAAGGGGCTCTGAAAGAAATTATTAATTTTAGTTTCATGATAGTGAACTACAAGGGAAATTACTGTATTCTCCAACCATTCATATCTTTGAATAAGTCTATGTAACCTTCTGAAAAATGTGCTTTAAGCAACACAAGGTGCTGGGGTCTTTCCAGGAAATGGTGTCACAAAATCATAGAATATATCCAGCTGAATGAGGCCCATTAAGATGATTAAGTAATTCCTTGATCTTCTTAGGAATTTTCAACCTAGATTTACCTGGAATGAAATCACATAATGTTTAAGTCCTCTTTAAACTCTGCCAGGCTTGGTGCTGTGACCATCTCCCTGGGCAGCCTGTTCCAGGGAGTGACCAGCCTCTCTGTGAAGAAATTTATTCTGATAGTCAATCTGAATCTTCCCTGATACAGCTTTATTCCATTGATTTGTGTCCTATTGCTGCCCACCAGAGAGATGTATATCTTGTGTGTGTAATGAATACAAGATCCTAATAAATAGTCTGATTTAGTGACCCTTATGGTCTTTAAATTGGGAAAAATTGCAAATGTTCAGAAATGTTGAAAATGTCTATTGTATTTTTTTGGCTTTCATGTTAATCCCATAGGCATCTGATTATATAACAATGACTGCATTTATATACAAAAAGGACAACAGTTCCTAACTCTGTATCTTTAGATCTAGTAGAGAGAAAGGATTGAGGACGTCTAGCCAGATGGACAAATCTGTAAGAGTCAAATGATTGCTGTTAATGGCTCCCTTTCTCTGAGCCAAAACTGGAATAGGATGATTACTTTTGGAATACTCTGTATCAGGAACTGATAGTGCCACATGCAAATTACACTGAAGGTCATCCTTATCACGCTTTAGGAAGTTTAAGAACAGTGCAATGGGTTGAAATCCATTGCATATCCACTGTTTCTTTTCCTTGTCATGTAATTCCTGTTTCCTCAATCATATGAGTGCACAATGCTTTGATTGGACTGTTCAACCCAACCAAACCTGCTGGGTGTTTCAGAAGCATCCCTTGCTTCATAAATATGTATTTGTGGGTGTTTCAGTTGTTACATTGGGTGTTTTATGGTTTTGTTTACCTCCATATTTTGATGTATTTATTGCTTTACTTGTTCCAGTGACTCAACAGAGTCCAAAAAATATCTGATAAAAAAATACTTTTCTTATCAGTGAAGTGTGGTCTTTAAATGGTGAAGCAAAAACTTGTTATTTTTTACTTCTGCCTATTTAGCTAATGATGGAGCATTTAATTTTCAACATTTTTATAGGTTTGTTTGTACAAACCAATGAAGTGCTTAGAAGAAAGGAGGCTGTGTACCTACTATGCCTTTCAATCTTCATTCACCATGGGGCAATTTAAACAAGTTTTTATTTCTTTATATTTCATTAAAATGAAAACTATTTATTAGGAGGAAATGAATTTGCTGATTAGGGTACAGGACAAGACATCAATAGAACTGCTTTTTATTTCCATTTTGGAAATCATTTAAGTGATGGTCTGAGTAGCACAGTTAGTTCTGTACCTCAGTTTCCCATTTATGAAGACATATTGTAATTTCCAATGATTTCATTACTTGCTGTTTATAAACACCTTGTAAGTTTTCTGAATGAGGAGTTTAGTACAAGTCCTGCAAGGCAGTAGTTGTCTCTCATACTGAAAACATTTTTGGATCTTTTAATAGGAATAATGAATATGCCAAGCAGTGAATGCAAAGTAGTATTTATCAGCTTTCATCTCATATGACTAAACAAACTTTATTCTTGCTTGTGTGATCATGCATATGCATTTTCAAGATATTCTTCTTTAACACAGTGGGATGAATCTCTTGAGCAATTATTATTTTTACCATCAAAGACTTGCAGAAGAGAAAACAAATATCCCAGCTGACTGGACTTATGAGTCAGGGCCAATTTTCTGTTCTGCTGCAGAACTGAGACAAATCCCTTAGACTGGAATAGTCAAAGTGTTTATATGACCAACGCCCTCCAAGTTTACAGAGATTTAGAGCTTCGAAAGTCTTTGAAAATCTGTGTCTTCATCCCTCTCTGCCCCAATTGTTTCCATCAGAGGGGGAACAGCAGCACCTCTGTACGTAGTGGAAAGAATCCGCTGCAAGGGCTAATCGTGCACGCCTGGGCAAGGACAGCAGTTTCTGCTGCTAACCTCCCACAGGGGAGTGATGTGGCTAATATCCATCCAGATGCCTTCCATTTCCTCAGCCCCAGTGCTGTAGTACTCATTTATAGCTGAGCTGACTGGGAGTGATGTTTGGAACGAGTCCAGAGAGAGGTATGAACTCACACCTCTGGATCCATACCAAGACACCTTCAGCACTCTATCATCACTCTCCTCTGAGGGATGTAATGAGGATACATTAATTAATGTTTATGAACTGCTTCATTGCTGCCATATTTAGACTGTTAGATTTGCATCTGTAGGAAGACAACAGCAATCAAGAATTCCACCTGAAACAGAAAGCAGAAATGGGAAGATGAAACAGAGGACCCTAGAGGGGTTTCCCCCTAGGAGATGCATTTCCACACTACAAAAAACCCTCTGGATTTGACAGCCCTTCAAAGGCAATCTCAGCTCTAGAGAAATCGAAGCTAATGAAATTTTGAAGTACATGATGGAGACTGCAAATAATTTAACCAACTTGAACCAAAGTTTTTTGTAATGATTTTTCATGTAAAAAGAAATAAGCTTAAGATTGGAGAGAGATTTATCAAATATTCCAAAATATTTCAAGGTTACTCTGGCTGGTTGTAGGAGTTCTTTAAATGATTGGATGCTTTCTGGAGCGTGTATTTGTGAAGCTTCATCTATCACCCAGTGGATTTTCTCCAGAGAAAAATACCTTGCTTCCTTACTTTGCTCATAAGGTAATGCAGAAACTCAGAACTTGATGGATGGATATCAATGTGTGGCCTTGCATTCACCCTGAGATGAGAATGGGGAGCAGGGAATGGCTATGGCCCTTTGGCTTTATGAGATAGTTTCTGAGCAAATGCAGCTGTGAGCTCCAGGGCTGGATCCATCCTGACATGAAGCATGAGATGAAATTTCTCTATAGGTAGCCATGCATCACCTGCTACAGTCACTTGTTTCAGGGGCACTGTAACTATCCCTGGGCCATTATTTCAAGCGTGTCCCTTGAACCTTTTGAGTACTTTGACTTACACAGAGTCGAAAAGCAGCAATACTATTCTGACTAATGTTTTTGCTTTTTGGACAAATCCCCACACTAAAACTGCGTTTGAGCAGGTTTCAGTGAAAAAAATATTATTAAAACAAAAAACTGTTTCCTTCCTACATCAGGCTCTCAAAACAGGGAACTCAGCAACAACTACTGTACTTGTTTCATTCTCTGCTCTCTTTCCTATGATCAGAAGGGGAGAAGGAAAAACAAATATTTTATCAAAATGAATGTTACTTTTCTGGGAGACTTTAGCATGACAAGTGAAGCTGATCTAATCAGCCTGTTGCTTAAAAAGAAATTCACCTTTTATTTTTTTAAAATTTCTATTTCTCCACATAATTTTAATTGTCTGTATTTTTAAACAGTGAAAAATGAATAGAAAATTCTTCCTTCAAACATCAGGATAATTTGGTTGGGTCTGTAATTTAGTAAAGATTTTTAACCTTTTTGATTTTTTCCTAAATTTTAGTATGACTTACACTATTGTATTTGTCTTAAGACGAGAGCTGGAGAGGGACTTTTCACAAGGGTGTGTAGTGATAGGAAAAGGATGAAAGGCATTTAAAGGGAAAGAAGGCAGGTTTAGATTGTGTTTTAGGAAGAAATTCTTCTCTGTGGGGGTGGTGAGGCACTGGCACAGGTTGCCCAGAGAAGTCATGGATGCCCCATCCCTGGCAGTGCTCATCCCTGGTCTAGTGAAGGTGACCCTGCACATGGTTGGAACTATATGATTGTTCAAATCTCTTTCAGCTCAAACTGTTCTGTGGTTCTATGATTTGTTCTCCAACTGACCTTAGCAGGTTATATACACAATGTATTTATGCTCAACTTGAGCATTTTTATCTGAAAAATGAAGAGATTCTTTCAATATTTGTAAAGATTGAAGTCACTGGTTATAAAAAAGAAAATGGCAAATTATAGCAATTAAAAGAATAAGAAAATGATATAAATATTCAGTTTTCTTAACATAAGGAGGGTAGAACATGAATTCAGCTAGGAAAAAAATTAAAATGATATGCCACTGAAAGAGTTTGCAAAAGAGTAAAAAAATTGCAGCATAGGAAATACATACCAAGGTACATAAGCTAAATTTAAAATCTGATGTTTTTCTAAAGACTTCTGAATATTCTAAGATCTCTAAATAGAACTTAAAATGTTTCAGTTTTTGTTCTATTCATCTGTAAGTATGGGATTTTTGTCACTATTGAATACAGGGAATGGAAAGTAAAAATATTTGGTCAGTTATTGAGAACTATGTATCTAAAACATTATATAGATTTACCTTAAATATGATAACACTATATAACTAGTCAATATTTTCTTGCACAGTAGAGATGGGAAGGAAAGACAGATGTGAAACTGATGTTGCACAAGGGAAGAACTAGAGCCCTAGTGACAGGCTTAATTTGACTCATGTAGTAAGCAGGACCTGTAAAATTTTCTTTGACAGACTCAGATTTTCATAAAGGGCATGTAATCTGAAGGTAGAAATTATGATAATAATATTCTTGGTGGTAAAATGGCTATGGATGATATGCCTACATCCTTAAGTTTATCCTGGCCCTTTCTGATCCAATGAATATGTGCCAGTGCCTGTTGTTCAGTGGAATTTAAAGAGGCACTATCTGGGCTGTAGCAGAAATACAGAAAAAATAATATTCTTGCAAAGTAATGCATTTCTTGGCAAGAAATGCAAAGATTTTTGGCACCTTACAATGTTTTAGTGCCATCTGGTGACTCCCCAAAATGTTACAAGAACGTTTGCCAAAATGCCTGGATAAAATAAATATATTAGTAATAGGAAAGTTTTGCATTAATTGTTATGCACTGCAAATCTAACTATCAGAAATGCATTGCTTCAATGATAGACTACAGTCTTGTATGTCACTATCACGATATGAATTTTAAGCATATTTTGCATGATAAAGTTGACAAACAAACAAAATATCTCCCCAAGAACTTTCCATGAAAACTGAGAAAATAAACTTTCATGTATAACTGCAAAGAGAAGAAGTAATTGTGGTTCTATCAATTACCCATTATAAATCTTTCACTTACCTTCTTTCAGGGCAGTAATATCTATCCAAAGGAGAGATGAGAGTTACAGAAAAAGGAAACCCACTGGAAAAAAGGAGGGGTTAAAAACCCCACAAAGCAACTCCACACAGAATATATTCTTTTTGAAATAAGATATGTTGAATTATGCATTTGTTCTTAGAATGGGGATTAGATTTCTCCAGTAATAAATACATAAAATAACACCACTTAGATATTGTTTCAATTTTTTTTAATGGGAAGACACCAAGCAGAAGATATTACTTATGTACTTCTAAACTTTGCTCAAGATCTTTGACTTATGGTTCTAGAGTGAAAAAAAAAAAGACTGTAAAAACAATTCCTTCTTATTCAGCAGTCCTTTTTATGGGTTTAGAATCAAAATAGCTGACTTTGAAAACATTTTCCCTTACTTTTCATGTATTTTAACTGTGCAACACTGATATTCCTAAAAGAGATTAATTTTTTCTCTCTCCTATCTTTTTTGCATCCTGAGTTTTGCAATTATTTACTACATTTAAATCAATAAATGCAGTGAAAATGTCTTCTTTTTCCAGGTTTCTCACCTGTCACTAGGGACATAGGAGGAACACAATTAGACTGATAGAAATGATCATAAGCATCTCATTTTCAGTTTCACGTAGGTTAAATATTTAACTTCAGGTTTTAAAAGATCCAATTCTATTAGCTCTTGTGCCTTTTTCTCTTCATCAAAGAGATACTGGGTTGTTGCATTTTTGTTCTGACATTCACATATAGAGGTTGATACATTAAGGGAAGACAGCATGAGATGAGATATCAGAAAAAATGTGTGACTGGACTTGATGACCTAAGAGATCCTTTTCAACCTTGTCTTCATTACAGAGATCATAAATCTTCAAATATGTCCAGCAGAAACTATACACTGGGGGCTTTGCTCTCAGAGCTTTCAAGTCACTACAGACGTTTGTATTGACTTCAAACCAGTTTGGATCAGGCAGGTAGTTTCTTCATTTTGTGACATTCTCTTGGACTGCTGTGTTCTTTGAACACATTTTACACTGTGCTGTGTTTGTACAGTCCTGGCTAAAGACTACTTTATTGCTCCTGGTGTTTCTCCTGTCATTAGGAAGGAGCTGGGGAGGTTTGCTGTCTCCTGTGACTTGGGCATCTGCTTTGGTATCATAACAGCCTATTGAGAGGAATACATCTGTGAAGGGTCTGTTTTCCTGTATGGCACTTGTTATCCAGTGGACTGGAGTACCTGCAATTTCTCCCACAGCAAAATTCAGCTCAAGCAGGTTTTTATTTCATATTTCTCATCATTCTTTCTGGGTGAATAGTGTTGCTTCTAACTATATATATTTTGCGTTTTTTTTTTTTAATTTGAAGATCTGATTGGAAGGAAATACTTTAGAACAATTGTTAAGATTCAGAATTTTTCTTTATTACAGTCTTGACATTTCTGTATGTTTTTCCTTGGGAGAGGAAGAAAAGAGAAACCAAAAAGGCTTTTGAGGTGAAATGAGATGAGGGATAAGGGGGGAAGAGAAACAAGACATCCCAGTTTTCTTTTTGTCACAGCATAACCATGTGTCCTGGTGAAATACTCGCCAGTAAGAAACTGCCTTAGTGTGGCACATTTGCACCACTCCAGGCTGTCTGACGCTTGATACTGAGTCTGCTTCACTCTGGAGTGACATCCAAATTCAGAGCATCCTTTCCCTGTTTGGCACCTGTTCTCAATACCATCTATTAAAACTCCCAGTTATTCCTTGCTTCCTCTGCTCCTAAAAACTGTGGGGAAATGCTCTGGGTTTCTGGTATAGGAATTTTTACCTTGTTAACATTATTTTTAGTTCTACATGGCATCCACCTTGCAGACCAATGCCAGGCAAAGCACTTCATCCCACTCTAAAGGAGAGAACATGGATGTCTGGATGGACGTCTGAAGCCACAGATAATCCTGTGGGAACTACATCTTCATTTTTTAGCACCAAAACAGGGTTCCTGTGCAGCTACTTCTGGATCTCAAGGCACCTTGGCAAATATTTATTGAACACTGTTAGCTTTGCAGGTTGAAGAAATTCTTACTGGTGTCAAAGAAATGCACTCTTGGACATGACATGGAGGGGTGATTTTTCTCTTTTAGGCACTCTGAGTCTTTTGTAACATTTAGAAAATTATATTCTGATTTTCTTTCACTGGCAGGAATACTCTTTCAGTATTTTCATGTTCTTAGATGGACTGTTAAAATAGAGAGGTCAAAACTTTTTGCCTGAAACGAGGCATATGCTTGAAAAAGTGTTATCAACAATATCCTAAGTCAGAAAAAACAGTGACCTTAATAACAGGAAAGAAGCATATTGAAAAATTTCTGTGGGGGAAGACAAGTTATGTAAAAAATTAAGCAGTTGCATGACAAAACAAAGACTCATGAAGATCTGTGTGTGTTAAGACTTGCTAATAAAAAGTGCAGGAGGCACTTGAAGGCACAAACCCCATCTTTGGTACACAGCATTTGGTGCATCAACAACATCAGATAAAGCATCTGATGGAACATGACAGGCACAAATAATACATGAACACTTAGAGCAGGTTGCACAAGTTCCCTGGCTGGCAGCTGCAGCTGTTGCAATGCAGTGTTCAAGTCAAAAAATGAAAAGCATCGCTCTGTCAACACGTTTTCCATACCCATGTTGTGCAAATCTGCCAGACCCCTTGCTGTGGTACTTAAATGTTGTTTGTCAAAAGCACCTGAGTAGCTCCCTTCAGTCTGTGATTTCATCATAAAATTGAAAGAAAATGCATTTTTCTGGCTTCTTTGAGACGAGAATTCATCAGATGTAAGATTAAAGTGACCCTTCCGAGAAGATTCACTCCTTGGAAAAATATTCTCTGATTTTGGCACAAAATTTGTTGTTAAAACATGAATCAACTTCTATATAACAATAAAAATAATTTGGACTTAATAAAAGAGCAAGGAAATACTGATAATTACATCCAGTTTAGCCAGATCGTACATCTCAGTGAGGAAAATGTAGAAAGCATCTGTGTTATAATTGCTGAACACATTGGACCTGGATAAAAAATCTAGTTTCCAAACAAACCTAAAGATAAGAACATAAAGTAAAAATTGTTCAGAGACACCGTACATTCTCCTGCCAATGGGATGACTATTTAACAAAGAATTACATGAATAGCACTTATTAATTACAGATGATAATAGCTTATGAAAGGGAAGGTAAAAGCAAAGGTTTTTAGGGGTAGATTTTGGGGTTTACACCAGAACTCTTTGGACAGAGCGAAGTTAAGGTCGTTTTGGCAGCAGATTTGTATATATCAGCTAGGAAGATACTGGCTAGGAGAACACAATATTTAGAAGCTAATATTTTATTCAAACTGTGATTTAACTGTCAGAGGGCAGGTTTGGATCATATATGAAGAAATTCTTTAGTGTAAGAGTGGTGAGGCACTGGCACAGGTTGCTCAGAGAAGCTGTGGCTGCCCCATCCCTGGAAGTGTTCAAGGCCAGGTTGGATGGGGCTTTGAGCAACCTGGTCTAGTGGAAGGTGCCCCTGCCCATGGATGATCCTTAAGGTTCATTCCAACCAATACTGTGATCTTAGGATCTATAGTAGTGTTTGATAAAAGTAGTCTCAACTGTAGCTAGCAGTTCTAACCTAGCTTCTTTATCCTCAAATAAAATCTATTCTTCAAGTACTAGGAGAGCTGGTGTTTATATACTACATTTTTTAGTGGAAAAAATGTTTTTGCCTGTTGGTATGAGAATCGGATATAATGAATAAATGTATTCAAGACCATATTCACTGTGTTCGGTTCCCATGTCTTGTTTTGGCATAAGCTGTATTTTAAATCATAAGAATCAGAAACATTAATCTGTAACAATATATAAGAAATTTTGGAAGTCCAAAGTGTGTGAAATAATTTCTTCATTTGAGCAGGTCTATTTGATCCTTAGAAACCAGTGGGTCACTGTAGGTCGTTTGAGTAATGGTACATGCTCCTGGCAGAAGTTACAGGTCAATGGTTTTTCAAGTCCTGGCATGGTAAAATCCCTGCAGTAAGAGAGTTGGAAGATCTTGAAAAAGAAATTGAAGTCCAATGTCTGGAACTGCTAAAATGGCAAGAATAGAGTGAACAGCTACATTTAGGCAGATGGTTCTCTTGCTATGATAATTCAATTGTCATGTGTTGAAAATATGGAAGTAGAAGTTAGTAGAAGTAGAGTAGGTTGTCAGCAGTGGAAGGGAAGGTATTTTTTAATTTTTGATTTTTTCATATAATCCCTTTGAAGCGTTAGATCATTGAGTTTGGTCTCTTTTTTTCATGTGTGTTACACAGAACAGTCTGCGAAAGATTATAATGCTATATATATATATTATATATATATATGTACATACAAATCCATGTGCCTGTGTGTGTATTCTTGCCCCAAACCCTGTCTATATCTGAGTTCTAAATATTCTTTGAAAGATTTTCTTTCTCTGACACCTGTGGTGGACCTTTTCATGACTATTCTTCCTCCAGTGCTCAGGCAAAGTGAATTTGTCAGATTAGTTTTGACCCTTCCTCAGGGGGTGAGAAAATGCCTGTCCTATCTGGATGCTCATTAGCACTCAGAGCCATCCCTGTTATACACGCAGTGTTTGAAGCCTTTTCCTGATAATGATCTTGATGGTTTCAGTTCGCAGTTCTTGTTTTGCTATCAATTTCTGTAGTCCCATACTCCCTGGTGTTCCCTGAAAAGACCTGTTTTAATGAGATATTCCTGGGCTTAGACATTGGGGAAATAGGAGGAGGAGGAGAACAATGACATCAATAAATCCTCTAGTACTCTTTGAGTATCCTGTCAATGATCCATACCTTTGAGATGTGCAGTTCAGCGTTAATTCTGCCGCTGACATATGCCGTAAGCTGTGTAACACACATTTCCCCTGTCCTCCTCTCTAAGAGCAGCGTGAGGGAAGAATTTTTCTGACATCTGTATAATACCCACTGTTTTTGCATTTGGTTTCTTTTTTTCCCAGCTGAGCCCCATTCAACGTACTGATACAAGGCTGCATCAAGGCACATATTTTACCCCACCACCTACAACAATGTGATAATGAAATGAGTAACCCTTAAACACCTTCCTCTCCCCTGATTCTTCAGAGCACCACACAACGCAGCTCTCCAAGCTCATGCCCCACATCATAAGGCTTCTGACCTCCAACTGCTAATCCATAGTCAATAACAGATAACCTTGAGGGTCACACCAGAGTAGAAGGAGATGACAGTGGAGGTATCTCTGATATAGTTGAAGGACAAGGCTGCTGCATGTAACAAGTGTCTTGCCAGACACAGCAGTTAGGTCCAGAGTTCAAATGAACGCTTTCATCTCATACTTTCCAGAGTAGTTTTCAAGCACTTTGTAATTAGGAATGCATTTAGACCCAGACTATGAGAAAAAACTGAAGTAGGTAGGTCCTTTCTCTCTGGAGAAGAGAGGGCTCAGGGGGACCTCATGATAGCATTCCAGTATTAAAAGTGCAGCTACAGAGAGGATGGAATCACTCCACAAAGAATCACGCAGAGAAGATGAAAGGCACAGAGTACAAGTTGCACAAGGGAAAGTTTCACCTCAATGCAAGAAAGACGTTTTGTACAGTAAAAACAATCATTCACTGGAATAACCTCCACAGGGATGTGATGAAATTCCCATAACTGAAAGGTTTCAAGATGTGGTTGAAGGGTTTCAAGATGTGGTTGGAAAGGGTGATAATCTCATCTGAAATCTCATCTTTGCACCCTTTACCATGAAAGTTTGGACCAAACAAGCTTTCAAGGTGTCTTTCATTCTGGGATATTTTATGATTTTATGAACAATTTTATTTATTTAACCAGTAAACAGTCTGCGCTGGCTCCTTCTCTGAGTCTCACAGTCTCACAAATGAAGTTCTGGTCATGGCAAGAGGCTGAATCCAAGTCAGAAGTCCTAAGAACATTTTCTCTATTCTTGGGTCTGACTTGATCAAATTTATTACTTGAAGAATTTATATTATCACTACCAGAGTTTCAAATGCAGGATCTTTGGAAGTGAAAGAGGAAAGTTGAGCCACAGTAATCAGATTGCTGACACTTACTGTGTCTTTTATATTATATTATACATAATGTAGAAGGTGTGAATTGCAACATTTTCCCCTTGGTAACTGGAATGAAAACAAGAATTAATTGGAATATAACAGTCAGTATACTCATGAAGTAAAGTTCAGGATAGGGGAATGCACTTCTCTCATCCTCTGGCATCAGACAAGGTCCAATTACAAAGAAGAGGTGGGAAAGTTAAATAATACCTTTTTAACATAGAATCTCCAAAACCCTCATGGGGATTGCAACACACCACCCAAGAAAATAGTGGCTACTGAAAAAAAAGAATATGATTTGTGTATACATTGGTCATACAATGTGCTGGTTCTGGGTCTGGCTGAGATGGAGTTCATTTCCCCAGAGCAGCCCTCACAGGTCCATACTTGGCATTGACACCTGGAAGAGTGCTGATAGCACACCAGCGCTTTGGCTACTGCTGAGCAGCACTGACACAGCATCACTGCTGTCTCCCAACATTCCCCCCACCATCAAGGGGCTGGGCAGAATCTTGGGAGAGGACACAACTAGGCCAGCTGGCCCAAACTGACCCAAGGGATATTCCATACCTCATGATGTCAGCTCAGATATAAATACTAAGGGAAGGAGGAGGAAAGGGGACATTCATTATTTACAGTGTATGCCCTCCAGACCAACCACTACGTGTGCTGCCCTGCTTCCAGGGAAGTGTCTGAACATCCAAGTGCTGATCTGAAGTAGAAAATAAACTGGGTTTTTTTTTGTCTTTGCTTGTGCATGTGCAAACTTTTGCTTTAATTAAAAAAAAAAACAAACAAAACAACAAACCAACAAGTTGTTTTCCATCTTATTTTCTATCCACTGTCCAACTGGAAAGGAAACAATAGAGGAGCTTCATGGACATCTGGCATCCAACCAGGGTCAACCCACCACAACTGGAAGGAGATGTTAGGCAGCTTCTACATATATCAAGAGTTCTTACATAGGCAAATGAGCCACGAGAGTACGTGTAGACAATATAATCAATTACTGAGCAGTTTAGATATTCTTAGCATTTTTTGTTCTTTACAGCCCTTTAAAATAAAATTCTCAAAAGAAATGGCAAATAATAAATAAGAAAATAACTGAGATTTACTATACAGCAGTTATTAAAGACTCCAATAATGAATTGTCCCTCATTATGGAAAAACTCAAAGTGCAAAGGAGTTAAATTCAAAAAGTGTAGATTTGAATAGGATATAAGGAAGAAATTCTTTCCTGTGAGGCTGGTGAGGCTCTGACACAGGTTGTCCAGAGAAGTTGTGGATGCCTCATCCCTGGATGTGTTCAAGGCCAGATTGGATGGGGTTTTGAGAAAACAGGTCTAATGGAAGGTGACCCTGTCCATGACAGGAGATTGGAACGAGATGACCTTTAAGATCACTTCCAACCCAAATCATTCCATGGTCCTATGATGATTCTGTGAAACTGCTTAGGTGGAGGAGCTCACATTTCAAAATACAGCATGAAGGCAGAGCAGAAAGAGGGAAAAAGGGTGAGAGAAGAAAGGAAATTATTTATGGAACATCACAGAATTGAGAAGACAACCCAAGTTAGCAGTTTCCTCTCAACCTTTACTCTTCCTTTTACTATTGTAAATAGTAATATTGTACTATTCCTTTGTCTGGAACAAGTGCTTCTGTAATACTCCACTCTGACCAAATCATACATCAAGAAGCCTTCTTAGTACAATATAAAATTGCCCTCTCTTCAGTGGATTAAACTTAAAATCTTGTTAATAGATGGAGGTACTTGTGAGAAATATCTTTTCAGGTGACAATGTGATAAAAAAAGCTTTTATGACATTTTTCCATGCCACTTTTCAACTTGTTGGTTTAAAATTTTCAGTCTCATATAGACCAAGAAAAGTTTTCAGAGGGTTTCTGCTAAAATCCAGAATATTTTTTTTTAAAACTTCCATGTAGACACAAAAACTGGAACCAAGTGGAGTTTTTTTCACCAGTGTCTCTCTTCAAGACTGCTTTGGGATTTGTTTTGCTTTTCTGCTTTGTTTTGTTTTTTTCTTCCTGCATTTCTATGCAGGTGAAGGTGCATCTCCCTGTGAGAGATACAGCCTGAATTCTAGATTCCAGATAAAAATCCACCCAAATAGCACCTAGAAAAATAATAACTGTTCTTGTAAATGGTGTAAATCTGACCAGGAGTAGTCAAAGGAGTAAATATGGAACCATGCTATCTCATTTGTACAGTCAGTTTTCATTTATATTTCCATTCTTTAAGAAGTCACTGGGGAAATGAGTGCAGACACAACTACCTCCTAGCCAGAAAATTAAGGGTGATTAAGAATTTCTGATTAAAACCCAGTTTAATTAGTGGACTGTGTGAAGTCTGTTGAAGACTGTGAGGCCAGTTCTGAGGTATTTCCTTGTGTGCAGATGGTGAAATGCCAAATGGGATCAAAAGAGATTTTAATTACAAGAATGATGAAAAAAGTCAAGCAGTAAGGTAAGAAGTAGTTCTGCAAAGAAGACTACATAATGATACAGGCAACATTGCATGCTAAGAGTTCCAGAGAATTAGACATAATCATAATAAATTATTATGGGCTGCACAACGTGTACAGTTACATTTTCAGTTCACAAAATTAAACAACTGCATGTACTACATAAGCCTGTGGTTGATTTTCATGTAGCAGCAAGCACTGTGCAGGGACGTAATTGAATCAAAGTTCCACTCACTGGATCTGCAAATCTGAAGAAGAAAAAAGTGACTCTGGTTCCTCAAACATGCTCATGTGCTTCCTCCTGTATTGTAGAATCACAAAATCATAGAACATCTTAAGTTGGAAGGGACCCACAATGATCATCAAATCCAGCTCTTATCCCTGCACAGGACAGCACCAAGAATCATACCTTGTGCCTGAGAGAGTTGCCCAAATGTTCCGTGAACTCTGTCAGACTTGGGGCTGTGGCCATGTTTTTGGGTATTATGTCTCATTATCCTCATGAAATCAGTTTTATTATAGTCCCTAAATATTTATTTTTAGAATGATGTCTATATCTATTATGTAAGATCTTTTAAAGAAAAAATGAGGAGAGCCCACAGATGGATGTGTTGCTTAAATTTGTTTGACAATTTCCTTGTGATTACCATACTTAGATATATAAAAAATCTCTGTCTGAGCTCCTAATTTTTTTCTTTCTATTTTTCATAGTTCATATAGTTCTTAAAACATTGGAGTTCTGAGTTACTTCTGCATATAAATGCATAAATAATATAAATTTTTCTTCTGAAGCTCAGATTATCTGCTACACACATGCATACAGTTCATTACCAAAGCTGAAATAAAGTTTAAGGGCATGAATCAGCAGCATACTACCTTTAATCTGGCACTCTGCAGGTGCACTGAATATTTTTGAGTTCTGGAAAGAGGAAGATGCCTTTGCATCTAGTTGTGTGGTATTCTAAGCCTGCAGGATTAATATTGTGATACAAGAGCTGTAGCCACCTCAGTCTTTTCAATTATTCACTGCAAGTATTCTACAAAATGTTTTTTACAGCAACTAGATCAACATATCCAAAGAAATCTCCTAGTAAAGATTAATGAAAGAAGGCTATAAAAGAGTCCAAGACTTGACTGAACCTGCTTTACATATGACTGTGAACAAATGATAGAAGGATAATAACAACCTCATAGAAAGAAAGCAAACTTCATAGAGAGGCTCTTACAAGTTGCTGTGGTGATCAAAATAATAGGACAGAAGGAAGACAGCTGTATCAACTGATTCCAGGTTGGGAAAATAATTTTAATATATCAGAGGAATAAGAACAAAGGAAAGCAAAATGAATTATGACCAAGGTCCCAATATTGGTCCAAAACATAAATAGGTAGACATGAAACAGAGAAGTTAAAGCCTGAAAAGCTTTCTTATGTGGGCAAAACCTAACTAGTTTTATGGCTCATTTTAACAGCTAACTGAAAGTTTTGTACAGATTCTTTGCTGCAATATCAGGAGGCTGAATTTAATGGCTGGGATGTTCCTTCCAGTTCCATGCCCTTCCCTCCTAAGATAGTATGTCAGAGATATTATGGGTACTACCGGTCTCATTACAGGTAATTATAGGAACTTATGCTCTTTCTGAGTTACAGAAGGATAGAGTTTATCGAGTGATTTACATGTAAGAGGTCATCCCAAGCCGAAGGATAATTTTAATTGAGGTTGTAATTGAAATATCTGCTTTATAACGGCTTTCCCTGCTCTTAATGAATGTGTTCCTCTATGCTTATTGATTTATATATTAATAAAGAAAAGTCTAGTGTCAGGTTTGTTTACTGATTCTTTCAGGATTTGTTTAGTGCTTTAAAGCAAAATCAATGTTTGGAAAAAAACACTGCAGAGGCAGAAAGGTTGGGTGTCATGAGATGTTTGGCTTGAGGACTGCAAATCAGATCAGTATAAATGTGACTATATGAATTTATAATTATTTTAAAAAGGGAACTACATCTGATACTAAAAGTTGATCTTATCCCTGCACAGGACAGCACCTTCCTGAGGTCATTTTGCCTTCTACTGCATTTCATCACATGCTGGAACTCTAAAATTCTTTAGATAACTCTAAAATTCTAAGGGAAAGGTGCAATAATAGAGGGTATTTGCCCTGATGCAGAAGAAAATAATTTTCCCTTAAAAGGGCCTGAGGCTCTGAAATTAGATAAATGTAGATGTACGAAACAACAAAACTATATAGAATAGAAGTCTTTTCTCTTAAATAAAATTGAACATCTCTGTGGAACTTGTTTCATTTGAATTAGAATGACCTGAAGGTTTAAGAGAACTCTTAATATGGAGAATTTAGAAATTGGTGAGTTTTGAGAAAAAATGGCACTAAATCTGGGGAAATTTTGCTTTGGATTAGTATTGTGTTATATGAACCCTTTTCTTATAAAAACCACGATCTTCTTTCAAATATAGAATAGATCTAAAAACTTTACAATAAATATTGCTAGATTTAACCTCAAATTTGTCTCCAAACGGCTAGTTCTCTTCAGACACACCACAATGAAAATGAATGGTGTATTTAAGTTTACAGAATCTCTTCATGACTTGTCAAGTACCTGCTGTCCCAGAAATTAGGGAAATATTGAGAAGTGGTAGAAGTGGTTACCCATATGATGGAAAAGAATCTTTCCAGTTGTCTTTTCTATGGTTTAGGGATAAACAGATGTAAAATGAACTACTAAACCACTGTCACAGATCAGATAGAATATTTGATATATTATGCTATATTATTAAAGGTTATCTGTAAAATTAAAAAATAGTAGACTTCAATTTATCTCTTGATCATAAGGTACAGTCTGGAGAGAAAATAACATGACTCTCATATTCAAGAATGTATTTTTATGCTTGGTAGTTAGAGAGGGAGGAAAAAAATATCTCATGTTTTTTACTTGTAGATGTCTACTTGCTGTAAATTTTGTTAAATCTCTTTCTGATGGAAACATTGATCTTTGATATCTTCTTAATGAAAAGAATGTTATTTTCAGAGAAAGTTTTTGTTTTTCCTTTACAAAATTGCTCCCAGACAAAAAATTCTGAAAAAGAAGTGAAAGTATTTCCCTGTGAATGTAGTCCCAATGAATGAGAATCTCTTCACCTAATTATATCCTTGCCCTTAAGGATACAGTCATTTAGTGCAGGAATTTAGTCCAACCTTGCCTTTCCTTAGAATCAGTAAAAATCAGAGAAATCACCTGACTAGTTAAAGATGTCTACAATGAAAGAGATCTCACTCCAAAAGTTCTTGTTTCTGTCCTTTTGTCTACAAATAAAGCCTGGATGCCTAGTTCACATGTGGCCACCTACACTGTGGGTCTCTCAAATCAGGTTAAATGAATCCAGCCCTAGCTGTCATAAGAACATTCCTGTGACTTTTGTTCTCTTTCTATTAAACAGTGTGCTGGGGTAGAGTTAATTTTCTTCACAGGGGCTGGTATGAGACTGTTTTGTATTTGTGTTGAGCACAAGGCTGATAATACAGAGATGTTTTTGTTATTGCTAAGCAGGGCTTACGCAGAGCCAAGGCCTTGTTTTTTTATATTGGCACATTGGTGAGGAATCTGGGGGTGCACGGGAAGCTGGGAGGAGACACAGCCAGGACAGATGATCCCAGCTGACCACAGGGATGTTCCAAACCATATGACACCATGCTCAGTGTGTAAAGCAGGGGAAAGAAGGAGGAAGAAGAAGGATGCTTGAAGTGATCGTGTATGTCTTCCCAAATAATTTTTATGAGTGATGGGGCCCTGCTCTCCTGCAGATGGCTGAACATCTGCCTGGTCATGAGAAGCTGTGAATTAAGTGTTTTTCTTTTATGTTTGGCCTTCTCTCAGCCTATGTTTTCTAGCTTTTACCCTTCCAGTTCTCTCCCTGATCCTTTGGGCAGGAGAGTGAGTGGCCTGATGCTTTGTTGAAAATTCAAGTCTAACCTTCAGTTGAATACTATCATGCCCACTAAACCATATCATGAAGAGCAATATCAGCTCTTTTTTTTGAATACTTCCATGGATGGCAACTTCACCATCTCCCTGGGCACTCTGCTCCAACCATTAATCAGAACTCTCAGCCCTGCAAATAACTGCAGACAGGCAGGACACAGTGGCATATAGCATTTACTATGCATTCCTCTGAGAGTAAAGCAGTCAAAAAATGTAATTTCTAGTAATCTAAACGTAAAATATCTCTTTCTTGTCCAATACTGTTTTTATTGTATCACTTCCAGGCCCAAGGACTTCTGCTTTCCCCAGTGTGGAAACACTTACGTTACTCCATGTCCCCTCCCACATGTGTAGTCCACCAAGGCAAATACGGCTTATTGGATTTGTACTGCTGTCTGGGAAATTGCCTGCTTTCCCCTTCTCTCCAGTGCTTTTGGCTCGGAGAGAAACAGCAATTAGCAGTGACCCAGAATCCAGTCCTTGGAGTGCATGGCTGTATAGTTTTCTCAGATCTGACTGGTATCCTAGGTGGTAATTTCCACTGGCTCAAGCCTAATGTGGGATTTGTACAATTTGGAGGCTGTTTTCTTGGAGAAAAATGAAAATAAGCTTTGAAATTATCATACACATACTTTGTTATAAGACAAATATGAACTGTCTGCATCTCCTGATGGTAGCTATTATGAAATTCCTGTGTCTGTTTGAAATATCTACTTTTCTCTTTCTTTTTTTTTTTTTTTTTTCTCAAAATTATGGACTCCTACATCTCTATACCTCATACCTGAGTCAGGATCATGTTGTCTTGTTTCACGGAAACTGTTGTGATTTGAAACATTGCATCATAGAATATCTGAACAGGATACAGGAATTTTACAAATGCTCCCAATACACAACAATGTGAGGGAAAGACTCCAGCATCAGCTCATATGTATTCAAAGAGCAGACATCAAAATGAGCAAAAACTTCTGTAAATGACCAGCTTTGGAAAATACCATCCAATCAGGTCTAGAAACTGATCACTTGTGTCTACAAGTTGTGGAAAATCAGAATTTTTTAGTTCCCATTCTTATGGAAAAAAACAAACCAAAACTATTTCTCTTTCTTGATGTCAGTTTTTAAGGATGCAAGTGCTTCTATTTGTGATCACTGACCCAAGAGCTTTTCTGGGATCTTCACGCTGGCAATGTTAGAATATTTATGGGGTTATTTTCTTTCTTCTTAAACTTCCCTTGTTTTCATACTTCTTTCTTTTTTCTTTTCTTGGACAAATACAGTGAGTTCTTGTTGGTGCTTTTTATTGTTAGCCAGAAGACCTTTAAAAACCTTTCTGAGGGCAGTTTTATGAAATGCCATGCAGGGAATGAATCCTGATGGTATAGAGGTGAATTTGAAGTGAGTCACAAATACTTTATTGTTGGGGCATGTTTGGGTTTCTTTACAATATTTCTCAGGAAAAGACAAGCATAAAATAGAAAACAGACAGATGTATCTTTTGGCCATACCTCTGGAAAATATGACAAAGTACTGTACATTTTCTGTGTAGATTTTGAGTAAAAGTCTTGAAACTTTTACTTTTCACTTTTGATCTGAGATGGAATGTTAAGGATCTGAAACATGAGAGACTGTTGAGGGAATCTCTTGGGCAGAGCTGATAATTTTCTGCTTGCTGTGAAAATGGGATAGGATCCTGGCTGCTCCTTCTATCTCACTGCCAGAAAGAAATTCTCAACAGTACACTGCCCATGCTCCTACTACATGATGCATCCAACAGCAGACCTCTTCCAAGGCAGAAGAAAGCTTTTAGCAACATCCTCTTACAGTTCACAGGGGGAAAAATTGTCTGAGGGACAGACACTGTGACATTCTTAAGAATAAGAACCCTCTTCTGTCAACATGTCTCTAATTTGCTTTTCCTTCCTTTGTCTTGAGTTCTGTTTGCCAGGTAGAAACAAATAGGGACAAATGTCTGATTTCATGAATGTCCTTGTAACTTTGGGTATTGCAAAGTTATACCTAGGGCAGCCCAGAAAACTAATTGATCTCTGGAGTTCCTGGATGGCAAACGAGACATCTCTCTGCTCCTTTCTAAGGCCAGAGAGAATCAGGAATGCATAGATTTGCTGCTTAGCAACAGGACATAAATCTCTGTGAATAGAGATATTTCCTAATAAAATTACAGGAACTAAGGATTACTGGTACCTACTTATTCACCCAGTCTTTTTCCTGGGGCTAAGGGGGCACTCCTGGTGATGCCTTACCAGTTCTGTTTGAAGTGTCTCAGAGCAGTGAAGTCTCCATGTTTGCTCTCATGACACAATCCACAGTTCTAAAATCATTAAATCGTAAAGATTGGAGAAGACCATTAAGATCATTGTGTCTTTAAGTTCTTCCTCAGCCCTCAGTAAATAATAAAAAAAAACAACCAAAACATTTACATAATTTTTTATTTTTTTTTATTGTGATTTGAATTTGTATTTTAAGGTTAAGAGAAAGAAATGTCTGCATGTCAGGGATTTTTGAGCCACACCAGGAATCACTTCTGAAAATTTTACCCCAAGCCTGCCTCCTACCTGCTGTGCTATGTGCCATGGGCTTCCAAGCAATGGCTTTATGCTCTGCATGGTAGCATTCTGACTGTCCAATTTCCTGATTGAGGGGAACCTGAAGCCCAACAACGCCAGCTAAGCATCTTGCTTTAACAGCAGGGACTGGAATGGCTCTGCCACCTTTATAGTAGCAATTATCCATATCAGTGACCCCACAAAAGGACATTAGTTAGCAGCAAATATCAAACAGCTCATGTGCAAGTCATGTGCCTTTAGGTGACAACTTACCATTGGCTTCCTTGGCTTGCTTTCTGAAAGAACAATGTAGTTGTTTTTCTCTCTGTGTTTTAGCAAAGAAGTCATCAGCCAGGTCCAGCCTGGGAGTTTCTGTACTAGTCTGCAGCACTCAGTCTTTTCTGTTTCCTTTGATTCTCCCAGTGTAATGATTTACTACATCAAACAAAGTTTGAGTCGGTTTTTTTTCCCTCTTATATCTGTTCCTAGGGCTCAGCACTCACATGTGTTCTAGTCATCCAAGTCTCCTGCCCTTCCTCTGTACTTAGCTCTGTTTCTCACCACATTGTCCAATTAGCACCTCACTAACTATCCTGTGTCTGCCTCTTTCCTCTGACCCAGCACTATTTACACCAGCTCAGTTGTTCTTCCCATTGATACTCCTCTCATCCACTGAAGACAATGGGAGTGCTGTCTTGTTTAAACAAAAGAAAGACCATAAAAATATTTTGCTGCATAAAGATCTAAAATGCCCAGCAATAAAATAGCACACTATGTGTATCCTTTGGTGCTGGGCATATTTGGTGCTGTTTGAGTGCATAAATGATGTTGAATATGAAATGACCTTTTATTTGCATTGCAGTGTTGCAGCCTGGTTTACAACAGGGTGCCATGCTGACCCTTCCTAATATATGAAATTCTCAATATATTAAATATTCTACTACTGGCTTTTAGACTGTGGTGATAGGTTTGATAGGCTTCATATAATGAGATTCAAAGCCAGGACTTCCATATTTCTGTTCCAAAAGAAAGCTTTTGTGAGTATGATTATTGCTTTTTTAGGAGCAGTCTCTGGTTAAATACTTTTGGGTTTTTTAGGTTTTTTTTTGAGATAAAAATGCTTATTAGATTAAGGTGTATGGAACAAAACTTAGAAACAAAGTTAGAGAATAAGTATGGTCAACCTTTTATTTATAGTTCAAGGCAGACACAGATCAAGTGATTTTAACTCTGTAGCATATTGAATTACTTAAAGCCTGGGGTTGTGATCTCATCCAACTTTTAGAAATTATGTTGGGTCAGGAGAATCTACCCTATCTAAACACACACATACACCTCCAGTGAAAAGTTAGAATTATCAGTAAAGGCCATTGTTCACTAAAATCTGCTTGCCTTTATCTGAATTAGTGTGGCTGGAGACAACTGTGCTTTCTGGCTCTTATGGATAAGAAGGCAAGAGTTTACTTATGTTTTCTTACTCCCACAGGTATTCAAGAGAGAGTTGAAAATTTGTTATTTGAATGATTTACATAGAAGAAGACTTTTTTGAAAGATCAAGTACTTTGGTCAGCATTCAAGTTTAATCTCCATTTAGTAATTAGTTGAAGCACAGGTAATTAAGATGTGCATATTACAGAGCACACCTGACTTACACGCACATCTCCTTACACATCAGCGGGATCTCTGCTCCCAAACCAGTGGCATTTTTGAAAGGTTTTCCTGAAAGTTTGCATATGCACCAAAATTCCTCATATCCTTCCAAGCTATACATTTTTCATTAAACATATAGACATATGGAACTTCACAGCCCAGTACAGTGGTGTTTCAATAGCAAAGCAGTCCAGTTTCCTTCTCAAAAGCACAGTAACAGGTTCACAGAGAGATTTAAGGGACAGATGGCTTTTAAAGAGGACCTAGCACCTTCTTCATGTCTGACATTTATGGCTCCAATGGCTGCCTTACTAAGGAAAACATGCTGATGCACACGTAATCTAGGGCAAATGGGAAAAACTAGATCTTTTGCACCTGATATTACAGAAATATGACTTGAAATTAGAAGGAGAAGAAATTTGTACATGGACAGCTACCTTAAGACTATGACCGACCTTCTTTAGTGATCAATGGGTCCTTAACTTTTGCCAGCTCTTCTTGGAGAAGATACAGTGTCTTATGGGAAAGCTGGAGAATTACATCTCTGTGAAGCTGGTCCTGCACTAGGTCAGAATCAGTTCTCTGAATTGCTGCCTTTTTATCTTTGTGACTTCAATCTGAATTGACTTTCATCTTGACTTTAAAATGGAGACTGCAGAATAGATCATAAGAATAAAGAAAAAAAATTAAAGGTAATCAAGCAGTCACATCACATTCTCTCAACATCTCTTTTTTTTTTAATGTTTGACTTTTGGTGTGAATTCCCATTCACAGGTCTTTGTCAGGCACTAATTTTCATAAATACAAATGTTACTGAAAACTCAAATATAGTATTAAAATCACTTATTAATAATAACTTAAGAAAGCACAGTTTTCTATGTATAGACCACATTCAAAGAACTTTGTTCACAGAAAGAACCTGGAAGACTAGCTGTCACATACAAATCTTGTAAAAATGTAAGTGGAATTTGATGCTATTCTAATATCTTAGAGGGTAAATTATTAATGTTCAGCATTAAAGAAAAAAAATGTGTCTTCTGGGTAAATACACAGCCTTGCTCGAATGACATTCATATATCCTCGCTCTGAAACTATGAGCAGGAAAAAGTCAATATCTTTAGAATGTGAAATGTAGAATGCTAAAAGAAATATAGTACCAAGATATAGGCTTTAAGTTTCTAAATACTATCTATTTTATCTATACTACCTATGTATTCTCAGGAAAGAATTTTTTCCATATTGCTTTTAGACAAGTTATCAGATATCAAAAAGTCAGTATTTAATTTGAATACGTACATTCATAGTTTATTTACATGCAATACATGCATAAGCACACACATACCTATGTGAATTATTTACATATAGATTAAATTAATATAATATATACACACACATATATATGTACATACATTTATAAACATTCTGATCTTCCATACCATTCGTAATGGATGATTAATATTATGCATATATGTATCTACACACAAAGATACATGGAGTGGATGGACTATATAGAACAATTTTTCTCTTGCTATTAAGGGAAATGTGATTTCCAGGTGTTTTCCCATCTAAAGGGACTCAGCTCTGGGCTCTGTAATGCAGTTTTTGGAAATCAGTGCATCCTTGCCAAACAACCATCAATGACCTAGGGAAGGAGTCAGAGCTTCTTTATATGTTTATATTTGATAAATATTGTAAAATTTGTTTATGCAGAAATTTGTTAATTTGTTGTTGAAGGAGGGGGAGAAATTCTTGGCTTGGGAATTCCAATCTTTTTGGGGTATTTTTTGGTTCGATATGTGTTGTTCCACAGATAGGTACAAGCTAAGCATTCTGTCCATCATTTTCAATGGAGTTGAAAGACAGTTCCTAATTTCTTGAAGCTTTATTTTTTAAAAATTTCTTCCCTGAATGTTATTTTCTAGAGTCTGTTCCCTGGGAATGCACTGGCAGCTTGGTAGCTGTTGGGGTATGGATATGGACAGTGTTCTGGTGATTCTGTCTGTCTGTATGCAGCCTCAGGGCTCTGAGCACATGATGGGCATGAAAGCCATGTGCAGACATAATGAAGTCCTTAGGAACAGAAATGGTCACTGCTGCCTTTCTTACACAATTTTTATATTATTTTCTGAATTTTGGGAAATAACATTGTGGATTTTAAGAGTCTTACAATACTTTACATGAGCCCTTCTTCCACTTTTCTACTGTTTCAAAGTGTTGTCTTATTCCTTCTTCAGCCTTTAGAAAGTGTTTTATTGATATACAATCTTCCAAGTCCATCTTGGTCTTCAGTCTTCCAAAATAAACCCTGAATGACTGTTAAACAACCATATATTGTCTTCTCTTGGGTTGTCACTGTAGACAAGCCTGAGAACTAGCCACATTTAATCCATTCTTTTTAGAGTTAATATTTTTTTTAGGCACAAGTACATTTCCTAATATTCATTTAAGGATTGGTTTAGCCTGAAGTTAGAAAAAAATCAGAAGTGGATATACCTCATTTTATTGTGTTCTGTGTAAATTCTAGACCTTATTTATTAAAAAGGTTTGATAAAATATTTAAGACATAAAATATCATTCTATTGTAAATCAGTGGGATAAGAATAGGATAGAAAGGTATTTGTCTTCTTAAATATTTTGAAATAAGTAAAAAATTAAGATTTTCAATACTGTAGATGATTTTGAGCATCCTATTTGCACTGTTTTGAAAGAGTCTGATTTCCAGGGCATGTGCTAGGTCTATAAAATCATGTTTCAAAAAATTGCCTAAGATCAAGTACTTAAAAGGAGTAAGTTTTGAAAAGGAAACCCAGACCAAATTATTTGGCCTTTTGATGTGTTTACTTCTTTCTATCTAAAAATCATGAGAAAAAAAGTTGTTTCTTTTACTCATCTCACTCAGATAACAATGTATTTGAATGAAAAGTGCAACATCCTGTGAAGAAAGATTGTAGGAAGTTACTACTGTCACTGAATTGAGCATTCTCTAACACAGTTCAATATTCATCTTTCTTAGTTTTGTTCTAGACTGGGAGGATATTTGATTATTTTCATAAAAAGTGGCTATCTTGCAGAAAAAAGAAAGTTTTGTATGGGTTTGCTCATTCTATAGAGATATAGATTCAATGGATGTTCAGATATTTTTCAGCTTTTTTCCCCATACCACTTGTACTTTATTTACTGTTTAATATGACTTTTAAGTACTGTCAAATTCTTAGAGGTCTGACAACAATCCCAGAACACCTAGAATCCTTTTGAGCCCAAGCTAACCTGCAATAAAACCTATCCTCTGCTTTTTTTTTTTTTTTTTTAAAGTTGTAACAATAAAGGTGTAGCAGTAATCAGAAGAACAAAGATCCATGATGTGATAAGCCTGGCACTGAGCCTGGGAGACTCTACTGAGGAGGCACTGACTGCCCTGAGCATGGTGCCATGCTGACAATACCCACCCCAACTGGAGTTCTGCTCAGGCAGGACAAGCAACACTGAGGAGGAATGGATTTTCCAGGAGGTGTTGGTCAGCTCAGAGGAAGAACAGGACTTCCACTCTTCATGTGAATTATGGGCAGTTTGGAGGACAGAGACATCCAAGAGTAGGTTTCATGGACATCATAGCAACCTTCCAGTACCTGAAGGCATCTACCGGGGAGCCAGAGAGGGGCTCTTCATCACAAACTGCAAGGATGAGACCAAGAGTAAGGTGTTCAAATTGAAAGAGGGGAGATTTTGATTAGACTTATGGAAAAAAATTTCTGTGAGGGTGGTGAGATGCTGGAACAGGTTCCCCAGGGAGGTTGTAGGTGTCCAAAACCTGCCATTTCCAAAGCTGTTTTTCAGAGATAAAATTCTTCTTCACAAGCAAAAATTTCCATTGTCAATGTAAACATGAACTGAGCTAATACTGAGTGATTTTATTGAGATAATAAAGGTATGTATTTAGAAAAATACATTTATTAAAAAAGATGTGAGATTTTTAATGTATTTTATGTGTGACTTTATTTTTTCTCCACTATTGTGCTACTGCATGCCTGTCTTGTATTGTTTGTTCTTTAAGGTTGCTGCACAATGGACTTAAGGCTGTTTGTTCTCCCCTTCTTGTCTGTAAATAGGAATAACTAAAAAAGAAACTTTTCTTCTAACTCAGAAAAATATTCCCTGCAGATATTCTGTTATTCTGGAGGCTACATGCCTCCATGAAGAGTTTTCATGTCCTACTGTTTATGGCCTCCAGCCACACCTCCTTGAACTGTGATCTTATCACACCTTCCAAATAGAGCAGTATACAGTCAGTCCCAGGAAAAATAATCTCCAGAGCCATATCAGGGCTACTAGTTCCTTGTGCTGATTATTCATTACATGTTTTGAGGTTTTCTCCCCCACCAATCCCATGAAGCCAAATGTGGGACCAAGAAGTGGATCTTTCAATATTGAGAGAGTGGAGCTTGGCCAGCTAAAGGAATTTTAATCCTACAGCTTTTTTGGAAAGGTGTGCAAGTCAATGTGACAGCTCAGTTTCCCAGGAGAAGGTTGGAGAACATTCCAGAAGAGTTAGAAATCAAGTCTGCATGATCAAATTCATATGAAAACATTGTGTGATAGATTGTACACATTGCATTTAAAAAGAAGACATGAAGATGCCCCTTTGGCCCAAACTGTATTTTTTTTGTTAGCAGTAGCCTAGGCTGCTCCATATTTTGGTAATTTGTATCTACAGAAGCAGTTTGGATTTTTTTAGAACAAACTGGAATTGGGTGCAGGAGATTTGGGTTCAAATTCCACGTGACCTTGGACATACCTCTTCCCCCTTGAAGCTCATTTTCTGCCATGAAAAGTAAAGATATTGATATTTCTTTCAGTTGTCCTATCCTACCTGACTGTGAGCTCTAGATTTTAGAGTGAGTTGGTACACCAGCTTGCTCTGTGGGGCCATCTTCACAGCTGGCTACTGTACTCCTATAACCCCTGGAATAATAATAGTTCTCATTAGAGACTCCTCTTAAAAACGTGCTTTATTATGGCTAGAGAAATCCTCTTTCAGATTATTAATTAAAATGAAATCCAATTCTTTTCAACTATGGACCATGACATTTGCAGTGGGAGCGTTAAGGGCAGAGAAATTTAAACGAGCTGTCCTGAAAGTTTTGTGTTTGAAGGCTTGAAGATGCATCTGCCCTCTCCTCTCCCCTCCCTATATACACTGTTCCAGATCCATTGCTTATTGACTGATAGACTTATCGGTGAATTCTACAGCAGTGATCCAGCTCAGGGAGGTCAGCAGGGTGCAATTACCAGCAGAACAGGCTTGGGTGTGCTTCTGAACTACTCCTCCCTGCACAGCTCTTTCAGTATGCATATCACATCTCCCTGCTTGTAGCAGGCTGATGAGTGTGTGCAGTTAGTGCAGGCACACACATACTTCTGCGCTTTCCCTGAAAGTGGAGCATTAGCAACTGCAGTCAAAACGCACCGCTGCTGCTTCAGCTCTGATCCGAGCAGCAACTGTCGAATTCTGTCTGGAGGAACTCGGAGACAGCACTGGAGGCAAGTTTAAAAAGGACCTAGTGACACCCTGCTGTCACATCTGGTTTCATGGACCTACTTATTAGTAGTCCATTTAAAATTTCTTTCCTAGTCCCATCTGTAGTGCACAACATTCTTGAGAAGGGGCTGGCTGGGAAGGAGGGAGCACACTGCTGAAGGTATGTTGCAATCCTCTTTACCTTATGTCTTGTGCTGAATGTTTTTATCTGTGTATCTCACTTGCAGACATTCCTGGTATATGCAGTTTTGCACTGAGAGCTGATGGAGAAGGGCTTTAACAAATCATAGCATTAGGAATAAATAGACAGGTAACTTGTTTTGGTTTTTTTTTCCCCCCTTCAATTAGCCATGCTGATTGTTTGTTAAGGGGTAAATTTAAACGTCTGGATTAAACTTTCTGGAAAGATGACAACTCTGTTAGTATGTAGCATCACAAGCAAATAGGCTGCTGTTATTTCTGTCAGGGAAAAATGTCCATTCATTGGTTGTTTAACTGTGGACATGGAACATTGTTTTCAAAAGGATGTGCTTATTAAATATGGGCTGTGTATTCACTGCCAGCTGAAATTTGCATACATGTTTTGAGATTTGAATAAAAGACTCTTTAAGTTTCAAAATACTCTGGACTGCAGCACACTTCTTCAGAAAACAGGAGTGATACATGCTTTTCATTTCACTTAAGTTCTTTTTCTGGCATGTATTCATCTGGTAAAAAGTCTTTGCCAAACACAAGAAGTTTGCTGTTATTGCATTTCCATAAATGTAACAGCTGTGAAGAGAATGAATATTCATAGTGTTTAGATTTTTGCTCCAAAGATGTTTATGATAATTCTGACTTTTCAAAGGGTATGGGATCTTAGGTCAAAGAATTATGCAGATTGAGATATTGTGATAAGCCATATATAAGGGTTTCCTCAAAAAAATCCCATTATAGATAAGCATATACTGCATTACATAGCTGACTGTACCTGTTATTTACTTGAAGCCAACTTGATCTGTTGCTTTTACTTGTGGATTCTTTTGCTAACAGGTCATCAGCAATGAAAATGAAGTACAGTTCAGATGCTGATGGTCTCTGATGGGATGTTATTTGCCTAATGCTATATAGCTTTAAAGCATATCTGAGACATTGTTAATATTATGATGATTAAATTTTAACTTGGTACATCCTGTATTTTCACTTACTGAAAACTTATTTTGGGATGTTTCTAAGGTCAGAGAACCCCACTACTATCTTCGTGTATTTTAAAGATGTAAAGTGATTTGAGTAATCTTTCCTTAGGAAAATTCCCCTGTCAGTATTTTATCAAAATTGTATGAGCAGCAGAGATGGTCCTCCCCTGCAAGTAGAAGTAGAATGGTCTTGAAAATACATAGGCAGCATATGTTCATGTGTATCTAGAGATAACTCATCTAAAAAAGTTAAATAAACTTAGCTGCCTCTAGATCTCTGTGACTTCTCTATTGCTAAAAATGTTCTATTAATGGCTCAGCCTGCAGATTTCTGTAACTTCACAGTGAAGAAAACAACTAGAAAGGAATTGTGTTATATAAAACCATCTCAGAAACCTTCTTAAGGCTTGTTGTAATTATTTCTTTAAAAATCCTCCCAGAACTTGGGAAGTGCCAGGGGCTGTGGAATACCTGCCTCTCAAGAGTGTGACAAGTGGCGCTATCCATGCATGCTCAAAGTGAATTTAGCATTCCTAATGTCCAGGGGCACCTCTTTGGCAGACTGTCCTCACTCAGGCTGGACTGTGCTGCTCACCGGTGGCAAGGTCAGCCTGGCTGGAGAGCTGTGCCTCCCAGCTGCTCCAGTCCTCAGCCTGAGCTGGGCTGTCACTTAGTGTCTCCTCCTCAGGGGACAGGGAAAACTCTTTGTCCCTTTCATCTGTCATTTTTAATGACAGCTGAATCAGTCTGGGACTTAGGTGGAAAGTTTCTGTTCATCCCCTCCTATCCACCCACCTCCACACAGGAGATATGCAGGGATATGCAGACATGAAATACATTTAAATATGTATGAGAAAAAGAACAATTTAATGGGTCAGATCTTGTTTACAGGGAGAGGAAATCAGACTACTCTCTTGAAATCAGTAGGAAGTTGTTTACATGAACAGAAGTTGTTTGCAGAGGTGCAACCTGGTGCAAAATCTCACTTTCCCTTGGTGCTCTTTGCATTTGTGACCTGAGGACCTGGCTTTGTTCCTTTAAATCTTGGCTTTATTCCAGGAAAAGTAGCCAAAATGGGGAATTTGTTTTTTCAATCACTAGGAATAAAACCTGTCTGTATACAGTGACAACAACAGATATCTGAGGAAAAACACCTTTTTTCTTTCCCCTCACCAAAGCCCAGTAGTAAAAAAAAAAAACCCATACCAAAATATCCAATGAAAAACATCCTCCCAAACATCTCTGTTTAATTCCGTTTAAGACATATAAGGTCTCCTCTTCTGCTTTAATGTGTGTCAGGCTCCTTCCTGACCTCCACCACTGTGTTGGAGGCTGCGAGAGTTAATTCACTTTGACCCCTTGGCTGCCTCAGCCGTGCACTTGTTCAAAGCAGATTTGTTGATCTTATCAAATGCAGCTGCTGATGCGTTTCTCTTGTGCCTTGTGAGTCAGAGGCTGCAGCCAGAGCCTCAGATGCGTTTGGTTAAGTCACAGTCTCTCAGCCCCAGCACTGCGATTCCCAAGCCCACCAGCCCTCTAGTGTTTTGAGGTATTTGATGCAAAGAGGTCTCTGCAGCTGTTGCTTGCCTTTAGCAGAGGTAAAGAGGGGGATTTGAAAAAGCACACAAAAGCTTAATGGATTTAGTGGAATCTAGAGTGATTGGTAAAGTCATGCAGCATCCAATCCTTCTGTCTGGAGGAAGCAGGAGCTGGGATTTGTGTACTTTTAGAGTGCCAAAACCCCTATGGTTGCCACTGCTGCGTGGCTGTGAGTCTGTCAGAGGCTGCTGACATACAAACTGCTGCAGAGTTGTTAGAGAAGACAGTTAGTTGTTTACACACTGTAACTGGGATTTCTGAGAGCGTCACACACACACACAGGCTGCAGCACTGGAGTACAGCACAGGATCCTGAGCTCTCCCATGAATGATGGCTGAAAATGAAGAGGAAGGGGAGGAAATGCCATGAAGCCTCAATATTGTAGCAAACAGGGATCCAGATGGCAAACCTTTTTACAGCAATATGGTGGATTAACTTTAAGACTCCCCTGGCTACTACTCTCCTGTTTAATTTGTCTTTCCTTAGTGCTGTTAAGGTGTGGTGTATTTTGCAGGGCAATGCCACAAAAGTATGTGGTTTCAGGCATAGTCTTCTATCAGGAGAACTTTCTTTCATCTCTATTAACCCCTTCAGAGCTAATTAACTGATTGTGTGATCAGTATCAAGAATTTGAACTGAATGTGGAAAAAATGCCTTTACAGTACAGACAAAGTATGAAACCAAGGTGATTTGCTCATAAAGGAAGAGAAAAAACCTATTGGAGGCAGAATAGGTTTCAGCTCTTCTAGACCTTATTCAGAAATAATTTTTGGTAGTGCAGCTGCAATAATGGCTGAATTTCTTCACAGGAGAGATACAAACCTCAGGTTGATGATGTACACATGTTGTACACAAGTTGTAAACATTTCTAAGGCTCGATGTCAGGTAGTTTTATGTCTCCCCGTAGCTTACAGATTCAGCCCTGTCTTCTTGTAAGCTGCTACTGGTGTTTGAATATGTTCTTCCTTCTTTGTGCAGTCACAGCAAGGATCATTACTGCCCACATCTTCAAAACGCTGGTTGGTGAGACACCCAGTGGTGACAATGAGCACCCGTGAGCTGGACAGTAGGACCTCCGTGGTGCCTTCCTTCAAGTTATCCTTTAGCAGAAATCTTGTCAGAAAGTCACCCTCAGACAACATGATGCTTAAGATTCACTTTGCTCTCCAATTCTGTCACTACCTAATGCAGATTGAATGTAAATTTTTAAAAAGAAATATTATTTAAATAAAGTGTCTCCAGATCACCTCTTGATAATTTGTGGTCTAGATACCACTTTGGAAGTGGATTTATAACTCATTTCCATATGTGCACATATGGGAATGAACAGCAAGTTCCACTCCAATTCTGTATCTCACATGATAGATATATTCAAAACATGATGAAATGGGAATTAAAAATCTACATCCAGGACCCACACTGTGACACAGTTCATCTGCTGCCATCACTGCCCCAGCTGATCACTAAATTCATTATATATCTCCCTGCTTAGCCTAGAAATTCCTTTAAGCTATCTTTATAAGAGTACAACTTATAAACAGAAGGCAAAAATTAAATTCAATTCCAGACTAATCCCAGATATAAACCGGTGTCCAGTAAATCAAATATTTTTTGGGCTCTACAGATTATATTGACCAGCTCACTGTTGACAAAAATGGGAGCTTTGCCTTCTATCACCCAATAACTTGTCACTGGTTTAGTGAGTGCTTTCTTAGTCTCCTGTGCTCTGGACTATCAACACTTGCAAACCAATAATTAACTGTTGTGGATCTTCCTGGGGTCAGGAGGAACAATTCATTACAACAAAATCATGTCTTTTGCCATAAAGTTACTAAGCAGAGATATGACAGAGTGAATAATGCAGGAGGTGATTTGCTTTCAGGAAGGTTGCTAACAAACATTTCCTCCAGCTGGACATTTGGACTTGGCCAGAGAGTGGTGTTTACATTATTTTGGTGATATAGAAAGTAGTTAGGGAACAATCATGAGATTCTCTCATATTCTAGGACTCTGGGGAAATGTCATTATCCAATTAAAAAAAAAAAGAATTAAATAAATAATGAAAAAATAAATGAGCAAATGTAAAACTTATCCAGTTACAGATGCATGGGCAAGTTAACACATACATTTAAAGGACCTACTAAAAAAATGTTGGTAAGTTTTATTTTGCAAGAGAAATGCTGCAGCAGTCTCTGTAAATCCAGGGAAAAAAGAAATTTATAAATGTTTTTGATTAAATATTTTAACTTAGTATTTATACATACAGTTGTAGTGCTTACTAGTTTTCTCTTTAATAAAACCCAAATTCCGATATCTCTAAAAGGTGATGGAAGATGTAGCTGGGCTTATTAAAGATGAATAAAGCTCTATATTATTTTTTTTCATTGCACTAGATTTTTTCTAAACAAAATCTCTTATCTCAGAAAACCATCAAGTTCTCACAAGGAACATAAATCACAGCAGAATAGGCAGCCTCCTGCTCCATTCACTGAGCTCCATATGCTTATCTACCTCGTGTTTCTGCATCCCAGGCTCCTAAAATGCTTCAGTCAACATTCCTTCTGAATTGTGATACGTCATGTTAATCAGCCTCTACAGTGTCCCAAAAATGTATGTAAATTAGACTTTTGATGAAGCAGAATATTTTGACAGGATTTTTGCATAAATCGCATGCACAGGCATGCTCACACATGCTTACAGAACCTTTTTAGAGAGAAGGACAAATTTGGACCTAAATTTTTTTTCTGGAGTACACTGTGACCAGCATGCTGGTGCTGCTTGAGAGCAGGAACACGTATGTGGCAGTATGCCAGGTCCCATAGCAAGAAGCAAATCAAATTTAAGTCCACTCCTAGTGAGAAAAAATGTACTAAGGAGAAAGAAACAGAACAGTTTCCTCTTCCTTTGTCCTCCTTTCTCCCCACTCCCTTTTTGCCACTTTGTTTTCTGGATTGCTTGTTGTCAGTGGTAAGATCAGCATTTTTAGTGTTATCATAAGAGAACATTGTCCTGTTGTGGTAGATTAATGTTTTAACTTAATCTGTTCTTCCAGAATAATCAGAACTCAAAAATCAAAATAATTTATTTGAATTTTAATCAATTTAAATAAAATTTAATCAAGTTTGCTGATTTTCACGTTGCTTATAAATTATCTAGCTCCACTGAATATACAGAAAGCTATACTGAGGCTTGTTCAGATGAGTCTTGTAAGTATTATCGCTGCCTGGCTGAGAACCTCTTAATTTTTATTCTCTTCTGTCCTCCTTTGCTATAGTTTTATGTTCCACCTTGTCCTTCAGGCCTGTACTCAGGCTGTTTACGAGTCAATACGTCTCTCTCATCTGTCCCTCTCGCTGAAGCGTTGAGGCTGAGGGAGCGAAACCAGAGCGACGCAGGCAGCGCTTTCTGTCTCCTTTGGGCAGCCCTCAGTCGGTAGCTGGGTAGGCAAGGACCTCCAGCTGCCAAGGACTCGTACAGCTGGGGCTCTGACTGATGTGTTCTGAGGGGCCCCCACGAATCCACCCCACATCTTAGGCCAAATGGGAGGCAAAAAGTATTTCTGTGACTCTCTTTTTGTGCACTTAAGAGCACTTTTTGACATAGAAACATAGAGTATAGAATCATAGAATGGTGTGGGTTGGAAAAGACCATAAAAATTAACTGCCCATGGGCAGGGTTGACACCTCTTAAGTCAGGTTGCTCAGGGCCCCATCCAACCTGGCCTTGAGTGTTCCCAGGGATAGGGTGTGTATCTCACCATGAAGTGACATAGACCTGAAAAACCAAGAGAGTGTGGGACCACGTCTACTTATCTTTCACAGTGATGTTGCAGTCTAATAATCCTGTTTCTCTAGTACCTTCACAGAGCTGAGCTTTCCTTTTTCTACAAGTTACTGTGCTTTCACAAGGCTTATATGGGCTATTTCTTTGGCAACTCTTGCACAGTTGGGGCTTAAAAACTTTTTTAATATACATTGTACGTTTATGCATCCTGTATCTTGCGACGGCAAGGCACAGTTTTTCATACATATTGTACACCAACTAAAAGAATCACAGAATATGCTGAGATGGAGGTAACCCACAAGGGTCCAAACCAAGCTGAGTCCACCTCTTAGCCCTGCACAGGACATCCCCAAGAGTCACACCACATACCTGAGAGCATGACACTTTATTTTCTATATACAGATACTGCAAAACAGTGGATGTCTAATACTTACACTGTGCACGAGTAATACACACAAAATCAAACACATTTGCAATCATATATACAATTCATGTTTCACAAAAACACACATTACCCACAGAGAAAGGTCAGTGATTTGTCATATGAGGCAAATCCAACAGAGTTTGGAGTATCAGGTTAAAGCATCCCTTAGCTGTAAAGACATACAGGTTGGCTGGTGCCTTTTTAAAGAGGTAAAAAAGCTTATAAATATGTGCAATTTTATGGCTAAATATAAACAGAAGAATGTTTCAATAGTCATAAATACAGCTGTAGAGCCAAATTCTCCTAATGATGCAATAGCCATATATATAGATACATATATATTCTGTTTCACAGTTTGAAGTTCTTAATTCTCAACACCCAAGACTTAGTTTCCTGCCAATTTTATAATTTTTCCTGTTGTCAATTGCTTTCTAAAATAAGTTTGAATGAGGAGGAATTAAGTTTAAAGTTTAAAAAAATTAAAAACAGGTGTTGTGCCTATACCTGCTGCCATATCCCTTTCTTGCTGCCTCGTATTGCTGCTTTCTGGAACAAGCTGTTTGATCCTGTCTCTCACTGCTAATTTTGCATCGTCTGCTGGTGGAAGCTGGGGGAGGGGACAAAGTCGATGAATCTTAGAACAGTGAGAGAGTTGATGTTCAAAAACAGGGAAGCTTTGCAAACTGAGTAGAAATAGGGTAGTATTACTCTTTGCAAGCTGAGTAGAAATGAAGTAGTATTCCTTGTGAGAGCTTTAATAGCAGTCACACAGTCCCTGGCTTAAATGTGTTTTGGTTTTGGGTGCTTTTAATGGCAATAATTAGGTAATCAATATTGTTTCAGAATGGAAAAAATATCCTGCTTAACAACAGAATAACATTGATTAGCTAAGCTAGCACCGTTTTAAGGAACATTAAGTAATCAAGACTGTTTCCATGATGACATTCCAAAGGGAGAGAAAATCAGGCAACTCTAGTATTGGATGAAGCTAGGGCTGCATTTGTGCTGTTGCTGAGGAGACGACTGCTGCGTTTGCCTGTGCAGTATTGTAGTACATGTGTCTGAGGGAGGCACTGGGTTCATTTCAGTGAATTTGGATCTTACCCAAGATATAAGCTGGATGTTGTCTGAAGACATCCATTTCACTCCACTCTTTTCATTACCCTTTGAACGCTTGCTAATTCAAACTCATATGCTTAATTTGAATATCTCAAATAATGATAACAAATAACTTGCATTTTGAAATTTACTGAGAGACCTAAAGAACTTTTCAGGAGATGCCACTCTTAATAGATCTACTTTACATCAGAGCAAAATTAATGATGGGGTGGGAGGTTTTACAAAGAAACCCTGTCTACTGGTGGAACAAGTTGGAGTAGGGTCCACAAGTCCTGGGCACAAATTTCTTCTATGTCTACTCAGGCATCTTGAACTTTTTAAATTAAGTGTTCAGATTAATCCAGAATTACCTAAATTTTCATATATTCAAGCAACTACAGTTACAGCTACAGCTTTTTAGACATTGCAAAGAAAGTTGTATGTAGATACCCAGATTTAGTCATTCTGATCAGGACTCACTGAGAGCAATATTTCTGAGAGATATGATGCTGATTCCTTTTTCATGTGGTGTTGCAGAAAATGACACTGCACTGCTGGAGGGTCACACAAAGAGCAAGGCCAGACTGCACAGGGCTCTGAGCCACCTGATTTGGCTGAAGATATCCCTGCTCATTTCATTGGACTACATGACTTTTAAAGGTTCCTTTCAATCCAAACTGTTCTATGACTCTGATTCCATAATTCTATGATTTGACCTATAAATGACTTTGCATGAGTGGAAGGCAGTGAGCATTTGGTAAGGAGTATAAAATCTTCAAGGACTGATCCAGGGTGCCAAAAAATAATAATGGTGCTCAGAAACAATGGAAAAGGTGGTGAGCTGGTAGTGGTTGAGAATTCTTGAATCTACTTGAAACCAAGGGGGGATGCCATTAATCTTTTTACTAGGCATAAGAGCAGGGATGTTGAGCTCTCCCAAGGGTTAGCTGAGCAGACACTCTGTGTTTCATGGTACATGAGCATGTCCTTAAAGCATTCACTCCTGGAGACTGGTCATAATCACAGGTTTCAATAGGGAAAAATACTTGCAACATTCAGAGAATTGAGGACCAGCTTGAAAATATGATTCTTTATGTTATGAAAACTCAAAATTAAAAAAAAAAAAAATCAGTTTTAAAATCTTCTTCAGAAGTGACAGCCAATCAAAAAGCAGAGTATTTTCATTCAGAATTGATTTTGCAATAATCAGGCAAAATAATGTACACACTTTTTAATGTTCAGGTTTAACGTCATCATAATTAAAGAAGAATTGTTGGACAGGTGAGAATTATTATTTTCTATTTTTTCAATATACATATTTTATTGCGTGGCTGGGTATGCCAAATGGTCTCATTAGGACTATCATTGGGTCTTGTAAAATTCTCACAGCCAGTGATATGTGAATGCTCCATTTATCCTCAGAATCACTTTACTTTGATCATACCCATAAGTCCTGCAGCAATCATAAGGGCAATAGACAGGAAAAGATATCCTTGTTCAGGACAGGTTAACCTAGCCAGATAATTTTGTGCATTAATGACAAGACAGACTGTACACACGCTAAAGAGAATAAAAAGGACAAATTAGGGATCTTTGTTTAAAAATTTCTCTGGTAAATTTTGGAAGGGATGGTTCCAAGAGACTTGGCGGAACAAGAAGACTGTAAATTGCTTCCTCTCAGTGCTGAAATTCATACCCCTAGTGAAGACATTGATTTTCCAACTACAGAGTGATGTTAAGGGTAACAGTCTTCATATTTCTAGATGCAATGTCAGCAATGATTTATATTAAATTAGAACTGAATTAGCAATTGTAATTGGTTTCAGTGAAAATGAACATACATCATCTACAGCAATTTTGGCCTCGTTAGTTTTTTAAACTTTGTTTCTTTTCTGATTACATCTGTTTTTTGCAAGTGACATTTTAAATTTACTTACCTTCTAGAGTGAAGATTTTTCTATTATCTGAATTTGGTTTCTCTAACAGATGCATATGACACATGATTGACTCTCTCCCTTGTGGTCCAAGTTAACTGGATTGATCTCATTGCTTTTTACACAATTTTGCATATTTTCCAGTCCATCAGTGTTTAAGTGGTTCTTTTCTGAGTCTTTTCCAAGGGTAGAAACCTTCCTTTTCCTTCCACCTAGAGACATGTAGTCCGTGGTGTTCCCCAGGGATTAACAGTAGATCCATTATTATTAAACTATTTCAGTGGTGCCCAGCAACAGATCAAGGAGTAATGTCAAAAATTAAAACACAAGAAGTTCCACCTCAACATAAGGAGGCACTTTATTACATAAAGGGAAGCAGAGCATTGGAAAAGATTGCCCAGGAAGGTCATGGATTCTCCATCTCTAGGGACATTCAAAACTCACCTGGAAATGTTCCTGTTTAATCTGCTCTAGGCGACCCTGACTTGGCAGTGAATTTGGACTGGATGATTTCCAGAGGTCCTTTCCAATCCTAACAGTTATGTGACTCTATGACAATTCTGTGATTCTGTACCAGTATTCTTAACATATGGTGAGCAGAACTGTGGCCAGACATACGGCAGGAATTCTAGCTTTGACAAACATATGTTCTGTTGTGGTTTTTTATCATGAAGAATATTTTTAATGTTTATAATCCTAGTATAATATTAACCCTTTTGATTGCAAAGTTGTACTGAGAAGCTGCTCTCAGTTTATCACACTTTGTCATCTGAAGACCATTTCAGAATCACAGCTTTCAAGATAGAATATGCCACTGAACTGTCACGGCCAATATTACTGCCACTGGTTTGTGGTTTAAGATTTGAAACACACATGGTTTGTTTAAAGTCTATAGGGATGACCTTGCCTCCTTTATTTACTGCTCCTTTGTCATTTGGCAATCACCAAAACCTATGTCTTTTTTATATGTGGATTTGTTTAGTATTTATCTATTACTAAGCCACTGCTAAAAAGATTAAGACACATAGAGTAAAAAAAACTAAAAAACATCAGTAAGTCTCTCTTTGAAATGCAGCTGGTTGGCACTGATTCAGATTTAGCATTGTATTCTGAATCTTATTGTTTAACTACTTCTTCATTAATTTATTATGTGAATGTTTAATTGTTCTACCTTTATCACTCAAGGTGTCATGTGGTCTCAGTTCAAATGCATTACAGATATCTGTTGCAGCAACATCCTTATTTTCATCACACAAAGTTGTAAACAGCAAAGTGTTGCCAATATACTTAAATTTTCTACAAATGTAGAATAACATCAACATTTCTGCTTTCTTTTCTTTATTATTCAGTTCAGTTTTATATTAGCCATTCTATGATTTTTTCTGGGATTCTGTTGTATCTACAAAGCTATAGCTTTCCAAACAAAATAAAAAGAAAAACAGTTTCTTATATATTTTTTAAAGCATGACTATATTCTGGAACATCTCCAGATCCCCAGAATATATTGGAAAGTGAGCATTTCTGACCCACAGAATTTTTTTGCAATATGTTTTATGATCTGAGTATTACCTGGATCTGCTTATCTTAGAATTCTCATTTTTAGTAACTGTTGTTAAATATTGGTATTAGTTAGGGTTGTAGTCAGTAGTGTTCCTCCCACTTTACGTTTTACAACTGCATTATTAACTCTTCTTGCCAATATACAAATATTTACTGAAAAAAAGTCTTCCGTCCTTTATTGTTAGTAATTATTCTATTTCATCCTCCTAGAAATTTATCAATATGGTCTGTGATGTGAGTGATCTGGAAGGAACTTGTGTTTCAAGCTTTGAATGAAGTATGTCTGTTTCTTGACAGCCAACATTGTACGTTTTGAGGTAACACCAACGACAACAGAAACAAAGATTTTCTCTCTGATAGCATCAGTTACAACTTCTAAGGAAGATGATTTTTCTTAAGTAGTAAAATATTGTTTGATCTTCCCATAGTCTAGCTGAAAATTGCAGTGAAACTTTGAACTGACATTAGTCTGTCAATAACTGGATTGGAAAAAGAATAAGGATTTTTTTTAATAAGCAAATGTTGCTAGTTATTAAGCTATTATTAATATTATTGTTTAAAAATGAGGAAGTGTTTTCTGACTAGAGGTAGAACAGAAAAGCTACATTTTCTTACTTATTCTGCCAGTTATTTGATGTTGGTGTCAAACTCTTTTTTATGGAAGATCAAACTGAATTCTTATAATGTTTAATTGTCAGAAAAAGCTCTTTAGAATTCAGCATGAATATTTGAAGGTAAGGAATTATTAAAGAAATCAATGCTTGCTCACATTTTAATCTGCATGAGAAAGCAGAAAACAAAATAAGAAGCAGGAATACATGGGCCCTCTATTCAGCTAAATCAGCTGAATTTCAGAGTATAGGCTAGACTGATGTGAGTTCTAGCTATTTATGTTACTCTTCTCATACTTGAATTAAATTTGAATTAATTTTGAAATTAATTCCATCTCAATTAATGCTGTTTATAAAACTTTGCTTGCCTTTTTATTTTTCTTTCCTTAGTGCCTAGTTTAAATATGTAGAAATTATTGCCCTCACAGGAACAGTTTAGATTGCCAGTGAACTGTGGGTGTTTTTCTCTTTTCTATTTTAATGATATTTGATAGTATTGTAAGACTGATTATTCTCCATTTGTTTAATGCTAAAAAAAGATATTTCTTCAGACTAAATATTTTTATTCCTGATATCTCTTTCTGTCATCTTGTCTTTAGAACATTCACTTGGAGTCATCTTTAACATTCTGCTCCTTTTCATGGGGTGGGAAGAAGGAAATTTAGTAATTTAAGGTGCAGAATACCTCATTAGACAATTAAAGATTCAAACTGAATTGTTAAATCCACTCTGGATCTTTAAAAGTCCACTGTGGATCTGGACAATAAAGATTTACTGATTTTAATTTTAAACTTTTTGTAAAATGAAGAAAATATCTTAAAACCTGAAGACTAAATGCTTGGACACTTAATCATGGATCAAGTGAACAACTAAAAGATTTTGTAGCAAAAAATATCAAACATTTTACTGAGATTGATGTCTGATATAACTTCATGTGACTTTTATAATAATTGCCATCATAAAAGGATTCTTAATGTGTTCTGAGGAGCAATAATTAATGAAGTTTTACTCCTGAGTTTTATTGAAGTTATGATAACTAGATCCAGTAAATAGTTGAAGATTGGAGTTTTCTGTTAAAGGAGACAAAGCAGGCAAAGCAGAGACACAGACCAGAGGAAACAAAGGCACTCTCTCGTTGAAGGAATCCTACCACTCTGTTGTAACTCTCTATTTATGATGGGAAGAATTGGGCACATGTTAAGGCTTTGTGAATGAGACCCCATTGACCCAAACTTAGGTACCTGCATTAGCCAGGTGAGATCTCGTAATGCAGATTTTCAAAGTTTCTGCAAAGGCAGTGATTGTTTGAATAATATAAGCACTTGCTTTAGACCTGTTTATAAAATACCTCAAATTTAGGAGAAAGATGTGTGTCTAAAATTGTTTTAAACCCTATATAAGGATTTCTGCTACTTCTGTGAGCATTATATCAATGATACAGAAGAACACTGAAGTTATGTTATGTAGAGAGGTCTAGCATTGTATCTGGAAACATATAGGGCCTTCATCTTTCCCTCCTTTATACATATACATCTTATGCATAATCTTGACTCCTTTGCAGGTAGTATTTTCATCCTAAGAAATGGTATACCACACCTCAGACTAGTGGAAAAAGAAAACTTATCAAAAAAGCCCTGTTACTAAGAGTTACTTATTTTTACTTTATACCATGTCCAAAGAGGGTGATTTTGTAAAGAATGGCTATCCTACGCCTTCACCTACCAACATCAAGCAGATCCTGGGCCATATGTAAAGAGACTAAATTTTTGATGCTTTTCCTGTTTAATCTGCTATTTGAAAAACTTCAGTGACAACTGCCTCCAGATCAGATAGATATGTCTTGGTTTTATCAGAATGAGCAGTTCCCTACCAACTTTTCAAGAGAAATTCACTTAGTCAGAGACTGAAGGGAAGAAATCCTTGTGTATGAATTCAGGTCAGCTTGGGATGGGAAGTTGCTTAGAGGATGGCACTCAGAAAGTCCCATAGGCACACTGTCAGTGGACAAGCTAAAAGGTTTTAGATTATGAGACATGGGATTATTCTAGGACATCACTCCTTCTCTTTCCTCAAGTCATGTCTCCTCCACACAGATCTCGAAAATAGCCAAATGAGATAAAATCTCTTTTAAGGCTTGTGTGTAAGTCTTTCTGATTTTATCATGAAGCCTTCTGGTTTTACTAAATTACTCAAACAATTCAACCACCGCCTTGACTTTCTATAGACAGAAGTTCTTTAATGTCTTTATTTTTGAAACTGCTGATATTGCTTACCTCTCAATCTTCTGTGGAAATATTCCAAAAGTTCACTAAGTAAAGAAGAAGACTGAGAACAAAACTCTTTAGTCCCTTCTCACGGAGGAGGATTTTCCTCTCTCATTTTAGTAGCTCTGCTCTGTTCCTTCTTTAATATATCACTCTTGCTCTGCAGAGAAGAACTATGCATGTTAACCAAGGTTTTATGATGCTAGTACCTTCTTTTCTGTTTTCAATGCCCTTCAAATGAGTTGCTTTTTTTAGCTGCTGCTTTGCAGGGAGCCATGATACTTTGAAAGCAGCTGTATTTTCCTTAGGAACAGTACTTTCACACCTTGTGGAAGGTTATGCTATGAAAGCAGAGGCTGCCAGCTTCCACTCCTATAGAAATAGGCAGCAAAAAGAGGACTTCTGAACTTGATGAAAAGTCACCCCTTCAGTACCTAAAGGTGGCCTACAAGGACGTTGGAGAAGGACTTTTTGCAAAGGCATGAAGTGATGGGTTAAGAAGGAATGGCTTTAAACTGAAGGGTAGAATTAGATTAGATATTAGGAAAAAATTATTTGCTGTGAGGAGGGTGAGATACCAGCATAGGTTGCCAGAGGAGCTGTGACTGTTCCAACCCTGGAAGTGTTAAAGTCTGGGTTGGATGGGTTTTGAGCAACCTGGTGTAGTAGAAAGTGTTCCTGTCTATGGCAAGGGAGTTTAAACTAGATGGTCTTTAAAGTCCCTTCCAAAACAAATCTTTCTACTATTCTATGGATCTATAATTAAGAATTAAAACTCTTTCATATACTTTATTAGACACAAAATAAAAAATACTTGTAAATATGAAGCATACATAATTATTTTGCCTCTGTTTTCCCAAGAATTTTGATGGACTCAAAATTTTTATAAAAGTTATAAAAGGCCATTTATAAACCCCTTTTATCTCATAAACCTTTTTTTTTTCTGAGAGATAATTTTCTCTTGTAACAGATACTCTGTAACCCAAACCCACTGCTGTACTCTAAAATGTCTTTCAATTTCTGCAATTCCCAGAACCCACTGCCAGGAGCTAAAGTCATATATTATATAGTACTGAAGTTGATCTTTTTCTCACTAAGATGGCTTTGTTTTATTTTATTTGACACAATAATATTTATTAACTTCAAAGTCACTCACAACGTATATAATACTTGAAAAATTGCACCTACAGCATGGGAAAAGGGGCTTTGTTTTGCAGAAGGTTGAGCCAAATCCAATAGTAATCATTAGAAATCCGGGTTTTGTGCTTTGATTTCTCTAGCAAAGCTATCTGCTGTCTGAATATCAATTGGGACACAAGAAAAATGGCTATTGAGTCATGCAGAGAGATAAAACTGACTGCAGCAGATATTTACAGGATATATTATTCCTAGTTGCCTCATACACACTGGAATTTGTTTTCATATGGCTAAATGGTTTAATGATCTTTAGAAACATTTCTAGACATTTGAAACAAGAATTTCTCCTTGTTATAGCCTGGATTTCAGTTTAGTTTTGCAATATAACATAAGAAAGGGCTCTGTGGATGTCAGTTTTGAGAAAGAGTATATTGATATTCCTTTGTGGGCAGGTGCTTAGCAATAGACATAAGGAAAAAACTACTATGATAGAAATATCTGGACCCAAGCTGGATCTTGACTTTAAGTGTAAATAATGAAGATACTTCACCAAGTGGAAGAGAAAGTGTGCTTACTGCTGGGTATTCTCGTTCCCCTCACCCTGCTAACTCATTAAGAGTTCTGCACTAAGAATTCCTGCAATAATCATTCCTGAGGGAAGAATGTTTGGGGGTGTCATTTTACTGTGAATGATTACTGAAGTGAAAAACTAACAATCCAGGGACATTCTGAAAGTTCCAAATGTGACCACTGAGTGGCAATCAGAGTATATACTTGAAAAGTCTGGGACTCTTTCTCTTGGGCTGAGCAATGTGCAGACAGCCAGACTTCCTGTGTCCTCCTCTAGCATTTACCATGGCTCCTAAATAACATGTAGTTTGTAAGAAGTCCATGTGTATCTGTACAGGTAGAGGAACTGTGCTGGGATGAAGGTGCAAAACTGCCGCCAAAAATGAAACAGGACAGCAAGGCATAAGGAAACTGGAGCATCCAGCACATCTTGAGACTGTCCTGCATATGCAGCCCTATCCAGCAATGGAGAGCCAGGAGCATGGGGAGATGCTCTGTTTATTACCCTGGATCCCTTAGAAGGCTGCCTCCAATTTTGCATGTTCATGGTGTGTGTCTTGAGGCTCATAATCAACACATAAGGTCAAGAAAATTTGTGCTTAGTTTCAAAAATTATATGGCACCATCTACATTGCAACTAGCTGTGGAGAAAATGTAAAGCTGAGCAAGTTAATCATGTCTACTCAGAAATCACTTATCAAAGGCTTAGTTTTGATGTCTCCTTGCTCATTTCAATATTGCAGTGGTGCCCAAGTGCCTAAATTCTGTCCATTTCATGAGGTCTGAGGCTCCTTGTACCAAGGAACTTACGTGTGTATAGGCAGCTATGGTACACTCTAGTCTGAAATAGAGGCAATAGATCAATATTAGGCTTCTCTAGAGATTAAGTGATACAGGAAAATACATGTATTCACTGTCAGTTTCTGAAATTTTGGCCCCTGAACTGTTTAACTGATTGGACATTCAGCTAATGACAGGCTGGACAACATGATTTGGTAGTTATTGATGAGTAATATTCAGTTCTTCATAAATGGTAGGACATCATTATTACTGTGCTTATGATGTTATATCCTGATTTTTTTAAAAATATTATTTTTAAATTTATTTGCTTCATAAATTGTTTCTAGCTACTGCTCTACTGAAATGAACAAAACAATGATAGAGAAACTGAAGATATTGCTTTCAAGTTTTAAGGTCTTAGATTAAATACCTTCTTGGAGAGAGACTTGCCACATGACCATCACTTTGCTGATCTCCCTGGATTTCCATCTTCTGTGTGTAAAATAGATATGACTGCTTACCCTTTCTTTATGGAACTACTATAAATGTTGTGGTGAATGGAGGAGAATAATGCAATAAGGAGAATATAGAAAAGTTTGGGCTGGACAGGAAAGGGGTTTTAGGTGTCCTAGAAGCTGTGTAAATGGAATTTTGTCAAATGTTTCTTCAACCTTCATGTTTTCCCAGGAACTTGTTCATGACCAATATTTCAAAAGTGGAATGAACTTTCTCTTAAAAGTTACAGTACTCTGTCAGAGTCATCAAGTATTTTGTTGACCCAGAATTTCTTGGAGCCTATTCCATGACACATTTTCTTTCAAAATGCACCACTACAGTTTCAAGGAAACATCTAGAACAGCTTCATTGCGTTCTATACATTTTCACACACACACATAGATTAAAAATATATAAAAACTCCTTCAAAATCACAAATATTTACATTTTTTTCCCATAAAGTTATCAGTAAAATATTTTCTATATGTCTTTTTCTGTCCTGTATGTAGTATTTATTAAAGTGACTGGGTTAAAAAAAGCATTTAATAAGATTTTAACAAATTGAATTCCCATATGATTTCCAGCTAAGAAACTATTTTCCATAGAGAGAAAAAGAAAACGAAAGCTTCTAAATCAAATCCATATTGCTTCCTAAAAAATGTTATAAATATCTACTGCCATGTTTGGAAGCTTCTCTTGTGTTGCTATTCAAACATGGTGTTGAGCATTTCTGTTTGGAAAAGATATCATTAAAACTTTATCACTTTCCCCAAGAAAACTTAAAGAAAACCCTTGTATCAGGAATCTCAAAGAAATTTAGGAAAGTATTTCAGTTATGTGTTAACATCCTCACATAGGTAAAGAGGAAAAATTGAGTTGCTTGAAACAAAATGTGTTTTTATAGGAAATATTTTTCAGTAGATGCTATTTTAAGCAAAGGATGTGCTGCACTCAATAGTGAGACTTCAAAATCCCAGACTATAACTTGATGATTCTTAGCAGATATAGTTCTCTCCAAGGTGAGTGAAAACTTTTTAAATTTGACCTGTACCCAAAACTGAGTTGGGCAAAAAAGATTTTCAAGCTCTCAAAAAGTCTTTCCAGAGGCTGGTTTTGAGCAATGTTTTTGAGCTTAGAGGACCCTCTAGAGCCCACATGAGCTGAAAGGAGCTGTGGCAGTGATATTAGTTCTCTGGTCAGAATTTCAACATTGATTTAATGGGGAGTAGGATTATCTGGTACAGTCCACTATTTTTAATAGGTTTATCACAAATTTTTTGCTCATTATGAACAAAAAAACTACTTAAGAAAGACATCCAGTCCTTCAGAGAGATCACTGTGATTATCAGTCATAATAGGCCTTGAACACCTGTGGTGATGGGGCAGCCACAGGGCAGCCTGCTTCTCTGGGTGATCTCTGCAAGTGCCTCACCACCCTCACAGGAAAATATTTCCTCTTTATATCTAATCCAATCCTGTCTTCTTTCAGTTTGAAGCCATTGCCCTTTGTCCTAGTGCTCTGTGCCCTTGTCAAAAATTCTTCTCCAGATCTCTAGCACTTCACAGTGCTAGCAGGTCACTCTGGAACTTTCTCTCCTCCAGGCTGAACAACCACAAATCTCTCAGCCTATCTTCATAGGACAGGTGCTCCAGCCCTCTGACCTTCTTTTTGACCTCATCTGTATCTGTTCCAACATGTCCATATCCTTCTTATGTTGGGATTGCAGGGCTGATTGCAGTACTCCAGGTGGGGTCTCCTGATTGTGGAACTGAGGGGAGAATCATCTCCCTAAATTATGCGCTGCACAGATGTGAGTCTGGAGAGCCTGAAAACCTGTGAGAATTAATTAGGGAACTTTACATTATATGCCAAGTATAAATATTGCTTACAAAATCTCTCATTCTTATTTAATAAATATATATATACACAAAAAAATACACAAATGCATACCTTGTATACAAACCAATCTGCTTCATGAAACCACAATGCACAAAGCAAGATAGAGTAATAGTATTTCTCTCTCTGTACCTAATGAAGTGTGCCTCATATTTGTTTTTTTAGCAACACAATTAGCATGAGTCCAAATGCCAGTTAATGTTCAGAACTCTGCAAGTTGTGGGCCACTGACACCTCTCAGAACTTGTCCCAGGAATGAAGCTAAATTTGTATTTTAAGTGTATTAGAGCAAATGATGAGTACTTGCATATGGAAACGTGGCCTTTAGGAATGAGTTGTGATTTATAGAAAGAGCTAGATGATGCCCTAAAAGTTTTGTAGTCACTTAGAGAATACTTTGTACAACTGCACTGTGTAAGAGCATATTTTAGAATTAAATTTAAGCTTAGACCTTTTCTGCAGAAGAGTTAATTTAATGCAATCCTTGGTGGTACTAAATCAGAAATGCTTATGTGGAGTTATTCTGCTCTTTATTTAATCCCAGGCATATTTTTATGTGTCAAGAAAAGACAGGATAAAATTTAGCAAAACTTAATGCAGTAGAACACACTCTCAGGACACATTCCTTGGTAAGACTGTAAGTACCATTCTGATAGCAGTGGATTTCACCTCCTGGTGTAATTGAAAGTGGATTCAGGGGAGAAAATCAGTAGTGTATTTGTTTTACTAGTATTTAATTTCTGTTTTGTATTTAAGAACAGTTTGGAGAGCAGAACCTGTCTTTGATTTAATCCTATAACTAGAAGGTGGTATTCCAAACAATAGTGAGAGTGGAAAGAAACTTGAAGTGAAATTCCTTCCCAGTCACTCAGGGGCATACTACATACCCATCAAGGAAAGTAATTATTCCCCAGTGACAGGAAGATCAGGCAGAGATTTTAACTTCAGAAGGTATTTCCTGAAGGTACAATGCCTTTCAGAAGTACTGTAAGGTTAGAGTAACTTCTGCAGCTTGCATTCTTACACCCAGACTAGCTCTCAGCCAAACACCACACTGACATATACATCTACAGCCCCTTCAGTTCCACTTAACCTATTCCTAAATGCCAGAGCCTACCTTAAATATAGAAACATAGAAAACACAACAAATATTCCTATTATTAATGCAACCTGTCTATTCTCTGGGTAATGCATTTAGCACTTTAACTTGGCAAAACATGCAATATCTGTTCGATTTTACTTCTGTTACCTGCATTTTACTTCTCCTTGCTATTTGTTCCTGCCTACACGCTGTCATAATCTCAGCTGCTGTCCTTAGGGCAGGACATATTCTGCATATGATACTTCTTGGATCCTCAGTCCTATTTCAGGCTATACAGGAATAGCAGAATCCGTGTTCTTTGGTTAATTATGACAATTCTGTAGAATTGAATGAAAGTTACTGGCAGAGGCAGGAAATGTTTTTCATTCTGATTAGCTGTGTTTTAAATCTCTGGAGAAAACAGAAAAATTAAATGGAAATTGCTTATAAAAATTTGTCTGGATATAACAGCACCTGTATCCCATGTGTCTTCCCAGGAAAATGAAAAAGCTGTCTGTTCCAAGTGAGAAGTAAACCACAGTGGTTGAAACGGAAATGGCAGCATGTGACAGGTCTCTAGTGACACCGAATGACACCTCACTTTATATCCTTACTTCCAAATGATAGAGACATTTTTTATACTGCTCAGTATGCATAGATCAGACTTTGTCAAATTATGGTCTGTGATTGTGGCATCAGTAGCAAGTGATATCAAAGAGTTGCAAACATATGAAATTATAAAAAAAATAAATTTTTCACTCCAGAAACATGCATTTTCCAGAACACAGCAGCTGTCATAAAGGAATTGAATATTAAGTTTCTCTCAGACACAAAACTTGCGTAAACCTTCCATAGTGATTTGATAGTTTGATGGGAAATGCTATGCAGTAATGCAGGCTGAGTCAGCACCTGACCTATTTGTAGGCCATGAAATTGAGAGCTCTGCCTTAAAACGTGAAAGAAAAAATTGGTTTCTTTTGTGACTACACTATGTTCAGTTTCTGCAAAACAATATTGTATGCAGGAGTGTTAACAATAGTGGAAATTTTAAGAAAATGTGCAAGCTCCCAGTCAGAGTTACAAAAGAGAAATGAATTTTTTTGTTGTTGTTGATTATACAGCTCTAGATGCTTTCTGCAATTCATAGGGGAAAAACACTACAAGGTGTGTTTTATTGTCAGGTGTGTTCTTCCTTTATTTCTTGATTATGCAAGTGTGTGGACGTAAATTCTTGATTCTTTTATTCTAGTGTGTTTCCCATCAGGACTCTATGTTTTGCATAAAAAACAAACAAACAAAATCCATAAATGTCATAAATTCCAAATGAAAAACTTCAGTTGGAAATTTTGAAGCAAAAATGCTTACAATTATTTTGGGATGTGAAATGAGAAATATAACAGAGATTGATAAGAAGTATTAACAAACTGTAGATCAATAATATTGACTCAGAACAATAGTTCCCTTTACCCCATGTTGCCTGGCTTTCCCTGTCTTAAATCAAATTTTTTTAAGAAAAAAATGCTTGCTAAGAATAAAAACATTTGCAGATTTCTGCATCCAGAACTTTTAAGAATATAATATGGAAGATGCTCAGATAACCAGAAGATTAATCTCATACTGTCAGTGTTAAGCTAGGTCTTTTTTAGTGGAATGTCCATGAAAAGAATTCACTTCATAAAAACTGGTGGCCATGGGGAAATAGTATATATTTTTCTTACTGGTACCTCCTCCCCCCCAAAAAAATGTAAAATCTAGTTTGCCTCAAAACAACCTTGCCTCATTTATGGTAGGAATTTCTGTTAACAATATTAACAGGAAAATATTTAACATGTGCCTTGTGATAGGAACAAAAACCATTATCATTGTTTCTGAGTATGAACATACACGATGAGATTGGCTCTTTCCTCATAGACTTTTCAATGTTGGTTTAAAATAATGGTAACAGGTGGGTTCAAACAGATGGGAAGAGCACGAGTTATTAGTATTGGAACAGTACACTAGAGAAAATGTGTTGTTGTTTAAGCACTGACTAATTAACAACTCATTTAAATAGTCTTGGTGCATATGTTTCAAACTTAATAATATCCCGCTAAAGCCAGAGTACCTGTGGCTAAATTTAATGGGTAGAGAAAAGATTATGTCCAACACAGCATTTGGAGCAGGTCTTTGGAGATACATTTATCTTGAGAAAGCAGAAAAAACACATTTTTAAGAAAATTAACTACTACTTAGTACATACAGACTGGTCTTCCACATGACGCTTGGAATAACAGTTCTTCCTTGTATGTCTGAAAATTCCCAACAGTTTGCATCCACATTAGATGATATTAATTTTTAATTCCTTTCTAGTAGTACTTAAGTGAACTCAGATTCACTTCATCTACTTAGGCATCTAAAGATCCCTATTTAGGAGACTGATCACCGAAGAGAATGCAGGTATTCATAGCTCTCCTTTTTTCCTTAAATTTGAGGTAACACTTATGAAGATTTTAAGGCAGTTTCTTACTCAAAAGGTAATTTAAGCAATGCTGTGAACTGAAAGATCCATTCATAAAAGAAGCATTAGTCATGAGGATTAAGCAAGCACAAAGGGAGCAAGTTACAAGAGAATATTTCCAGGTGAGATGACAAACTCTCTCCCATTATATAAATTAGCCATAGACCATCTCTGTTAAATATCACCCATAAGTGAAACTAATTGCTATCCCCTCAAAAATAATGTCACATTGTCTAGGAGCAATGTAAGAGTTAATACAGTAGAAAAGATGACTTTTTATTAATGTCTTTTGGAAGCTGCTTTTCTTTGCTCACCGAAAGTAGGCGCAGCTTTACATGAATGCATACTACAAGACCACACGTTCCTAACTTTCAACAAGTCTCACCTATCATATATCACATGTCACTTAGAATGGTTTGGGTTCAAAGGGACCCTAAAGATCACCTATTTCCAATCCTCCTGTCTGTTTTGACTCACCCCAGAAGATGAGGGTGGGTGAGATTCTTGTAAATTTATCCCTTGGGGTGGATTAGACTAAAATGACACAGAATGGCTGGTGTATATATAGAAGGATATTTTAGAAATGAAATGGAAAGGAGATATGTAGCAAGTTTAGTTATTATCTATAATAATATAGCAATATAAAAGCCTGAGGAAAATATATATGAAAAAGAAAAAATGAGAAAGAAAGGATAAGAGTAGGTAGCAGAGAGGAAATATATCACCACCCATAGATCCAGCAACAAGACTTGATTGTTGATGGTTACAGTCTCAATCCACTGAGGAAGGAGGAAGCCCAGGAAACAAAGAATTCAGTGGGTTAATATGCATTCAGGTTCANGGAGCTTTGGTGGTTTTATTGGTGGTTGCAGATGCTCTTTGTCCCCAAACTTGGGTTGATATTTGTATAAGCAGTTGCTTATTTTCCCACAGTTTGCTACAGTTTTCCAGAATTTTTGCCCAGATGTGCCAACCAGACCCTACTGGAATTGTGTGGTAATTGCCTTCCTGCTGCAAATTCCTCCCTGTGCTTATCTCCACTTCTTTCTGTGGTGGTTTTCTTATGGCAGGTTCCTTCTGGCTTTCTGCATTTGAGGCAGACAACTGTGATCTTCAATTCTTTACACTGAGGTTGCTCAAAGCCACATCCAGCCTGATCTTGAACAGTTGCAGGAGTGGGACACCCACAATTTCTGGCAACGCATGCCATTGCCTCACCACATTCATAGTGAATAATTTCTTCCTAATACCTAAAGTAAAAATTCCTCTTTCAGTTGAAAGTTGTTCCCCCCATCCCATCACAACATGCTTTTATAGAATGCTTCTCCAGCTTTCTTGCAGCCCTTTTAAGCACTTGGAAGGTGCTCTACGGTCTCCCCAAAGTCTTCTCTTCTACAGGCTAACTCTAATGCTCTCAGCCCTCTAGCTGATCAAATTCCTGAGGGTTTCCACAA
>VZTB01006748.1:13031-47499 GCA_013397245.1 Thryothorus ludovicianus | reverse complement strand
ATATATATATATATATGTATAAATAAGAACGGATACATTACACTTTCCACAAAAGTAGCAATAGCAGATTATAAACCACTTTAACTGGGAAGCAAAAACTATTTAGTTCATGTTTTAACATGTTTTCTATAGACACAGTAGATCAAGAGGACAGGAAGTATGTATTCAATAAGAAACACTATTGATGTAGAACTTGAATCTGACTTTGTTTTCATCACTATGCATGTGAATCACACCAGTGTGTCTGAAATTAAATTGGTCTTAAAATATAGCTCATGGAAGGTTTTCCATCCGTCAGTGGAGACCTTTCTAATGAAAAAAAAGCCAAAAAAAAATGTATCTAATAAATAGGGAGTACATCAGACAATTACTTCAAAATTTTTGACTGTATGATATTACCACAGAATCAAGATCTCTTTAACTTTCTTCACAGTCCAAGCTCTTGTAAGATAATATATTCTTTTTTATTGGTATTCTACAAATATAATTCAACGGTCAAAATCAGCTGTGACCAAAATAAGCCACTAAAACCATTTAAACTACTTTAAAAAAACCCACAATCCAAACAAAACCAATATTTATTTTTCTTTTTTTCTGCTCTTTTTTTCTTTTGGGTTACTTTTTACCAGAATCTGTTTCTCTGGTGTTTCCTGAGGCAAGCATCAGCTTTTCAGCCCAAATAGAGAAGAAAGCAGTACATGGAAGAGAAGAAGTAACCATGGATTGGGACAAGTAGGGATTGCCTTCAGTAAATGTGATCATAGCAAGGAGCTCCAGTCTCAAGGTGAATTAGGGGCCTAACCACAAAAAAGCAAGGAGATATGAGGGAGCAGTGTCAGCACACAAAATGCACTGTAACCTTTACATTTTTCATATTGGACTATGAGAGTATTCAAGAATTAGATTTTTTTAAAGTGGAATTTCTAAGATAGAGACAGAAAACATGAGTCTTAGCCAGTAACTGCAGTATAGATTTTGATGCAATAAAATATGAAATTATATAATGTGCTAAGAAAATCTACTCTAAATTGTCTATGGCCCAATAGTTGAGAACAAAACTTTTCACACTTATAATTTTTCCCCTAAAAGAATGAACAAAACATGGACAGTTTCAATTAATTTGGTCTATCTGTAATATTTTGTGATCAATATAGTTTTTTTCTTGCAAGATCATGGAGCAGGTTCTCCTGGAAACTCTGCTAAATCAAGTGGAAAATAAGAAGGTGATTGATGATGGTCAGCCAGGCTCCAGTAAAGGCCAGTTGTACCTCACAAATTTAATGGCCTTCTATGATAGGGTTATAGTTTTGAGGAAAGGGCATCTACCCAGACTTGTGCAAAACAATTGGAAATGTCCCTGGGCAGGGCTTTGAGCCACTAGATCTAGATGATTTTTAAGGTCATTCCAAGCCAAACCGTTGTCTGAGTCTATGATGTTTCTATGAAAAAAGTTTCTTTCAATTTTGCTCTGTTTTATAGGCCTTAAATGTTGTCAGCATAACAATTGTGTAAGTGTGATGAGTCTTGAACCATGAAAAAATGATATTGATCACAAAATATTTCAGATAGACCAAATTAAGAGAAAAAAGTAGAAGAAACTCTTTTTCTCCTAAATAACACCCTTCTGAAAGATAAAATTGAAAAATGCTGCCTGCCACAGGTCTAATGATATTCCCAGAATCAGTTCACATATCAACAGATAAAAAGGGACATTTAATTAACAACTGTCTTTTCTCTTTTGAATGAAACCATAAGCATCCTTACACAATTATGGAAGACAGAGTCAAATGATCTGTTAAGACTTGTTAGGGTTCAGCAAGACTTATTTTAAAGCTCAGCCTCTAATTAATGTGAGAGTTGTATATCACACTTGAAGACACTTTCTCAGTATGTTTCAGTGCTCTGTGGATCATGGGTAAAGAAAAAAGACTGATATTTTGATGCTGAAAAGTGTTATAAATTCTTTCATTACAACTAACTTATATCTGCTTAGACCTCCTGAGGTTTTAATACAATTTAAAACACATCTCATAAAATTATCAAGGATATAGACAAAGAAGGTTACATGACCTTACAACATAATTAGATAGAGATATAGACAGATGTTTACCTTTTGAGAAAACAAAGAATATTTGTGACTTATCAGACACCTGTCTATTCAGAAAGATGGAGATGGTCTCCTGTCCCAAGTAGCAAGTGACAGGACAAGAGAAAATAGCCTCAAGTTACACCAAGCTGGGTTTAGGTTGGCTGTTAGGAAAATTTTCATCACTGTAAGGGTTGTTAGGCATTGGCACAGGGTAGCCAGGGAAATGTGTGAGTCACCATCCCTAGGACTATTCAAAAGAAGTGTGGGTATGGAACGTGTGGACATGGTTTAGTCATGAAAATACACAAGAGGGTTGATAGTTGGACTCAATGGTCTTAAGGGCCTTTCTTAGTAATTCTCTGATTCTCAATTATTCTTTTGGAAGGAGTGTGATTGTGATGGGTCATATATGTAAGAACTTTAATTTGCAAAGCATAGTAGAATTGAATGTTAAACAGCACCAAAGATATAATACACTGGTATGGATCAAAAGCATCCACACTTGTAGGGCAATAAAATCATATCTACCTGTGAAGTGGAAACACCTGCTGTCTTTGAAAGCTGACAAACAATAGCTCTGCACTCAAACTTCCTCTCCCTGAGAACATCTTAGCTAATTCATAGCTTTTTAAAATTAATTGTTCTTGACAGAGGACAACCAGATTGATAAAATTTGCAAAAATTCACCACACTGGCAAATAAAACCAGTAAACCCAGCAATATTAAACTAAAACAGTTTGATAATATTGAATAATATTCACTTCCTATAGACTACTATTTGTCAGCATTCTTAGATCTCAAAATAGTTGAAAAAGGAGAAAAATATTATTATAATAAATATAAAACTGGATAAAAGAGATGTTGTAGATTAGAAGCTACCTTATAACTGGGAAATACCACTGTCATCCTCTGAATTCTGTATGCAAAAAAACACTATAAGGTCAAACCTAACCAACCAATCAAAACAAATATGTGATAGGCTTCTTAGAGCTGCTAAGGAAGTCTTGTACATCAAACTTAATTGATTTAACTTAAAAAACTCTTGTGTTTCATGAAACCTCCAAAAGTTCATTAATATGTGAGATCATTAATTGAAANGATGTTTTCAAAAAAACGTATAGATGCTGTGCTTAGGGACATAGCTCAATGGTGGGCCTGGCAGTGCTAGGTTAATGGTTGGGCTTGATGATTGGAGTCCTTTCCAATCTTTATAATTCTATGATTCTATAATTTTTTATAGATGTTTATGTGCCGTTGCATTTCTATAGCCAAAACTGTGTTGACTAACGTTTGAAGCAAAGTACAATCCAATTCTATTCCTTAATTCTGTGGGACTACCTAAAATTCACAAATTTGATAAACATAGCACAAAAAGAAGTCATAGCATGGCAAAACCCTTGGTGAGCTTAGTAAGTAAAAAACTTAATTCCTGGTTTTAATGCTAAATCAATTAGTTAGGAAAAAAGCATGGCTTTATGCTTAAATATATAAAGAGTATGAATTTTCACAAATTTGATAAACATAGCACAAAAAGAAGTCATAGCATGGCAAAACCCTTGGTGAGCTTAGTAAGTAAAAAACTTAATTAATTCCTGGTTTTAATGCTAAATCAATTAGTTAGGAAAAAAGCATGGCTTTATGCTTAAATATATAAAGAGCATGAATTTTCACCTTAAAACCAGTTAAATATGTAATAGGAATGTTAATCTATAAATGGTCAAATATAAGTCAAGAAAGTGAGTTCTATCAGGAGAAGGGAAAGGTATCTGCTGGACTGGATAATTTAATAGTGATACATCTTTCAGAAATCATGGCATTAAGGATATCAGGAATTAGAAAAAGCTGTATCTTTTTCTAAAGTACATGGCAAAAAATGGCACAAAATCCCTTATGATATTTCCATGGGAAGTTGTGGACCTGAGGGATATAATCTTTCAAACTTTGATCTGCTTGTTACTACTGGTTTTCAAAATATGAAGTCCTGTTACTTTTTGTGAATCACAAAGTAATAATATATAATGACACATATCCTCCTCAATAATGATTCGTGTCTTAAAACACTGGTTTATCAAATATGGTGTTTAAAATACTGAAACGTGGCTCTTAAACACAGTTATTTCTGAGTTCTTGCATATGTTACTTTACAACCTCTTAACCTTGGGAATCTGTACAATGACCTAAACAAACAGCCATGTATAAAGGTCTAAAATATGCTATTAATCCATAAATGAATCTCTGTGAAATAATACAAGCTATCATCTTTTTGTATTACTACATTTTCCTTTAATCTTGAAGGATGAGTGGAGCAACTGCTTGGGTTCATCTGCCTAACAGAACAAATGGGAAATGGTCCCTGTTTCATGTCTCTTTTGATACTGAGTGCTGTTCTTACAGCTGAGAAAAGAAGCTTTTTATACGCTATCCACATTTCAGAAACCTGCTGCCTGTTAATGCATCAATCCTAGAAACACTATCAAGCCCTCCAGGCAAGATTGTTCATTCTCCTTGCTGTTTTCACTCTCTAAATTATTTCCAATGTAAATAAGCCAGTACAGATTAATAGATTGTGAGGGACAGAGAGAAGTAGGAGGAAGAATAAGAGATATCTGGACTTAGCATATAATTTTGCCTTTGCAGTGGAGATTTTGCAGTCTAGATTACAGACTAATAGTTGGAAAGACATCCAAAAAACAAAGACAGGGCTACTTACCCCTATTTACAGATTTGTGAAACAAACCAGAATTGTCCAGCCTACGATGATTTGCTTTGGTTACTCCTTTCATTCATCATTTAAGTGCATAATATTTAATAAAGAGGTGTGTAACAGCCGAGAGGATATATATTAGAAGGAGTTGTTTTGTTCCTCTGGGCACTCTTCTGCTCTGTAGATTCCACCAAAATGGGCAAATTTTTGAGAAAATTTTATGCACATTTCATGTTCATGACATCACAAATAGTGGTACTTATTAAAGTTCTCATTAAGCTCTTCTAAAACAAAAGTCACTATGGAGTAAGTCTGATTCTCAAGGAATTAGCTATTTAGGTGTTGGTCTCCTGAACCCTCTTAATTTCTCTTGAATTTCTGTACGCATTGTTCTTTCTCCCTTAGTTATCCTGTATTTAGTATGGAACTGATGTGGTGTTTAAGGAGTATGAGATTATGAATAAAGTTAAGGGAGCCAAGAAATGTGAAATTAAAACTGAGTGATGACTGCTATGCAGTTACTGAAGAGAAACCTTAGCATTTTAGCACGTGAATGATGTAGGATCATAGCATCGCTCTGATACTGAAGGCATCTTAGGAAGTCTGTAGTCACATCCTCTGCTCAAAGAAGGTTATCTAGACTAAAATGGCCAAAGCTTTTTCTGATTGGGACTTGAAAACATCCAAAGGTAGAGAACACACAAGTGTTCTAGGCAACTGTTCCAGTGTTTCACTATCCTAATAGTAAAAATTATTTTCTTTATATCACACTAGAACACCCCTTTTTTAATTTAGGAGTATCTTTTCCCCTTCTCCTAGAACTTAGTGCAAAGGCTGACCCTGCCTTTTCAGTAACCTACTCTTTGGTACTGGAGAATTGCTGTTGGGTTCACTTTGTCTTCTCCTGATGATTCTAGTAAACGTTTTCCTTCTCATTATGAATTCTAGATAGTTTTAGATAGTTTGTCATTTGAAGCTTTCCATCACTCAGAAGAAAAAGTACAGACGTAGACATGATGAATACAGAGGTAAATAATTCAGCACACAATCTTTATCTATCAATGGGTAACAAGAGCCCTGGCTGACCCTAAACAGATCCATTGCCAAATGCTCCCATAAGCCCCATAAATCTCTGCCAGGAGCTGTCAGAAGTGTGTTGTAGATATGCCTGTGTCCAGATCCCCACAACTCAGTGGATCTTGACTTCAACCTGTGGATTGACATCATGGCCTGACTTTGGATTTGCCCCTTTAGCACGAACTTGCCTGGGTATTTGTTTGGACCTGGTAGTACCTCATCTGCCCTAGTCACTTACTGGGGGATGGGATGAGCCCTGGCTGATGTGATCCATGTCCCGTTAGCCCTTGGTGCACCTTGACTTGGACAAATGATCTTATCTTGCATGACATCTTTCATCTGGATGGAAGTAAGATCTAGCGCAAAAGGAAGAATAACGAAAGCAGAATTGGAGAAATCATTAAAATTCAGTCGAGCTGAATCTCTTGTTTGATCCATTAGTAAAAATAGATTTTCATTTTCTTGGAGGTCAGCAGAAATCTACCGGTTTTATTCAATCAAAGAATTTCTGGTAGAGGAGTCTGTGGCAAGACACATCCATGCTTTAAATTGTCCTATGAGACATGTCCTACTTACAGTGACAGAGCATGTGTGGGTGTCAAATAGGTGACAACACCAAATTCATGACTGGTGTTCCATGTAACAATTAAAAGCTGCACTAACGAGATGTTAGGCATGGGACACTTGGCAGGATATTGCCTATGGAAACTGGCCTGGACTAGCAATGTGAGATTTATGGCCAATGAAATTTGTGCAGACTCTCATTTTTAACCATGAAGCTTTAACAAAATTAATCAAAGCTGTTCTGGGGACTATCTCAACAGCACAAAGCATGAGGAAATTTTGTGTATCAGGGACAATGACCAGACAGCAAGCCAATTTCCCATTTTCCTGGCTTTAATGAGACACCACATTAATTATGTTACAATTCTTGTAAAGATAAAGAAATAAAATTAATTGTGGACAGACAGCCACAAGCAAGAGACTTGAGGGAGACACCTGAGGAGAAAAAATATGGGGACTCTAGGACTTAAATTATGTGCTGTTTTGGTGTAAACACTTGCTATTTTCTGGGGAAGGAATGCATTAGTTATATTTTTTCAAGGAGTTCAATTTTCTACTACTTCAGGACCATTAACAATATATTTGGAGAGTAGTAAAAAGCTCACACAAGACTTTCTTTAAATTGGGTGTTATTATTTATACATACAGCAAGAAAATATAAGTGGCTTTTGAGGCTTTGGTCTGGTAGAAACAGCAGCTATTATCTATTATTCTGACTGGAAACACGAACAGAAGTAGTTTCTAGAAGAGCTACCTTTTACTTTAAATGCAACCAGCAGGAATAAAATCAACTAGCTTTAAAGAACATGTAGACTGGTGATTTTAAGCAGCAGAGGAAAATGCCAAAGCAGCTTAAATCAAGAAAGTAGCCTTCTTTATTGTCAATGGTTTCAGTGCACTGAGAATAATGAAGGATGACAGACATTTTGAGAGAAAGCCACCTCCTTTATTTTTGTTGATAAGGACAAAATGTTAACCTCTATTAAAGGAGAAATTCAGTAGCAAAGAATAAAAGTGAGAAAAAAACCCAACTTCATTTAACTATTTTTTTAAAAAAATATATAGTCCTCAGAGGTCTTGATTCTTTGCTCCACCAAGCTAATCTAAGGCATTCAAGGACAAAATTGTCTGTCACAGGAAAATCTCTCTTTAAAGACCTGGTTACCTGGTTAAAAATAATTTTAATTTTCAAGCTAATTAAGATTTGTGGGTTTAAATTCCCAGAAGACTTTAGTGTGGATATTTATATTTGTGCATAGTGAAGGCAGTGAAGCATTATGTGAAGGAACAATTTCATGTCTGTTACCATGATCACAGCCTAGACTATGTTTTGCCAGATCATCTACAGGAGCACATCTAATCTGTTGTCCTTCTTGTTAACCATTAATGGCCTTTTAAGTAGACTTCAATCTCTTTTTTTCTATTTAATGTCATTGTGATCATACAAAAAGATATGTTACTTTAATCCATCAGAGAAATCTAAATATATTATTGAGACTTCCTTTATCAGTCAATTTTGAAAAGCCCTATGAAGTTTGCTTGATGACTTTCTTCTAGCATATTGTGCAGACTGACATTTCCTAGACAAGATTTCTGTTCCTGTGACTTTTTTAGAAAACGTTTTGAGTTAGTCAGTCTCTAATTGCTTTTATCATCCCACCTGATCTTTCAAAAGTAGAAAGTTATTTTTCTTTCAATTCACCTCAGTAAATTAGCACTACAGTTCCAAATTGTTTTTAAAAATGAGTGTGTTTCAATTATCTGTAAAGCCAGTTTTGCAGAGTATAACATGAGTTGTTCTCATTTAGCATTTTCTTTAGCTGACACTGGAGCTAACTTGCATTAAATCCTTATTCATCCTCCTGCCAAATACATTAAGTGTCAATCACACAATGAGAAGAATGTGTCTGCCTTTTCATTGTCTTACCCTTCTCAGATAGAAATGAATTTAGTCTATTGTCAGAAAACATTTTGCTCCTGTTGTGGTTAGAAGATGGACATTTTATTCTTAATTATAGGATTCATCAAGGTATTTTTCAGAGATATGATTCTGCATAACTCTCCAGCATTGCTTAAATTTTCCTCTACAATAGTTTAGATGTATTTCTACCTTTTACACCTACTCAGTGTGATTTCAGTAATTCCCTCTGAAGGGTAAGTAATACTTCAAACAGCATAAGGTTTTCTGCAACTGTTCCATTAATACATTTATTAAAAAATTTGTAGTACCTACATTGATATAAATCAGTCTATTAAAAGAGAGTAAGATTCCCTTAGATTGGGACAGTGCCACAGAAATAGATCTTCAATTCTGACTAAGAGATTGTATAACAACAGCATATTATGTTTGTTTTAATATGCTTCTTCAGTGGCATTTACATTTAGATCAAGCAGAAAAATAACATTTCCACTTCTGTTTATTAAAATTTAAAAGTTTATGAATGGCACTCATTTTGCCAAACATAGATATAAGCTGCAGATATTGAGATACCAGGCAGCTGTTTCCACTAGGTCATGATTCACAGAATAAAATCAGAACTGTTTAAGTTGGAAAAGGTATTTGAGATCATGAAGTCTAACCATTAACCCTTCACTGACAAGTTCACCATTAAACCATGTCTCTAAGGGCCACATCTATATGTCTTTTAAATACCTCCAGGAATGGTGACACAACCACTTCTGACAGCTTGCTCCAGTGCTGATCTCATCCTGGGGTTTGCATCTAAATTAGGCCTGTCTTAATTTGTTTAATTTATTCTGTATTTATTGTTAAGGAAGACCAAGGTGGCTGAAAACATGGTATTTCATATGAATCTTGTCCTTTTTTTTGTTTGCATCTAGTGCAAGCAAACAGATCAAGAAAAATAGCCCATTTTAAAATCTAAATGTTTAGTGCAGATACTGTAATCTATAGAATGCTTTGACTGATCATGGTAAGGTTTACTTTAAACATAAATAGAATGTGCATGCATATATATAATTACACTCATTGCACTCTTCAAAGTCATTATTTTTAAAAAAATTATTGGTAGGCTGATTGTGCAAAGTTGATGATAAGAAAGAAAAATAATTACTTATTTATGCTGAGAGAAGCGAATTTACTGCTGGTGCAAGTAGACAGAGCTTTATTTGAATCAGTGAACAAGATTATTCTGAAAAAGAAAACGTCTAGAAAGCTCTAATAATTTTTGTCCTGTAGTTCTCAGGGATGGATTAAGCTATAAATTCAATTTAATTTTAATTGCTTTCGGTCTCTAAGGAACCAGTCCATAACAAATGGAGTCCCAGAAGTGAAAGTACTGAATTGGTCCTAGTATTATGTTTAAATGAAACACACAAAAAAATTGCTAATTAGCATTGACAGAAACTAAAATTATTTATGATTTTATTTAATCTGAGGCAAATAACTTTAAATGTAGCAATTATCTAATTATACTGTTTTAATGCTATTGAGACTTTTACACTTATATGTGAAGAGAAGCTGAATGCTGCAAACAAGGAGTAAATATTTTATTTCCACTAGAACAAATACGTTATCATATGCTTGACCTATGGCACAGCAATTAAGGATGCAGAGCTCAATTGCCTAGAGAGATTATACAGAATTCATTCATTGAGGTGGAAATGTTTAATTAAGACATGAATCATAATAAGTACATACATTGTTATGGTTCTGCGGAGTCCTGTAGAAACTTAAGAGAATATAACAACTCAAACCAACAAAATGACAACCCACACTTGGAGTGGTTGCCTTGGGAAATCCATCTGCTGTCTGGGCAAACCACAAAGCTCTCCTAAACTTGGGATTGGGTGAAGTTTTAACACTGAGCAGAAAATTAGGAATTCTTCATGGAGATTAAGATTTTAATGGAAGTTAAATCCTACCATCAGCAACTGATCCCACACTTAGTACCGTGGTATAAATATGTGAGGAGATTAAAGAATGTAGAGAGAAATGGAATTATATTTAATCAATTAATGAAGCACTTCAAGTATTGCCTGCTAAGAAGAAGTGATTTGATTGGCTAATTATCAATGCTCATGATGTATGGTGTTCCTTTTTCTTCCCATTATTTGGTCCTTCCCACTGACTCCCCACCTATAGACAGAGGATTGTTACACATTTACAGCGCACTTGACAAAAAATTACAAGCCAAGATACTTTTAGTAGTAAATATTGAAAAAGTCATGCCTAAGGACAGAGAAATTTCAGGCTGAAAGAAAGCCATGCTGAACCAGATCAACTTTTTGTCACAAATATATAGGAACATGATATTGTCAAATCTCATGCTTCTATCACAGATTTCATGGGTGAATATGCTCAAGAATTTATGGCTGGAATATATGTATTTTGGAGGAGATATAAAAGTGGTCAGGGGGAGAGAAGAAAAAGGAGGTAATGACAGGATCACTAGGGAGGACAGAGGTGTATTTCAAATGACACCAAAACTGTATGCCTGTTGAAATGTTGGTGAAGTTATAAAATCACTTGAAATGGGAAAATAAAGGAACTCAGACACCTCATTTTGAAAGACTATCAATAAAAGAAGAAGGAAAAGTGAAAGGATTTAGCCAAAATACTGCTTGAAACTGTGTTGCCAGAAGACAGATATAGTGCACTGATAGAGTGTATTTCAGAAATTAAAGTATTTGAACAAGGGAAGAGTCCTGAGAATGACTGATAAAAACAAAGGTGATAGAGGCAGAAGGAAGGGCTAATGAGCCTGGCACACAAGTGAATGAACAGTTTTGAGTTAAACTGGCCTGTAGATGAGGAATATCTAAATTAACTGAATTGCTTTCCCTCAACTAAGAATATTAGCTCCTAAGAAAGTATGTAGACATGTAAAGTTATTTTCAGAGTGTTCAGGGTTTGGCTGGGGTAGTTAGTTTACTTTCAGTTGCTGGTACAGAACTGCATTTTGGATTTGTGCTGGAAACAGTGCTGGTAACACAGGGATGGGTTTGCTATGGCTGAGCAGCGCTCACACAGAGCCAAGGCCTTTTCTGCTCCTCAGTGACCCCAAAAGCGAGGAGGCTGGGGGTGCACAAGGAGTTGGGAGGGGGCACAGCTGGGACAGCTGACCCCACTGAGCGTAGGGATACATCAGACCGTATGGTGTCATGCTCAGCAATGGAACTGGGGGAAGAAAAAGTGGGGGACATTTTTGGTGATAGTTTTGTCTTCTCAAGTCACCTTTACATGTGATGCAGCCCTGCTTTCCTGGGGATCACTGAACATCTGCTTGCCCATGGGAAGTGCTGAACTAATTCTTTATCTTTGCTTGCATGCACAGCTTTTCCTTTCCCTATTAAACTGTCTTTGCCTCAACCCATGTGTTTTCTCACTTTTATTCTTTTGATGCTCTCTTGTATCCCACTGAGGTGGGGGGAGCAAGGAGATGTGTGGGGAGGAGTTGTTAGCTGGGGGTTAAACCAAGACACAAAAATTTATAGACTTTTTTTTTTTTTTACTTATCATCTTATTGTCACAATTATAAACAATATAAAAGTAACACTAGAGCCACAAAGAAGTATGTTCTGCAAGGAAGCAGCCAGAGAAACTAGGAGATCTCACTAATTTAAATTAAAAGAAAATCCAATCCAGAATATTAAAGGCTTTAAAGCAACTGTGAGAAGACAGAAAAGGTCAAGTATATGTTTTGATCCTCATGTTTGCAATGTAAGAGAAACACAGGTGTTAAAGGCCATCAATTTCTTAACCCATTTTTATTTCAGTAGTCATTAGGCTTTGAACTATTGAAGAAAAAGCTATTAAGTCCATTGTAGTGAATGTGAATTTAGTGCTTAGGTATCTCAAAGGGGTGAAAAACATAAAAATTTGGGTAGATTGCCAATAGAAGGCAGAATATTAGATAACAAGGATGTAGTGGAAAGCAGACTCCAGAAAAAGGGTTCACTTTCATTTAGAAGACAAAAATGTTTTGGGAAAAGTTACCATGACTAAGCAGTACTGCAGTCTCAGACAGGAGATACAGGTTGAAGGCATTAAAAATTTACTGTTGGTTACCCTCCAGAGGAGCTTCATGACTGTCACTAAGGGCAGAATTGGCTTACTGTCTGCACAATGTGAACTTTTCCTAATTACACTACATATGCTGTTTGCTGCGTTTTCTTTTATCTCTTCTGTGCCTCATAGTTAATTTGTCTCTGTGTAAAGTATGTTTTTTCCCCTTCCTGTTAAACAACAGAAGCAAAAGGGCATGTCTGCTACACCTACGTAGTCTCACGAGTGACTGACTTGTTTCAGTAATGTGAATTTGTTTTCATCTCTCTTAAGTAATTACTTGACAGTAAACCTCTTCCTTCATTACTTTAGAAACCTTTCTCATGTCTTCTGAGCATTGCCTGTATCTCTGGCATATGGCATCTCCTCTGTAAATGCCCCCAGCTTCATCCATTATTGTTGCTTTAGGAGACATCCGTTCTTAATCAAGAGAATGCTGTGCAAGGCCAAGTGGGTTTGTACTTTTTCAGTCATTCCCAACAGCTCCACTCACAAACATAAATTAAACTATTAAGAATCTAAGGAGATTATAATGACTGCAATTAACTCCCAATTTATTTAATAAAATGGATGTTTCTGAAGAAAGGTCATATAAAAGGAACAGATTGCATGCAATTAAGCATACAAACAAAATAAAACACTTTTAAAAAAAGTGCTCTGGTACTCCTATCAAAAGGGTAGCAAAAGAAAAGTTTGCTTTCATGTGATTCCAAGGAGATGTCCTGACAAATAGAGAGCAATTTGGTTTCATCTGCTCCTGAGTTTCCACTTTATATGGAAACCGAAACACTTTTAAAAAAAGTGGTGTAAAAAATCTCTGGTGAACTGGTGCAAAAACTCCCTTAGAGGTCTGTTTATTACATGGAAACAATCTTAACTGAGTGATATTACTGACATATCCTAGGCTATTTTAAAACTTTTTGAAATGCATAGTCTCATAGCTTTTCATTCTCTTTTTTTATGACAAAGGTCTCCATTCTTAAACTTACAAAAAAAAAATTGTATGTTTTTCTAATGTTTTCAATCATCTATTATGCATAGAGGTGATCCTGCATTTATAGACCACCTTCCAGCGTGAATGTAAATCCACACCTTTTTCTGGCAATTGACTAGCAGAATCTGTTTAAACACTGAATTATTCAATCTCACAATTGAGTTCATAACATTAGTAAAGATGGTAAGCATAAAATAACATACTCATCACAGCCCAGAAGTCAGATAATTAAAGCTTTGAGAAATCAGAAGTTTCAAGAGGACAAGGGGTAAATGCTTAACTGTGGGAATGCCAAAACTCTATATAAAATGTACTGCTGTCAATGGAAGCCAGACTGAGTAGCCAGAGGAATGAAAGCCAAATGTATTCCCTGATTACAGGGTTTGATGGAATTCAAATAAACTTAGTTAAACTCATGTATAGGAGAAGGCTACCTGGCACAAACCAGCAAAGTTTGTAAGGGAAGAAGTATAAGAGTGTTTTATAAATGTCATTGTAGTAGAAACAGAACAAATGCTGTTTATGGCTACAGATTCCTGCGATTAGTTGGAAAGATTACAGACATCATTAATACTTAACACTAAAATGATGTTTGGACAGTGCCAGTTCAGTACAGATGTTCTTTAGCTATTGAGGGTAGCATCAAATAGAGCAGTAAAGGTTATCCTTTGCAAATATACTAAGATATAATCATTCTTATCTTATTAGTGGGTTGGAAAATACAGACAAATAAAAAAACTCATACCCTCATAAAAGAGTTTGCAACATTCATTTTTAATGTTTAGCCAAGCTGTCCCATTAATAAAATCCTAGAGGAGTTGAATGTCAGGACTTTTGTATGCTGCTTTTTGTATTCAGCTTGAATTGCTCCATGACTCTCTGCAGCCTTGGGGATAACCAGGGAAATCTCCACTGAGGAGTAGTCTGCAAATGCAGTGTTAAGTCTTGCTCTAGAGTAGAGTGTTCCTGCACTTGTATGTTGTGGTACTGGGATGAGTAGCAGTAGTTGGGCTGTTTCTGCTTAACAGTAGGAGAGAAATAAAATTCCTAAGGATTTTGCTAAAGGCTGTAAAGCTCTGGTGGGGATGAACAGGACATGAGGAAGTTAAAGCCAAGGATTTCAATGGTGTTCACTAAACTTTGATGCCTGAGTTTTCTTAAGCTCAATATCTTGTAAATCCATTTTGAAACTTAGACCCCAGCTCATCAGAAAATAATTAACTTGCAACAACAAGCATAAAATCCAAGCCATAATTTGCCTTATTTTGCTTCCTGGTAACTGAGACATGATTTAACTCTTTGTTGGCCTTTCCTTTGCTTCAGATCTTTATTTATTTGATTGACTAGGTTATAGTGATTCTGGTGTTCTGCATCCTCCCTTTGTAAAACAAAAGGAGTACACATCTTTCTGTGTCATTGGTCCCATTGCTATCCATAAACACGTTTTTTCAATGCAATAGCAATTCATATTTATTCCCACACATCTTATATATCATATATTCCAATTTTCTCATTTTATTTTTCTAATTACTACCACTTCCACAGAATTCTCCGGATTAAGTCCTTCTTCCCATGATCTCAGTGCATCACTAAATCTTGCACCCTTGATATTTAGCTGAGGAATGTTTCTCATAGAAACCAATGTATGAAATAACACTAACTTTGATTACTCACTGGGTAGTTGTGCAAAAACATATTTTGAATCCAGTGTGAAAGAAAAATAAAAGGAACTATTGTACCAATTTAAAATAATTCTCATGAAGGACTTGGTCAGCAAAATTTCCCTTGGAATTACTGATTCCTGCGATAAAATATTTTTGCATCCAATCTTGTTGATTTTTCCAAGAAATGTATTAGTTCCAATTGTTATGGTAGTACAGAAGGAAATAATTTTACTTTCTTAGATACCAACAAAATAAAGCCAGTCATTCACTATGACAACATAACTACTTTTTTCTGGCAAAGACAGCTTGTGTATGTTCTTCTCAAAGCTGGGACTTTCTTCCATACGGATAGATGGATCAAAATAAGGGTATTTGATTTATCAAATCACCCTAATTCATCCACATAAATGGCCGTTTATTTCTGGGTTTAAAATTTAAAAAATCTAATTGAAAATGCCAATTTGCAGATCACTGCTAAAATTAATTATTCCTCCGAACTTACTGTCTGTCCTCTCTGTCCTTAAATAAGAATAGACCTGTGTACATGCAATAATGTATCTGTGCTTAGATTTGCCCTGATCTTGTTTAATACACAAGTACAGGTATCTTGTGAGTGCCTTACCTGAAAGATTTCTCTTTAGCTATTCATGTTTTATGCTGTGATTATATCTGGTTCCTTGAGCTACCTGTTCCCATTCTGATTTATACATTTCCTAAACTGTATTCACTTTACTCTCACTACATCACTTTATTCTCTGCTGTAGTATCTCAGCAACAAATACTGTCTACTAGAGTCTGAAAGATTGCCTTTTGCTTTAGACAACTTCTCTTTATCCTTGTATTCTCCCTTTTCTGCCCCAGTGTATTTCTGTCTATCAACACTGCTGCATTGTTTAAAACTAGTCAAGGTCTTGGAGAGGCAGTTTTCAGTTCTCTCCCTTGAAGGTTTTATTCTGATTCTGCTCAATTACCTCAAAACCTTTCCTTCAGCTCCATTCTAATGACTGCAAGAAGGCTATGAGTAGTTCCAGGCTGCCATTGCACTAACCCATCTGCACACTCTCCCACCTTTGATTTTCTTCCTCCTACCTACTGCTATAGACAAACAGAAATGATGAAAAATACTAGGCCTGATGACATTTGTTAATTTTTTTTTTTTCCCCTCAGCTTCTAAATCCCCAAATTATAATAATACCTCCAGGCTTCAAGTGAAAAACACAATCATCTTTGATGAAAAACTGGGGAGAGGTTTACAAAGCTAATTACCTGTTATGTTAATTTTCTATAATGATTCATGTGAGTGTGACAGTTATCAATCTGAACACTCTCTAAGGAATAAACAAAAACAATAGTTAACTGATCCTTGAGGTTTTTGAGATTTTAAAGAGAAAATACAATTGAAAGATATGTGTTCTTTTTGTCTGTCGTTTGAAATACCATACTACCAACAGTCTCACAGAAGTATAACTCATGCATGCACAGTGCAAAAGCCATTAAGCACTAAAAGGTCTTTAGAGTCCCTCCCCACCCTAAACATTCTGCGATTCTATGACTACCTTCTGCCTAAAGGGATTTCTACTGTAAATGAAATGCAAGCAAAAATTCTGAGAATCAAGGAGTTGGATGGGGCTCAGAGAAATGTGATCTAGTGAAAGATGTTCCTGTCTATGGCAGGGAGGTTGCAACTATGTGATTTTTAAGGTCTCTTTCAACCCATAATATTCTATAATTCTATGATTTCTTTATTAAAAAAAAAAGAAAAAAGGCGTCATTTTTGAGATCTGAGTATGGCAATGTCTTCCTCCACATGGGTCATTACTCATATGTAGCTCAGAATGTCAGACCAAGCAGTTGGATTTCTGGCTATAAAAGAATCATCCTTGGGTCAAACTCCTCTCACTGATGACAGAATGATATCTGAATAAAGCATTTATTTCTTTAAGTTTTTGTAAGGGAAAAGAGACAGAGCATGAAAGAAAAGGAGAATCTTCTTCAAATTGTATCATCAGCAATATTCATCCATCACTTATTTCACTATGCATGGTTTCCTAAAGAACTGGAAGCACACATCACTGAATGACCACATGTATTTATGAAAGTTTTTAATGTACTTCTGTAATCTAGCTCTTTTTAAAGGTCATCAGTGCAATCATGAGCAAATGTAGAAATGGAAAAGCATTTGAAAAATGTGGGGAACAGTTGTCATGTCATGGAAAAACTTGAAAAAATTATTAAAGTTTGAAAGTCGGTTAAAACAGAATTATTTAGAACTCTGAACTTGTTTAATCACACTTACAATGCTCTTAAAAATATTTGTTTTACTTAGCGGCCTAGAAAACAGGTTAGAGAGCAACTTTCTCAACTTCTTTCTCTTCTCTGCAACAGAAGGACTGATACAATTTTTCAGAGCTTCTTTTTTTCCTAATTAGTGTTTACACCTCTGCCTTTTTCTGGTAATTGTATAATGCATGTAGAATGCCTTATTATACAATCTCTATATTTCACCAGCACAACACAGCCCTTTTCTGATCAGTGGATTCTAATAAAAACTCTTGTCCCCAACTGCTTCCTTCCCCCAGCAGAGCAGACAGACGGCATAATGAAACAAAACAATGTGTAAACACAATGTACCCAGAATTAATGAGGTCTTTAGTCACAAGGTAAATAACAGCCAAAAAGAAAGCAAGATAGGCAAGGGGAGAAAAGCATATGGATGAAATTTTAATAGACATGAGAAAAAGTGGCATAAGAAACCGGTCTATTCTTATTCTGGCATTTGTCTTAGAATAAGGCCTAGGGACATAAACACGCCTGGAGCTGAACCCTGTTACTGCTACAGGAAGAAAATATTCAAAGAAAATATCCCAAGGTATTCAACTCCTTGAAAGGGAATCTGACTACAGAAGAGAGTTTTGATCCAGGAGGATACACAAAACTTACTTAACACCAGAACATATTTTCCTGAAAGAACAAAATAGAGTAAATAAACATAAGACTCTTGCTGAGGCAAATTAAATACATAGTAATTGAACCCAAAAATATATATCGCTCCATAAGGCATGGACAGATTAAAGATACTGAAGTTATTTATAATAGTGCTATTTGTTGAAAATTCAGAGGAACAGACACCATATGTTAAACAAATATGGTGCTACAAATTATAGGGAAACTAAAGGGGTAAAGAAACTTTTTAAGGTCAGAACTAAGAAATTATAATAGGTTTGGGTTTTATATTTACAAAGCTGTGGCTATGTCTGAGTTAGTCTCTGCTGTCTGTTTTTGTAGATCTCCACAATCAGTGAAGACATTTTTAAACATCTGTTTTAGCAAGATAAGGTTAATTTTATCATGGAATTGCCAATTTTTTCTCTCTGGGGACCATAAAGAGTGATAACTCAGATGTATAAATCTGTACCCGATTAGATAAATCCTATAAGATAACTTTTGAATTTTGGGTTGACATCATACAAGATGGGAAAAAAACCCAACATTTTAAAAGTGTCTAGATCCAAACCAAAGCCATTCTCACAACAGAATTTTTCTGCAAGAATTTTTCTGAACTTAAATCCTTCCAAACCAGCTTGATGCATGCCTATATGCTTTTCTTTTGGTGAAGTAAACGTGGAGGATGTTGGATAAGAGGATCCTTGACTTCTAGATATAAGAGCAATAACTTGACTCATTTGTTCAGAAAAAAATTTCCACTAAACAGGGACATGAAACAAATAGAGATAAAAAAGAAATTATCCATAATACTTTAAACTTTAAGCAGTTTCCTCTGGTGAAAGCTACTAAGAACTATTAGAAGCAAGTAGGGGATAGATCACACTACTGCTCCTAGAGCCGCAGAAGTTACCAGTGATGCTTCAGCAACATCAAGAGCTTTGGTTATACAGTATGTACTTTCAGGGAAGACATGTTCTGCTTACCTGTATCTGTTTTCTCAGCTAAGTGCAAAAGAAATAAAATATTCAAATGCTCATAATCAGAACATAGATACAGTGTTGAATAGACAGCTGCCTTTCAGACCATCATTCTTACTGCACAGCAGAAGTATTTACTTCTCAGCAGGTCTTAAGTATTAGGCAAAAAACTAATCTTAGCCTGCTGTAAAATGATCTTAGTGCAACGCAGATCTTCAAACCCTTAAGTTCACTTTTAGATGTGTCTCTTTCTGCAGTTAAGTGAGGGAGCAGATTTGCAGAAGAGTAGAATAGCTGAGAGGGAACAATATATTAAACTTTTGATTAATGTGTGGTAGGATGCCTCTTAATTTGCTACATGTGCACATGTTGGCCAAACTCACAATGATTGCTTTCAGATAAATGAACAAATCTTGCCAATGTGTATCAGTACCTATTTGAAATACTTACACCCTTCGCAGAGTGTTCTGCAAGGCTGACAGGCTGAAATTCATTCATAAGTGTGTTTATTGACAGAAATAGAATAGGAACATAACACAGACAAGAAATAATACCATCTGTTATATCCATCTTGGGAGGTAACAAACTGAAGAAAAACTGGGTGCCTAACAATTCAGTGACAACATAGGTAATAAATATAGAGACTGCAGACATCTCCACTTGAGCTAGAGCCCTAAGTACCTTTCTGTCTCAGTGGACAAATATCATTCACTCATATTCACTGTGTCTTTATATCCTCATTAGCTAACTGGAGAAAAATAGCAGGCAGGAACCCAAAGTTAATGAGATGGGTGTCATCCTTATATTCATATTCTGTTAGGAGAAACAACAATGTTGCTTTCAAAACTCCTGAGTGGACAAGGGTTGAACAGCCAACCAATTTTAGTGCTTGTTAATGTTATTTTCAAAGAACAAAAATACCCTTCCTCTTAAGAGGAAACTTGCCCTAGATTGCCAAACTGTGACCATAAGCCTAATTATTCCAGTTTCACAGACATGCACGGATGCTGCTCCATTTCCTTTAGCACAACTAAATGTAAAAGATACACAGCTTTTACAACCATGCTACTGCTGCACAGCACAACATGCAGCAAGCTGTCAAACTTAGCAAGTTTGGAAAAATAAGCCCATTTTAGAAACAGAAAATATAATTCAGGAGTCTATAAGCACAACCCTGAGCTGAGTGTTCAGTGGCCAACATCCAGTAATTACTTTTCTCTGTATGACTGCCATTTTTTAGTGTAGAGCAGCCATGAGGTTAGGTCTGTGGAGCTGTGGGTTTGTGATCTGAGCAGCCAAATTGTGTTAGCCACTGTGCCTGCCAAAGCAGCCTGGTACTCTCCTAATCGATGGAGTCAGCAGAACTGCAACACTCTGCATGTTGTACTGTCACTGTGATTGGAGGGAAAATGGCAAGAGACAGAGAAAATAAAAATAAAATTGCAATTTAGTAAATGTTTTGAATTCGTGGATTTAGTGAGAGTTCTCAAATGAAGGGAAATCAAACCAAACAACTATTATTTGAAAGATTTCAAATAACAATTTCTCCTGCTGCATCATTTAAAAAAAAAAAGGCACCAGAAAGCCTTTGAAATAGCATCTCCCTTCCCACCCTTTCCAGGTAGTCTTGAGCATTCTAGAAATAGATTTATGTTGATATATCTCTTGCTGGTTTTGATTAGACTTTTACAGGTTCTTATATCAGCCCTACATATATGTATTACTTTCTCCATGAAATCACTTTCCTTGCAACATACAGAAGGAGGTTGTCATTTTCAGTAGCTCAGCAAAAAAACAACCAACCAACCAACCCCAGAAAACAAACCAACAAAACATTTCAATCAGAAATCACGAATCTCAAAGCCAAAACTCACTTGTAAAGGTGCAGTTTTTCTAGTATTAGATTTTTAACATTAGATGGTACTCTCTGAAGCTGTAAATTGCAGTACCACATGACTTAAGTGGTTGTTTCAAAGTAATTAAGATGTATTTGTTTTTTATAAAATCCATAAGGAAATTATTGTCTAAGGCTCAGTTTATTTTCTTAGACTAACTGAGCATTTGAAAAAAAAGGAGACCTCATTTTTCATTTTGACAGTTTCAGACTTATTAATGTCTTATTAAGAAGCATACTTGTCTAATGGTTTTCAACATTTGAGCTCTCAGAGGTCACAAAGGCAACTTGCTGTGTGTGTTTTTTAACCTCTGTGTTTAGTCACTTGTGCTTGACTGTGAACTGTTGGATGTTAGCTGCTGGGTCTTCAGCATCAATGTGCTTCATCAGAATTGCCAGTGAAGTAAATGGGAATTTAGTTCTGAAGGTGTATGATCAAAATTATACTCAGACTTTCTTTATATATTTCTCTTGTAGTTACTTTACTAAGTATGGCTTTGTGAGTTTATATAATTTAAGAGATTCAGCATTAAACACTGTACTTAAATTTTGAAATTATTCAAACACAAAAAGAAAGCTTGAACTTTCCAATAGTGATAGTATAATTAGAAAAAAAACAATGTTTACAAGTAGCGACGCTCTTGCTTCTATGGGATTGCTACTTCAATTGCAATTAAGGACGACTCGTGAGTAAATGACTGAAAATTGTTAGATGAAACAAACTAAATTACTTTTTTTCTTGTGTTAAGAAAGGAAAGTGAGTGAAAGGTAAAGTAAGCAAAGTTGAAAGCATCTGAGATTATTTATTTAACAAGGATATCACTGACAGACTATTAAGTACCCATTGAAACTTTGGTGAATTGTACAAATAGTTTACATTTTCTGAATAGAAAAGATGACAGTCTTTATGACAAAATAAAACAACAAACCAAAACTGGAATATGAATTCAAGAAATTAACTGCAAGGTACATGATGAACTTTTTTTTCTTCTATTCAACTAATTTGCTGGCCATGTATAATAGAGATTGAAAGGGAACAATTTGCCTTTGAAGCCAAAGTGTAGGGGAAAATTTATTATCCCAAATCCACAGCATAAGAAATTCCACAAAACTCTTTTCCATATCTTAAATGTTTTGTTTCATGCTTTGAACCATAAAGAATGATGAAGAACATGCAGCATTTGGCAGCTTTGTTGCTGACAGTTGTAGTGCTTACTTAAGGAGTTTGCTTACTTAATACCCCTTTGCTCCAGATCTTCCTTAACATCATATGATTAACTTCTACACTTCCCCCCCTCCCAAGTTCATGTTTTTCCATCTATTTACATATAGCTGTCTACGTATTTTCAGCCTGACATTTATAAATGTACTTACTTGGATTATATTTTTGAGATAGAAGAAATGCATCAGGGTCAAGGTACAGGCCAGTGTACCCATTGTCTTTCAAAAAATCCATCACTCAACCTCCCAATAGTACAATAATTGCATGCTGCTGCTAGGAAAAAAGTGAGAACAGTAAGCATTTTTCATATCTTTGGTTGATTAAAGTTGAACTCCTTGGCATGTGTGAAAACCCTGTCATTACCTGTAAAGAGCTCTTTGCTTTGTTTTTAAATTAGCAATCATAATATTATGAGCAACAGGTAACATCTGGCTCTCCTAGGTGCATCTGTGAGTTGCCATATCTACGCTAAAATGTGGAAACGAGAAAATGTAGGACAAGGAAGGGGACTTGTGGAAGAAGTTCCAAAGTGAAACACTGTTTTATCCTGAAAAAAAATGCTTTATTTGCTCCATGACTGGAGTTCACAGTGTAAAATACTACCCCATCTAAATGCTCATGAGGGACTGAAAGGAAAAAGCTTCAGATTTCTTTCTCCTTTTCTCCTAGTAGTACACGTTAAGCATTTGGTTTATGTTGCTATCAGTTACCGAAAGGAAGAGCTTCAGAGCTGTGAGCGCATATGAGCGCGTGCATTTTAGCAGTGTAGTAATTAAGCTGGCATTATAATGCATGTCAACAATCACAACAGGCTTCAGTGAAGAGCCTTATTAGAACAGATATTGAAAGAACACCGGGGTGGTCATCACAGATTAGCGGTGCTGGCGTTAGCAAACGGACATTGTGAACTCAGGTAAGAAACCTTAATTTATTAGTTAGAGTAATGGTAATGATGTTAGCTCCCCGTGGTAGCTAATTAGAGGTGCCAGATAATTTTGATTCATTTAAGGATCTGTCGCTGTTTTCTATTACAGTTCTAGAATATACAACTGTATAGTACAAAAATGATGAGGAAACGGGTCTTTAAAATAAATCTGTATAATTCTGAAGCAGAATTTAACAAAAATAGTTTAAACAACAGCAATATATTAATAAATTAAAATAAGTGTTCCCAAGAGAGCTGTGAATCTCTAAAACTCACTGTAAATGGAACAAAAACTAGCTCCAAATCCTTGACATAGAAAAATAGGCCTGTGCATAAATGTTGAAAAGTGAGCCCTTCCCTTTAGGCTTCTTTTCAAAATAATGGCTTTAAGTGGCTCAAACTCTTTCAATCATAGAATAACAGAATGGATAAGTTTGGAAGGGACTACTGGCCTCCAAGTTGAGTCTTGCCCAACTCAAGAAAGGGCCCCAAAAACACCTTCCTCAGGATTGTGTCTGGACTATTTTTGAGTATCTCCTGAGGAGGAGATTCCACAACCTCTCTCAGTGACCTGTTCAATGAAGTATTAATAATTCCCTTTGCAACCTTAAGTAGAAGATTTTAATTTTTAGTCCAGCTGAAGCTTAGTCCTGATGTCCCTTCGTATTATCAAGGTATGTTCTACTCTTTTTACCAAAGCTTTACCTCTCAGAGAGCCTCCTCTATCTGGGCATCTTCTGTAACCTTTGTGAGGGAAAGGCGCTTCTCTTTCATCTTTCCATCTGGGCCTGAGTGCAGCCAGGTGAGAGAGACCAGACAGCTCTGTGCAGTCACACTCTGATGGCAAAATCGTATTCTTAACCCTGTTTTTTACACAGTTTGCAGCAAGGAGCAAAAGAATATAAACATTTTAAGATGCCATATGAAAGAAAAAGCAGTAATTCCGTTGACACTTCTGACTTAGCATGCTGAATACTTTGACTGTGTACTAGATAATTTGTGATGTTGAAGTTTTATACAGCATATAATCTTTGGGCCTCTTGGAGTACATACTTTAATAGTTCTGCTTGATTTTGGTGTCAGTAAAGAGAGTTTTCAGTGTTTCTAAGAGTGTTTTTTTAAAAGAAAGTTGTATCAAGTCATTCCTTTTCCGATAGTTTACGATAAACATATGACAGTGGATTGAGTTATGAGGCCGTGGAAAATAAGAACAAACTTCTAAGAAAAGATAGCACATGAATTAATGAGCAAGTGAAATAGATATCCTGTACAAGTATGAGCACCAAGGTCCCTTGACACAAGGGAGCACTACTGTGGTCCAAAGAATCTCTTACTGTCTACTTTGACAATCATGTGCATGTTGAAGTGTTCCAAAGTACTCATTGACTTGATAGATACTTCAGAAGAATCTATTTGGTCAACAATTTTTGTTCCTGCAAATTTGCATAATAAAACAGAGAGGCTTCCCAAGAAACACTAGAATTGCTTAGGTCAACCACCATTATATTATGCCACAGGGGTTTCTTTTCACTTTAATCTTTCCTGAATTCCTTTCTGAAAGTGTGTAGATGGGTTTATTCAGTAATTTATTCTGATTTTTTCCTAAACCAGTTTATGAAAGAAAGGAGATAAGATGTTAAAGCAGCACATAACATGATATTCCTTCCCTCTTCCATTATAACTGAAACTGTACCTGGACACAACTTCATGCACAAACCCTGGTTGCATCCCAATAACACTGACATTTCTATATGAAGAAGACTTAGTCTCTAGTGGTCTTGAGTTCACTGTACTGTTAAAATAATCCAGCTGAAAGTTAGCCATCATTTATGTATAAAGATATTCTCATTAAATTAGCTGAGAAAGGGAAAATTAGACATTTGTGAGGCTTGATCAAATACCTAAGTCCTGAATAATTTATTGGATTCCAATCTGAATAAGAATTAAAATGTTATTCAAATCTACAGAGGCTGCTAAATCTCTCCAAGTGTATTCAAAATTATTTTTTCCTCTGAAAATCATAAAAAGAGCAGAGTTACCTGAAGCATCTCCCACAAATGCTGTGCCAGAGCTGCATTTCTGAAGTGTGCAGGAGAACTGGGGAGGAAAAAATCAGAGCCTGGAAGAGCTCCTTGCCAGCAAAACATAAATTCTGAACATGCCAGAAGTATCTAGCAGAAACCATTAAGAAACATGTAAAGATAACTTATAAAAGGAAAAGCCTTACCAAATTAGTGAAGTGAGAAATTAGACCAGTTTTTAAACAATATTGTCCTTTGAAAATTATCAGTCAGCTGATCAAAATTTGGACATGTGTATTTGTAAATCTAGGAAGCAAGACTTTATAATAGTCACTTTTAATAGTTATAATAGTCACTTTCTCTTTAATTTGCCACATGGTTAACATGACAAATATGTTTAGATGTATGCTTTATATGCTTTCTGGTGACATAACCAGTAGTAGGTGTCTATTTGGGCATATATTATGGAGTCATTGAAAGCAGAGGCAGTGATTATGGAATCAGCTATGATCATCTATATGAATTAAATAAAAGATGTTTAAAATCATGAGGTGCTGGGATTCCTGGCATGTCTTACAGGACATCTAGGAGTTCAGGATATTAAAGTGAGAAAGAATTGCAATAAAGGTTAAGGATGGACGAAAGAGGAAACAATGGTGCGAGGTAGAATGGTAAAAAGGAAAAATTCACTTTTTTCATTAATCGTGTAATAGGGTGCAGGACGACACTGTTGAGTTAACTAGTCCACTCTAAAAGCAAAAAAGGCCTTGAGATCATAGACTAAAGAGAACAATTTGATGTTGTTGTCTGGGGACTATAGTACATGTCCCTTTTTTTGTAATCTTTCATCTCTGTGATCCTAGATCATTCAGAGCTCTGCGAGTAAAGTCTTTTTTTCCAACTGTTGACTCTACTGGAAATCCAAGGATCACCTCAAATTGCTTTAGGCAATTTCAACCTGAGGTTAAAACAGTCAGTTCTGAGACAGTCAGGTATGCAACAAATACAACTTTTGTTCAGTAGGGGCAATACCCCAGAGACCAAGCCTCAGAGCTGCTTGGACTTCTTCTGCTCTGAAAGTGTGCACTAGGTTTGGGAATGAGCATTAGATTTACATGCTAAAATGGCCCAAATTCACTTTTTAAGAAAAAGATGCAAAGCATCCCACATGGGTTGCAAAATGAATGAAGCAGAAATTCTCTGAATTGCTGAGGGAAAAATACAACCCTGATCAACTCCAGAGGTAGCAAAGATATCTTGAGTTTTATCAAATCACCTAAAGACTGATACCCAGTTATTAAGGTAAATGAAATCCTCTTACATTTTCCCAGTTAGGAGAATGAAGAGAAGAGAGGTTCTGAAAGAGGAGAGCTACACAGATGGTGGCAGGTCTAGAGGGGAAGCCTTGTGAGGCGTGGCTAAAGTCATCTGGTTTGTTTGACTTAGAGAAGAGGAAACTCAGGTGAAACCTGATTGTTGTGTACAGCTTCCTCACCAGGAGAAGCAGACGGGCAGGCACTGATCTCTTCTCTGTGGTGACCCAAGGGAGTGGCCTGAAGTTGTGTTAGGGGAGGTTAAGTGTGGATTTTAGGAAAAGGTTCTTCACCCAGAGGATGGTGGGGCTCTAAAACAGGCTCCCCAGGAAAGTGGTAACAGCACCAAGCCTGGCAGAGTTCAAGAGTATTTGGACAAATCTGTGGGGCACAGTGTGGGACTCTTGGGTTGTCCTGTGCAGGGTCCGGAGTTGGACTCAATGAACCTTATGGATCCCATCCAACTCAGGATATTCTGCTATTCTTTGATTCCATGTTTGTTGCATTTTCACATCTCTAGTTTTGCTCCTCTATAAGCTAACAATAGGAAAGTGGCAGGCAAGACAAATATGCAGGAGACATGAGATTTGAAAAAAAAATATTGCAAAGGAAGGAAAGCAGAGCTGACTTTTATTTGAAGGATCTGCTGAGTTATTCAAGGACATGGCCCTCTGGCTGCCCTGTCATCAGATACCTTTGAAAGATCCCCAGTGTGAATGACAGAGTGGGTCAACAATGACCCAGCTCAATTCCCATTTTACTGTTTTTCATTGTAATCTGATTATCTGGTGCTACCATGTGTCAAAGTGACATTGTTTGACAACTGCATCAAATTCACAGGAGCACAGGAGTGTGTTAGGAAAAATATGTGCTTCATTTAGCTCTTTCAACCTGCCTTGGGGACTGCATGCACTTTTTTTGCGTTTCTAATCTCTTTCCCTTACAGTACAAATAGCTAATATCTTGAATGACTATAATTAAATGTCACACTGTGGAAGGTATGGCTTGTCAAGTAACAGGGGGACTGGTGTACAACCATGGTCTGGAATCAGGAATACAAGGACCTATGATGGCTGAAAAACACCTAGACTTAATTTTTATGTTTAACAGCTGGATTGCCAATGAATGTGGAATCTACCAAAAGAATGGGAATATGGATTGTTTATTGATTAAAGACAGTTTAGAATCAGGTCAAGTGATTATGTCCTAGCAAGACCATTCAATTCTGGCCATATTTTTATTACTGCATGATAGTTTATAAAATGTTTTTACACATCAGGAGTTCATTTAAGGGTTTTATAATTTTCAGATCCCTATTTTCCTTCAATGCAGTACAGAGAACTCACAGAACAGAGAGTTTAAGTTAAAGATGCTATTTTAACAGAACAGTCAGAAGCTGCTGCAGGCACAGACCTAGAAATCCAATACAGAACATAAATTATTTACCTACAACTGCATAATCAGGGTCATGCTGGAAGAGGCACCCAACAAACAGCAAGGTGCTATGAGAGGTGCTGTCAACATTTCTGTTAATAGACTGACTCTCAATTTCTGTCCCAGCATGTGTGTTGGCTATTGTGCTGCTGGAGATGATGTCTTTCAGATGAGATAGAAAATTAGCTTCTGACTGCATGTGGTCACTAATGATCCCATGCCAGCCTCTGAAAGAGCAGGAGATAACCCAGGTGTCCTTCGGTTCAGATAATTGCATTTTGCTGATCTAAATTTCACCTGTGGTTTTAATCAGATATATTCTTAACTTGCTGCTCTAACCTGTTATGTAGGTTCACAGTTAATGGATAAGGTACTGCCATTTCAGGGAGACACGAGTCTTTATGTTTGGGATAAAAGTTCTTAACAGGAGAACTTTCCCATCATTATTGCTGTAAGAACACATTCATTGGCATTTTGAAGAAAGGCATGGGGAGGTGATTGTGCCACCAGCACAAAATGAAGAGGGGAAAATTCCAGTAAATTATAATTTACTTCTTTTCCAACAAGCTATTAAAATAAATATATCATGAATTAAAAACTCTTGAAAAGAGTATGTGTGCCAGTGAAGAGAAAAGAACTTAACCATGCTCCTAAGCCCCCAGATTTTTATTCTAACTTGTATTTCTAACTTAAATTCTGTGAACCCATGGCAGACAATATTGTAACAACATGGGGGAAAAAAAAATGAATAAAATAATAAATCAGATATTTGCCTACGTTGCAATCACATGAAAAAATCCTAAATCCTTCTTGGTCCAGCCCTAAAAGTGACCAGAAAGGCTGAATCATGAAAAGTTGATGAAACTTTCATAAGAATGTGGGATCGATACAGTGGCATTTTCTTGAAATTCATGCTGAGAGATGAGTTTTCTCTTCCCCATCCCTGGAAATGTTCCAGGCCAGGCTGGATGTGACTTGGTCTAGAGGAAGATGTCCCAGACCCCAGAGTGGGGGCTGCAACTAAATGATCTTTATAATCCTTCCAATCCAAAGCGTTCTTTGGGGTTCTTTGATGCTGTGACCTGTGCTCATGTGTGCAGCTCCTTTACTGTCTCTTATATTGGTGTTTTCAGTTTGGAAAATCAGATAGTAATAAGTCTTCCAAAAAGCCCCCCCAAAACCTGTAAACTACATGAGATACACAAAGAAATCTAGATGCCAGAGTACTGCCAAGGGAGACCAAAAGACACCAGCAGTAGGTTAAACTGAACAGTGGTTTGTAATGTGACAGTTCAGAAAACATGACTGAAAGCTGTGTACATAGAAGAGTCATGTCCTTGATCAGGTTTCTCTGGGTAGTACTTTACATCTGAAAAACTGTGTATAGACTGCTCCTGTCAATAACCAGTGAGGGGGGAGAAAAAACTAAAAAACGTCAGTCAAGCTGGCAGCTGTTCATGGAAGGCGCTGGAAAGGATTCATGATTAAGCAGCTGAAATTACTGAAAAATGAGGAGTAATTAGGAGGGTAATTTATGACTAAACATTTAATTTTGATGATGGAGGTCAATGGGAGTTTAATCATTAACTGTGAAGAAAGATTTATCAGTCCTCAGTAGAAAGTTATTTACCATTGTTTTTGCCAACTTACCGGAAGTTATTTTGATATATATGAATTGTAAGCAAAAAACATCCCTTTATGAGGGCTGTAGTTGGAAGAAAAGAGACAAGAACTTTATTCAAAAGCAAATATTCCCAATGGTATTTCCTAACTAAAAGTGATGCAAATCCAGGTGGTGAGCATATGGGTAAACTGTAACAGTCAGGGCTTGTAGAAAGAAGAAACTAAAGGGGAAACCTCCAGTGACTAGATGATCAAACAGGATTGAACTTCCTCCATGATTATTTTATATGACTTTATGTGATCAGTATCAAAGTGGATTGTTCTGTGAAGACAACACAGTGTTATTGTCAGCTCTATGGTCTTTAGGGCAGCTGGAATAATTTGAGAATAACCATGACTCTCTTATTAGTGTAAAAATATCTCTTTCAGATTTCGTAATTGATGGTAATTTCAGCAAGGTGATTTTTCTTAAACAATACTTTTGCATTCCTACAAAAAATGTTTTTGCTTGCTTCTACTAGCATAAGGCACATCCCACCTGACTTTAGATTTTTATGATACAGTCACTCCATTGGAATCAGTAACCTTGGCTGTCTTTATGATCAGTGAAGAATAGAAAAATAGAGCATAATTCATATGATGAACTGAATGTGTTTTTTTTCCTAAAATGAGAAGAATAAAATTCTGAAATTTTTTAGTCTTTTATACTGATTATTGATTCCCAATAACCATATCACGTATATATGAGATTAAGTGAATCCCACCCTTATTCAAATACCAAAATATTAGCTGATATGACTAAAACCATGAGTTTTTCTTTCTTGAAGAAAAGAGAGAAGACTCTAAAATAATTAGACTAGAAACGTTCCTGAGCATCCCTAAATGGATTTGCTTTGGGCATGAATTTGAAGTGGATGACATCTAGGAATTTGGCTAGGTTCATGTGGTTTTGTGAAATAAATCACAGTAACTGTAAGCAAAAGTCCTGAGAACAGTCTAAGCATGGTGATGCATCAGTATTTTGATTTTGTAAAACAAAAAAAAAAAAACAAAAAAAAAGAAGCAAAATGCATATTTGAATGTTTGTTTTGTCACTATTTCCTCTAATTTCATCAAAGTAAGACACAGGAGGGACCCTCTTCATCTGTTTTAGGCACATGTTGTCTATTTCCTCTGAGAGAGAAAGTTCAGCCTTCTTTGTTTTCATGAAAAATTTCATGCACTCTTTATTACCTATTGATTTTATTTTCTCATAAAAAATGCTTAAGATCCTTATTCTTCACATGTTTCATGCTGAGAATCATTTAGGAGACATTTTAAACCACATCCTTGGTTTGGTAAACAGCTAAGTCTATTATTGAGTTGATTTTTTGATAAAATTAGAAAAGGATAATTAGTCAGGAGGAGAAAAATAAGCCTCAAATTTCACCAAGAGGAAAAGGTGCATTTCAAAGAAATAAATCCAAGTTCCTCTTTGAGACATTGTTTAACAACTGTACCATAACATACTCTGAACTGTCTCTAGTGGTTCTTAGAGTTTGTCCATTTAAATGCATAAATCATACATTAATGAAAAGCAGGTATTTCATTCTGGGAAAGAAAGTAAACAAATTAATTGAGTGTTTCTCTGTTTTATAAAGAAGAGAAATCACCTGGGCAACATTTTTGATGTCATTAATTTTATTTTCCCAATTAGATATTTCACTTTCTTTCTACCACATATTTTGCGACTTAAATTTGGGTTTATAGAATAGAAACTGTCTTCAGCTTCCATTAAAGCAGGACATATGTCTTTCAGACAGAGAGCAGTGCCCCATTACACTAAGTATTTTCCACAACAAAAAGACCATCATAATCTCCAAGATAAAAAGCTAGAAATTTTCCTTTCTGATATCCATAAGGATTTTCTGAGTGAGTGATTTTGCATGACAAAAGATTACAAGACTATTGCAGACAAAGTAGCTACAGCCTTGTGAGTTTTATAACCTACGTGTTTAGCAAATAAACCTCACATCTGTGGCTGTTGATTATTACTTTCATTATTATGGAGAAAAGTAGACCTTTCTTTTGGCTAAACACTTATGCTTATTTTATTTTTCAAGATGTGTGTAAGCTAATGGTATGCTAATCAGGGTAATGATTTCAAAAAGACACTTTAATAATCCTTTTAATTAAAAAAACCTCATATTAATTAAGAGGAAGCACATTATTATTTATCATTAGAATTAGGAGGCCTACTTACTGCACTCCCTCCTCTAATTCAAATTATTAAGAAATCTGTGATATAATAAGCCCAACATCAAAGTTGTGATGTAGTATTTTTTTAAGGTAAACCAAACCTTTTTTCTTTTCAGCTGAATGGAATATATCAGTCATAAGGAAATGTGAATGTCTCTTGAAGTCTGATTCAAATCAATGATAATATCCGAGAGATAATACAGCTCCAAGAATGTTTACCTTGTAGTTCATGGGGGTTTTTGGGTTTTACTTGAGAAAAAATGATGATCATTATTAAGAATCTTTTGAAGTCATTCTTTTGAATATATCAGAGACAGAACTGCTCAAAGGACCTTGAAGTTACAAGTGAATTGATGAAATCAATAGGAATTCAGCTGGATAGAGGTGATCTACATTTCAATGTGAACAGCTGCTTACTTTTACCCATTGATGACAAAGCCAAAATTTGGGTCTTTTCCCATACTCTAAAACTGGAAGCAGGTAGTGTCTCTAGGGACATATCTATTTAACAGTCTGTCTCCTTGGCTGTTTAAAAGCGTGTTTGGGCATGCCCTGTCTAATGCTCACAACAAACATGTTTGGTTTCTGTTTTCTGGGCATTCACACAACAGCTGTTTATTCAGTATTTGTACTTGGAGTCTGCAAACCACCTGGCATCATGTTGCAACTTCCAGACTGCATCCTGGTAAACCACAAGCAGAGGCTTTCTCATGTCTGCCATCCAGTGACCTACAGACTGGTATTTCACCTGACACGCTGTAGAAACAGCTCTCAGTTCCACCTCAGGTATTTGTGTTTGCATCTGCTATCAGCCAGGTAAATGTTTAATCAATATCCTGATATTTTAATTGCTCATTCCTCCCAAATTAAAGCGTTGCTTGAGATTAGCAATAAATATTTTCATCCATATAAAATATGGAAGTCTATTTAATTCTATATCCTTTTAACTACAGTGTGTAAGAAAGGAGAACTAGCGATCACTTCAGGTTCAATAAATACTTAATATAACACTAAAAATATCCATTTATTTCCTGGATTGCTTTTTTTTTTTCAGTCATTAATAGAGCATTTACTTCTTCCAAAACAAAACGAAAAAATAATTAGAAGGTGGCTAGGCCAGGAAGTATTTTAAAATAATCCAGTTAATAGTCATGTATTAGACATGTAACCTAGGTGACCTGGTGACAAGCAGTTTAGGAGAAATGGCTGCCTTCCTATCTCCCAGGGATGATCCACAAGGAAGGATGTGTTTAAGTTCCTATCTCCAAGAGAAAGCTGATTTTTGTGAATCTAGAGATGACAGAAAACATAGGAGACATTGTCATCCTCCATTTTGAATTGGTTTTCAATTGGCTCATCCTCACTCAAATTGATTCATACTTATTCAGCTTGCCAGTGGCCTCCAGAAGGCAGGAGACATTAATTTCTGGAGGCTTGGTGTTGGTTTAATTCTTTGCTGAGTTTGTTTGTTCAGTACACTGGTCAAACTGAAGATGCTCCTGCATTCTGCCTTGGAGACCTTAGTCCAACATATAATCATGATAAAGGTGCTCTGTGCACTTCTATGAGCAAAAATTTGTAGAATGAAAGCTGTCCATAGTTTTGGGAATGAGAACTTACAAGCGGACATGCCAATATTTTAGGCATAACACAAATTTATAATTCCATATGTATCCTAAAAAATTGGCATAGACTAAGATATGAGGGTCAAAAATCATTCTAAGAATGATTACTGCACATAGGATGAAATGACAGAGCAATGTCTGTTATGTTAAGATCTTTTTCTGCATGAAGGAAAATCTACATGCTATCTTATCTTTACATAATCAATGAGACATAAAATTCTTCTTTATGTTTTGGCTTCTTTTCCTGTTTCCGTCCCATAAAAATCAAACAAATAGTACCTAGTGATTAGATTTTGTATGATTATTGACTCCTTTATAATGCATTTCACCAAAACTCATTTCATTGAGTTTTTATGATGCTGTACAGCTGGCTGTTAACAAACATGGCAATGAAATTCCATGGCTACAGAAAATGCAGCCTTGTCCTACCAGACGGATCAACAAGACTTCTCTGCCAAGACTATGATTAGCTCTTTTGATATACTTATGCATTGTTTTTTTTCTTATTGCAGCCAGGCCCCTTAAATTCAGAGGCCACAAAAGGAGTGGCAAAATAAAATAAAATAAAAAATTAAAAGACTCAGAGAACCCACCAAAACAAAACAATAAAAAAAGCAATAATGCAAACAGGAAAGAAGCACAGAGGAGAAAGACTTGTAATGAGTGGCATTTACATTTTTGGCCCTGGATGACCACCATTAAATCTACAATTTGAGGGGGCATGCTGATACTGACGATTTAGAATAATTTAGTTTCAATAGCAAAGCAGAGAACAGTTCTCAAACCACTACAAAAATATCATAATGTATATGGCATATTGCGAGACCCTATAAAAGCATCCTCAATAAAATGATGAATGATGAAATGAAGGTTTAGCCCTCAGTGCTGTTAGTGTTTTGCCTATTTAAGTGAAATCCTATGGATTGAACTATCATAAAGATAACAAAATCATAAAGATAAAAAAATCATAAAGNATATTTATATTTATTTCAGACTTTTATTAATAAATTCTTCAATCAAAATCCACATCTTGTTTTGCATTTGACAAAGACTCATATGTTTGATTGTTGATATTGTCAGTTGTTGGGTGTTTGATGCCTTGGTTTTGGTTGTTGGTTTTTTTTTTCTTG
>VZTB01006748.1:322-12940 GCA_013397245.1 Thryothorus ludovicianus | reverse complement strand
GATGAAATGAAGGTTTAGCCCTCAGTGCTGTTACTGTTTTGCCTATTTAATTGAACTCCTATGGGTTGAACTATCATAAAGATAACAAAATCATAAAGATAAAAAAATCATAAAGAAAACAAAAAAAACAAACAAAAAACCAAAAAAAAAGAGGAGTTATTGGTGGCATCAGAGCTGATCTATGGAATTTAGCTGAATGGGCCACTCATGGGGCTTGGCAGGGCTGACTACAGCACAGCTCTTCCCTGCTGAGTTTCTCTCAGGCTTTTACATTACTTGCTTTCCCTGTAAGAAATGACCAGCACCTATGGAGAGAAATCGTCAAATTCTTAAATTATTTTCTCTTTGTTTGGATTAAGAGTCTTGATTTCTATTATTTCTGTTATTATTTGTATTATTTGTATTATTTGTATTTCTATTTCTATNACAAAGACTCATATGTTTGATTGTTGATATTGTCAGTTGTTGGGTGTTTGATGCCTTGGTTTTGGTTGTTGGTTTTTTTTTCTTGAAGGGAATTTATTATTTATGAACTTGGTTGGCTCTGTTTTCTTCTCTGGATGATCCTGGAAAGAAACATGACTGAGCATCTTCTGAACAAAAACATTAAGTTTAATACTTGCTGCTGCTGCTGTAGTGTGGAAATATTAGTAGTCTTTGTACAGTCAGAAGTTACTCATGCAAGGGAATGGTAAGATTAAAATACAGTGGGAACATGTGAAAAATATTGTTACTTTTGCAATGTTTTTATTGCTGAAATAATTTTAAAAATTTTATTTTTACGCATGTAACAGATATCCTTAATTTTAACAGTTTTATCGTATCCATCAAAAGTCATTTAGTAAGTGTTCATATTTAAGAGATATAAATATCCTATATTTTAAGATGCTTGCTTCTTCCAGACTACTTTCAGTACTGCAAGAGTCATAATGAAATGTAATTTCATGAACCTCAAGATACTGAAGAAGTGGGAATAAAAAGATTCATTTCAGGCTAATAAATTTTTCTGTCAGCTCCAAATCTTGTCCATGTAGAAAGAATTAATTGAATTCCATTGGGGACTATATAATCTGCTTATGTTTTCTGGAGCACTTTCACACATTTCAAAAGAGTTTTGTCAAATTTTCAAAAGAGAACAAGTGTTTCTGTAGTTAAATTTTAAATATCTGTGCATTGGACATCTCTGAAATCTATTCCTTCTCAGGGGATTTTTGTCTGGAAAGAAGTATCGCTGACCCTAACAGCACAATGAATTTGCTTCCAAATCTCATTGTATCTGGTGAAATGCAATATGCCGAATGTCACAGGTCTGTCCTGTCTTTATACAAATATTTTTCAATACCCAATATGCTGGAGACCAGTGAAATGGAACTTGAAATCAGTCTTTTAATTAAGCTCAAACATAAAATCTATGCTAAATTGAAATAATAGTAGTCAGACATGCTAATTCAGCATGAAAAAGTGAAATTTTGTGCTATTACATCTCTACAAATCCCTTTGTTTCAACCACATTTAAGTACAGAAGCAGTGAAAACCATATAGGCTTCATAATTTAAGATCAGAGTTCTGTGGTTCTCTTGGAAACATATTCCACTCAAAGTATCTATTTTCATATTCTTACACTGTCTTGAAAGTTTTCCACTTGCACAATATAGTCTTACAATTAAACTTTGCTATATTAAGAAAAAACATTTAACAACCTTTCAGCTATGGAAAGATGTTTGGAAAATGTGAAGGCTTTTCAGATGATGAACTAATTCTTCTACAGTGAGTCAAGAGGAGAAAAATGCCAACTTCCACCTGACTGAAATGATGGTAACACCACAAGCTCTGAAAGAAAAATAAAAAATGTTGATCAGAATCATTTATGACATATACAGTTAATTACTATGCCTTGTCTTTATACTTTGCACTAGAACCTCCTCTGGGGTTGGATCCACTTTTTACACTGCACTAAAACCTTTTCAGTGTCTGCTGTTGCTATTGAGCTTCTGTTATCCCCCTTAACAGATAAAAAATCCGTATTAATGACTACAATCATAGTTAATATTACAGACAAAGGGACCTAGTGGGTGGATACAATTCATTTACTTTCACAAATTCGCTAGCGTCTTTTGACTAAACAATTAATATTAAAATATCGAGAGAGAAAAAAGAGGGGGAGAGACAACACATTAAAACCTCATAAAGAAACACACATAACAATCACAATACTAATTATACACATGATCGCTGCAATTCTCAACAGGCTGATTTGGTTTGAGTGAAGTAGAAATAGATGAATTCTCAAATTACATTTGATTTGCTTTTCTTCTCATAAGTGTTGTCATTTGATCATCAGTAATGAGATGAATAAGTGTGTATATGTACAATATATGCTTTTATCAATTCAGAAAAAAAAATAAGTTCCCCATAGTGAAGCTGCACCACTCTTAATATTTCTTGTGCAACCAATTTATACTCAAGTAAGTGTGTCCAATCACCTTAGCTACCAAATATCTGTTTACCTGTTACTAAATCTAATCATAGCACATTAGCCACTAAGTGTAAAGTAAAGTTTGATCCAGTCTGTGATGAAAAAAGTTTATGGACAGTCATGGTACATCTCATCAGGAAAGATTTCGCAGGCACAGTGAAGGATATGTCAGGATTTGATATCTCTTTTTAACTTGGATATCAGAGTTCTTTTCTCACTGTGTGTTTGCATTACAAGATCATACTTTCTTCCCTGTCTTTTGCACCATCCTAGTTTATAGGTACGTCTGCTCTGTAGATATTTGGGGTGATCAGACAAGCCTGCTTGCAAAATCCCTGCCTCATTCATGCAGAGGTTAACACATATAGTGAGTGAAGGAAAGAAGAGTAGAAGTAGATATTGCCATCTATAGAGCCATTCCTGCTCCTACATGAAGAAAATTTTCCATGGATTACTGATAAAATTTTTTAATCAAGCAAAGATTGCTGTTTCAAGAGCTTTACTTTTCCAGGCAGCTATCCTGATATTCTGTGTCTATGTTGGTGGTGTACCCACAGTTGCATCTTGTGCTTGGAATAGTTCTCTGAATGAAAGTCATGCTGCAAAAAGGCTAGATTTGATGAAGAAAAGAAATATATCATTTGGTAAACCAAGAAGTTTGATATGCTTGGTCAGTTTTTATTAACTTCTCCAAACTCTAATATTCATCTCTAAAAAGCACTTCACTGACCATCCAGCAAAAATAGTGAGTCGGCAGTACAAGAATTTCTAGGGCCTTGAAAAGAGAAAATGTAGAGGCAGCCAACATTGTCCAAACAATACACAATCCTGAGTGGAACATAGCAGAGGAAGTGTGATGCAATTGTTTTCTCCTGTTAATAAAAAATGAAGTCTTGCATAGACTGTTTATTCTTATGTGTTACATGTGGAAACTAGCCAAATTCCTAAGGGCTAAGGAAGCCAGAGCTGAGAGAATGCAAGCTTTTTTTTTTTCTTTCAGAAGAGGGTGACACTGTCATCCTCTAAAAGCTATTTATATATTTATTATCTGATGACTATTTGCTAAAGATAAAAATAATACTGTGAAGTGTTTGTGATGGAAGAACTGCTTTCAGGATTATGAGTAGCAGAACTTGACTTTCTGATTTTACTCCATGCTAGCTGTCCTGATCTCAGCTGGAAGAAAGCAAAAATAAATGATTGGCATCATGCAGTCAGGCAAAAGGTTTCAAGGCTTGCCATGCAAGGATGCCTCTCTGCTAAGTACCCTCAACACTCTTTGCTCTGGTGTGCTGGGCACAGCCAAATATGAATGCTGCAGTTCTGTTTGGATAACCACAGCTCCAATAATGAATCTTGTATGCATGTGAGAGGCAAATAAACCAACATCCTGTGTCTCCAGTGTGAAAACAAACATCCTCAAATCTTCCTACCTCTATTCAGCTGGAAAAGCCCTGATTTGACTTGCAATACACAAATCACACAGATACCATCTAATATGGCATGAACCTAAGATATTGAATTGCAAACAAGTAGGGTTTGCCAATGATTAAATTATCATTCAAGTGAACTTTAGGAAGTAAAGAAGCATGAACAGAATTTCTTTGGGAAGTTCCATTTGGATGGGCAAGTTAAATTAGCCTTTTTGGTTGCTACAGGCTTTATTTTTTGTAATTTTGGCTGTTGTGTCATCATTTGTACCTATACAGTTCCATTTTATTTAATTTATTTTTTCAGTAGCCCATGACAAAATAGAAATGATTCCAGCAAATGTTTCCAAACAATAAGGAACTGTCCTACAAAACAAGAACAGATTGTTGTTCTGAAATCCAAATTACAGGGAATAGCTAGTATAAGAACAGACAGATTATTAGTATAAAATACACTCTTAATTTCTAAGATGGAAACTCTTATACTTGATACTATTGACTCCCTAAGGTAAAAAAAAAAGTGCTGAAAATATATAATTTGCAGTTATGTGAAAAGAGGTTATGGATGTGCATAAATGGAAAACAATACATCCACTGGTCATTTGTCCAGATCAATATGCAGTGCCAATATGCAATTTTAAATACTTTTTAAGAAATTAGAATTGTTTCAAGTGTAGAAACAGTATGTTAGTGCTTAATACAGTTCTGGGGAAAACTGCACCGTTCAAGAGAGTTACCCTTTTTCTAAGCTCCTCCAACCTACCTTTACATGTGGTCGACCCTAGCTAGACAGCAGGTGCCCAAGGAGCCACTCTATCACTCCATCTTCTCAGACAGGGGAGAGAGAAAATTAGATGGAAAAATCTTGCAGGTTAAGATAAAGATGTTTACTAATGCAAAAGTGAAAGGCTACACAAGCAAAGAGAAAAAAAACTGAATTCCCTACTTCCCACCAGGAAGCGATGCCCAGCTACTTTCTGGGAATCAGGGCTTTAGCATGTCTAGTGGTTGCTCTGAAGGGCAAATATTGTAAATAAAGAACACCTCTCCTTCCTCTTTCTTAACTGTTATATATCTCTGAGCTCATGCCATATGGTGTGTAATAACCCTTGGGTCAGTTTTGGCCAGCTGGCCTGGTTGTGTCCCCTCCCAGGATCTTGCCCATCTGAGGATGTGGGAGGGGAATGTTGAGACACAGCGCTGATGCTGTTCCAGCTTTGCTCAGCAGTAGCCAAAACCCTGATGTGTAATGAACACTTTTCCAGCTACTAAGGCAGAGCACAGCGCTGTGAGGGCTTCTATGGGCAAAATTAACTCCCTCTCAGCTATTCATAATACATTAGGATAAAGTCTTATGCTCTAAGAATGATCATGGTTTCCATCTTTAAAATCACCAAAAATCTAAACATGAAAGGATAAAATGATCAATTAAAATTATTTAATCTCAAAAATGTATTCTTTAATATATTTTTTAACAATTGCATAAAATAGAATATTTTATACACACATATTTCAGGCAAAGATAATTGAATCAACTTTTTTACATTTTGAAAACCTTGAATTCAAAAATAGCTCTTGGAAGAAGCTTGAAAGGTGAAGATTTTAAACAAAATGGTGATCTCTTTAATGGGTAAAGGAATGAAAAGAAACTGAAGAGTTTAAGCAAGAATCCCATTTTCCAGTGAAGTCTAATTGTATCTTCTTTAAAAGCTCTTTCTTTCTTCTAGTCATTCCTTTTTATACTTGAACAGAACTGCATTCACACCTCCCCTGTATGTTCAAGAACTCCAAATGTGCTTAAATATTTATGTTTTCTAAAGCAGGAAAGGTAGAGTCTGTATTGCCCAACTGATGCTAAGAGCTACAAGTATATTCTGAAAATATTTCTTTAGCAGAAACTGTAGTATTGCAAGGGATTCATGAGGCACACGTTTAATAGCTTTTGAGAGGCTTATCTGCTCTGTCATGTGCAAAGAAAGCTGACATGCACATGTTTGTAAAATGTCCAAATCAACTGCATATTGCTTGGTCATTCAGTACTGCTTCTAGGTAGAAGTGAATCATGCCATTATAAATTACTGCAACTGGGATATCAGTTTTTGGAGGTGACAGTTGGCTCTTATTTGTCAGTGAAGACTCATCGGGGAACATGAGGCAGAAGAAAGGAATATTCATCAAAGAGTATTCATGGAAGAAGGCACTCTTCCCAAATCCATTCAGACCTTGTTCATACCTCTACACTTAACTACATTTTCAATCCATGTGTAGAATTTTTTTCTGACCAGTCTAAATGACACAGTCCCCGAGGTGATGAAATTCTCAATATATCAATAAATATTTTCTCGCCTTTACTAAATCTAACAATATCATGAATAATTATACTAATTTTTTTTGTGTACTAGACTGTGAAAGTTGGATAAGTAGATAAAATAATCCCTTTTAATTCTTCTCTATGTCATTTTAAACACTTCAGTTAGGTATTCTAGAGCTTTTTTTCAAATTTAGTCAACTGAGCAAAGTTTAAATTTTGTCACTGAAATGTTTTTGTTCCTGCAATCAAAGAGAACTATTTCCTATAAAGACAAGCTAGGAGGAAACAAGTTCTTCCATAATGAGGTTGAGCATATGCCATTATTGTTTTCCTGCATCCATTGAATTTAATTTCATAAGCTCTAGTTCCATTAAATAAAACAAAACAAAAGCATGAAAAACATAAGGCATGCTGTTGTCTTGGGAACCTGCAATATTTAGTCAGTGTAAGATACTTTTTCCATCACACTTTTCAAATATAAGCAATTTTTTTGCCATAAATGGTCTTTTCCTTTTTGAATTAAGCTTTTGTTCTGGTAGGCATTGATGGGTATACAGCATGTCATTGTGAATAAACAATTTTTGAGTAAACCATTTCCAGGGCCTCTAAAACTCAAACTGAATTTTTTGAGACTTAAAATAAGGATTTGTTAGGAACTAGGTTAAACCTTCATAAGAAATCCAGATTTCTAACACTCAGATGTCAAAATATTTCCTAATAACATTTCCGGTATCCTCTCCAAATTATAATAAAGAAAAAAAATAGATTATTCTGAAACATTTGGCTAAGAAACTGTAATGACTATTGTCCATCTTTTGAAATAATTTGTGCAAGAATAAGAAGTGGTCCAGCAACCTGGCATTACATAGCTACCCATTCAAATGATCCTTCATTTGTTTCAAGAATTTCCTTTCCTCAACTCTCTTGTGTAACATTGAGCCAAACATTTTACCTGAGATTTACAAGTAGACCTATGCACTGAAGTGTTGTTGTATTTTAAAAAGACATTTGTCTTCCTGGCTGCCTAAATTCTCTTTGTGTTAATGAAGGAAATGAGATGCTTAAAAACAGGATCCATAGAAGCTAACTTGCTGCTTTTAGGATGTCTACTTTTTGCCTTATAGCAAATATATAATACAAATACAACATTTTGGACTCTTTCCTTTCTTTGGTATTCTTCTTTCAACTAGATGTGCCTCCTCTCAGCTGGTGCTTAGCTCCCTCCTTCCAAAATCTAGAAGAAGAAGAGTAAGCTCTGCTAATAACTGCTTCTTGTCCCTTTCCTCTTAGATAATGTGTTAATAATGCAAGGTGTTGTCCAAATATTGTGTTTATTGATCACTCATTTTAAAAAATAATTTATAATACCATATGCTATGCATAAATCTGTAATTTCATATTTTATTGTGAAATGGGATTTCTTTTGGTACAAAATTTTATGCAGCTTTAGAGGAAACTCTTTTCTGAACCTTATTCTTTCATTCTGGGAGGCAGAAATACTGTAGGGCTGAATGGGGTTGGAACGCCTATTCCTAACACTGTAGCAAACCTGTAGGTTTATCCTGGACAAAGAGTTGCTTTGATTTTCTCTCTTTTCCAGCATGAGAATGCATTTGAATTTTAGTGGTGAGGTGTGCCTAAATCTGATATATACTTAAGTTCCAAAATATTGGTTTATTTAATCCTTTCTCTTAGTAACAAATATGGATAAGACATAAGTTCTTTGCTGTGGGGTGCTGGATTGTGTGCAGCATTCAATTGTCCCATTTGTAATTCTGTGGCCTAGCCACTGGACAGAAAGACACATATACTGAGGTGTGTGTATGTGAGAGAGAGAGAGAAAGAGTATCAGATGATGGCTCAAACCTTGAATCTGTACTCATTCAATAAAGCTTAAGATGCTCACTTTATTTCTTCTTCCTGGCGGTTTTCTCTTGGGCAGACAATTAAATCATATGCCTTTACATTTAGATTGGTTTTCTCACAGGATAAATCTTGCCCTGAGTGAAAATTTATTGAGCACCAATATCATTGCCTGCCCAGTTACTCATAAATTCAATAGTCCATGTCTGTCAATGTCTTCCTATGCTGCTTTTCACACTGGATAAATGCACACCCTTGCTGAGGAATGCCTGCAGCCAGTATCTCTCCATGGTGTATTTTGTTGTCAGTGCTGGGTAGAGGTTTGACTCAATACATTTAGAGGTCCTTCTCAACCTTAATGATTCTGTGATTTCCCTCCACCCCTCCCTTCTTCCCAGGTGTGACTTCACTCCTGGTTTTTCTACCTCCTCCCCTCAAGCGGTATAGAGGAGTGGCTGGGGAATGGAGGCTGTGGTCAGTTCATTACGTTGTCTCTGGTCCTTCTTCCTAAGGGGGAAGACTCTGAGCAATCTTTCCCTCCAGCATGGAGTCTGTCCCATGGCAGACTCCTCAATGAACCTCTCCACTTTTATAATTTTGTATAAATATCATCTCATCTGCTTCATCTGTCAAATCTCCCAGCTAATTCTTTCCATAAAGCTAAGTAACTTCTTTTAAAGATAACTACTCTTATTAAAAATCTCATTATCATATCAAGCTAGGCATGCACACTTTTAAACATTGTCCTTGATTGAAAACGACATGAATTACATTCACAAGAGAAAATGGGTGCTTATATGATTCTTCTGACCTTTTGTGGAAAGTTAATGTGAGATCTTTTTAGCTTAAATCATTAATCTTATTTTCAATGACTGACACCTCTATGTACTCCTATGCATATTCAGAGTCATCCTGATAGACAAGTGTTTCCCTAGCAATCCAAAGAAATAACCATGTACTATAGCTGTGGCATAGAGGTTAATTGGAGTGTGCTTATATGACACATTCATTTTTAATGCATCATCATCATCTAGAAATATTATCTCTCTTCTGCTGATATTTCGACTATTTCATCAAATTTTTATTCTGAAAGAGGAAATATTCAGATGTACAGTATGTATAATCATACTGACTATATATTAATTTCTGTGTCATGTATTTCATTTTTTGTGGACATTCAGTATATATACTGTATATACTTATCAAGAAATTTGAAGGAAACATTGTTTTGAAATTTTTAACAAATTAAAATGAAGGGACAAGACTCAAGGTGATGAACAAATGGCATCCTTTGTCAACCTTATTTCTGCTAATATCACATCCTGTTCTGTAAATCTTAGCTTCAGGGCTGGATATCCCAGGAGCAGTTCTAGTTATAAAAGGCCTTGACAATTAAGTATTTCTGTGATTTGCGGTGAAGGCTCTCAATGGATGAGTATAAATCTCCAGCTTAACCCACAAGGGATCTATTCTCATACAGAAGAGACAAATACGGTTCTTGGGACAATCCTTATTGCTCCACTGGAAGAGAAAACATATATGAGTAGGAAAAACTGTACCCTTAAATTTGCTTAGAAAGTTGAAAAGTTGATGCAATCTCTTCCTCACCTTTCCATAAGATATGCTTTTTTCTTTCCTCATTTGCTGATCACCTGGGCCATGGGCCAAAGTATTTATCGTCTGAAAAATGCTGCTGTTTACCATGTTTTTAACACTGTCATGGCTCATTGACTGAAGAATCTAGTACTTTCAACATTTTGTGCTTGAACTCCTCTTCTCCTCCTTTTTTTTTTGGGTGCATCGGGTTGGAATCTGGAAAAGAGAAAAAGACCTGAATAATTTATTAAGGCAATCATGCTTCATTAGATTTTAATCATTATTATTGAAGAAGAGATCAATAAATCTGTGCTTTTACCCAGGATTTTGTTCTTTCCCTTAGGGTACCTGTCCTTCATTCAAAAACTGTTGCGTCATCTGCTTTATGAGTTAAAATGGAGACATAATAAGAAATCATTTTATTGCAATCTACCTATGAAATAATGCTGAAAGGGATCAATAGAACAATGAATAAAAAGTAAAGATCCATAGGGATGATTGATGTCAGCTCACTCCTGTATTTTCTTCTGCTATATAACTTAGACAAGAAGTGTTTAAGTATGAAGGTGGATATTATACCCAGCCTTTCTAATTCTTTATTCACTCTCCTGTCTCCACTAAATTTTTATAGATCTAAAATTAAAGTCAAGTTGCCAGCCATTTTCAAGCTTTACTGATTGTAGAAAGGAGATTTTAGGGTGAAAAGCCTGACTAATTAGACTTAGGGATTCTTTTTCCAGTATCCGGTTTCATCTCCATCTTGCAAGACGAATGCAAAAAAACTCTATTTAGTTGTTACATATAAATAAGAAACTGAGTGCTGATGGCAGGATATGTTTATTCTATTATTACAAAGATCAATGACCATTTGTCCTCCTGGACCTCAGCTTTTCTTTTTGAAATAGGTGGTGATAGTGGCTGTGCTTTTTTACTAGCTGCTGTGTGTTTGGTTCATTCAGTGCTTCCAAACCTTCTGATTATTTTCTATCTTCCTGGGCAACACTCATCAGTGAGCTCTTTTCTTTCCCCATGGGAAAGCTCTAAGTTACTGTCATAATGCAAGATATTTTTAATATTTTTTATCTTTTGGGAATTTAAATGCTTCTGGGATAATAGGTTTACAATAGTATGGAACTTGTTGAAGACCACAGTCATCTTCCCTTGACCTATTTTGTACAAGGCTTCCTTCTTTCTTATCCTCCACTTTTTTGTTACAGAATAATAGGCCATGATTTACCCACTATTGAAGAAATTATAAAATTCCCACCAGTCAATTATAAGGTTGAAAGGTTGCAGATATAAATATAAAAAGTTTTAGGGTGCTTTTTTGGAGTCTCAACACTCCTAAGTGATGATTATTTAATTTTCTCTTCTCATTAAGGGTGGAACCCTACCATCGCTCGAGTGCTGAGATTTTAACCAAATTACTGAATGTCCCATTAAGAGCCACTGAGAGGCAGCCAGGATGCAGGATGGCAGTAAGATGGATAGGCTTGTTGATGCATTGCTGTCACAGCTCTTCAATAATTACCCATATGTTGGGAAAGGTTTAGAATGTGCCTGTCATTCCCATGCTAATTACAGGCTGTTGCAAAGTTCATTTTTCGTTACTGGGATCATGCCATATTTATGGGGTTTGATGAGTTGTTTGTTCTGGGTTGATGCACTGCAGTTTTGTTGGAAGTTTCACATTTGAATTGCAAATAGATTAGTGGGTTATATTCTCTTAAACCTAGAATTCATTTCAGGTAACTCAACAAACAAAATCTTGACTCAAATAAAGTAAGCTAAATTGACAGAAGTACAACACTTTGAAAATATTGGTCTGTGATTGAAAGAAACAATTTTTTTCAGACTTTTACTATATTACAGTTGTAGTTAATTTAAGTAAAAAATTCTTTCTTTTCTCTCCCTCACCCATCCTCTTTCACAAAGCTGTGAGATCCTCATAGACACCAGAATCTGAGTTCAAGTTTTACATTGGCAGTTAATTTCCTAGTTTTCATACTTTGAATGCAAAAATAGATGTGAGGTGATGTCACCTGTAGTTTTTTTGAGGGTACTGCAAGCTCTAGAGATGCAAATATTCAGCAATTCTTTTGTGACATGCATGTCAGTGCATGTCATGCTGCTGAATGTTGCAGTAGACGTTGCATGGGGGAGTCCATTGGTGATAACAACAGAGCTCTAGATTGAAGCTGGCATCCTGCAATGACACCTACACAAAAGAGGAAAGTATTTTCTCCTGAGTGCCTCACCAGGCACCTTCCTATGAGCAGAGAGCTGTATGCCCCAGAGCCTCCTCACCTGAGTTGCCATGTGCCATCTCCTGGATTGGAAAAATATGAAGTCCAGACTCTTGTTTAAGATTTCTCTGTATCTTCTGTCACTGTCCTTTCTGTCTTTACCCTTAAAGTGTTAAGTTTGTTTCACTTGACTTGTTTAAATAAATAAAACCTAAATGCAAGGGAAATTAAAATAAAATAAATTGTCCAGGTTCAGAACTGTCTTTAACACAAAGGTTTTAAGATCATTCTGAAACTTAGGATCTTTTTGTTCAGTGTCTGGGCAGAGCAATACCTGAAAGAAAATAAATCAGTAGAATGTGTTATTCTTGTGAAGCTTCCAGCAGTGCATAAAGAAAAATGTAAGAAGCTTTATCTGTGATTAAGTTCTTACAATATTGCCAGCCTGAGGATGGCAGATTTTGAAGATGAGAATTTACATAAACATCTTTTACCTGTAAATTCAAAATCTGAACCTGAGATGTAAGCCTTGCTGTTACAGCGATGTGGAATCACCTACCACAGGGATGTGGGGAGAGGTGTTTGTTTACTCCTTTGTCTGGTAGAGGTTATATTCAAATGTTTGGTATTTTTATGTATCCTTTACACAGCTGAGCAACAGAAGGGGTATAAGGACCACTTATACAGGTATTCTAC
>VZTB01006747.1:268906-285938 GCA_013397245.1 Thryothorus ludovicianus | reverse complement strand
AAAGTAAACAAACAAATAAATTACCAAAAAAAAAATTCAAATTTTTTGCAACTGCTTATTCTTTATTAAACTGGCCTCTTTGCCCTTGAGGGAGTTGACAGCTCCTCTCAGTTTAGTGTCTCTGGCAAACTTACATGGTGTTGCTTTGAGTTGAGTTGTTCAAATATTCCCTAACTCAAACCTCCTTCACTGGGAGCAAGATATCCTTATTTCAGAATTTCCTTTTAATTGAGGCCTGTGACTACTGAGGGTTGGTGTTAACATGGATGAATGACTATTTTGTGATTCGTGCCTTTAAACACATGAATTATCATATATTACATCCTTCTTAAAGGTTTCATGCACTTTATATGGGTTTTTTTGAGCTCTTTTATTATATTACTGTTTACTTTTGAGTTATTTAGAGCTCATAGAGTAGTTAACATAAATCTCAAAAGTGCTCTTGGCAGCTTCATATCAAAATGGATGATTGCCAGTAGAGGAACAGAGCTTAGCATTTCTCTTCAAAAATATGCTGCCATTGAAACTAATGAGAATTTTGACAGTAATGTTAGACTGAAATGGTTAAGGGTTAAACATTGCTAAAATCTAAGAATCTTTGCACAGCTGTCCATTAGTGCCCACTGAATCCCAGCCCTCCCCAGATACGGCTACTCACTGGAATTTGGACTGTAGTGGGAACTTGGAGTAAGATAAAGGTGATGGTATGGCCTCATCACCCCAAGCCTAGGGAGAAGAAAGTATCCACAAGCTGTAGGGGAAGACTGGGATGCTACTGACTCAAATATTCATATTGTACATATCCCTTCTCACAAGGATGCTCATAGAAAGATCTTTTCATGCTATTGGTTATTACGATGGAAATAATTTGTCAAAATAGTGGGAAAATATAAAATAAAAAACATTAATGCACAAAAAATCTATTTGAAAACACCCTTTGTATCTTAGAGGTACTGAACTTTCTTTATAACATGGGACGAAAGAGTAGGTGAATATGTTTCAGATAATAATAAGCAGATGTCTCTATGCATTTTAATTTTGGGTTTTGATATTTCCAAATTCTTTTACAAATATCATCACTATGGAAAAATTAATCACTTTCAAAAATCACTTACCAAAGGCCAATATAATGAAGCAACATTTTATAATTTATAATTTTCAAAATGCAAGTGTGAAAAGCATCCTCTTTAGCATATGAAACCTGAATTAATCTTCAGAACATCTGCTGTGTCAGAAAACTGAGAAAAAAGTTTACAAGAGAGAGATGGAGTCTCTTGCAAACCTAAAATGTAAAAGGCTTTCCAATTTGAGCTACAATGGGAAGCAGATGCACAAAACAACACATATAACTCACAGAGTACCAGACAGCTCCACATTGTGTATGTATGTCCAGCATTTAAGGATTGGGGAATTACTCAGAAATTTATCAAGTTATGTTCTGACAGGATTGGACAGCTGTTAAATACTTAGCTATGGAATAAATAGAAGGTATTTGGGCTTTATACTAAATTTAAAAATGTCTTTAGATGAAGTACAAGTAACATTTGCATTTGCATTACAAGTAACATTTGCACCTGCAAAACAGAAAAAAGCTTCTCCCATTTCATACAGGTGTTCTAAGGAAGAGCACATAGAGATTTTGAGGCTCCTATGTTGTCTTGGTGAACAACTGGTGTAGACATGTTAGCTAGATAGAAGAGTCTATTTTTCAATATATGAGAATAATTTTCAAGTGTAATGTTATTTCCTAGAGATTGGCAGAGGGATATATTTAAGAAACATTCTTTTTCAGTACTGGAAAAACATCACATAGTAAGCTATGACAAACGCTGACCCCACACATGATGATAGATTCTGATAGCATTGGAAGAGTTGGAAAACAAAACAAATACTAAATTAGCATTTTCAATACTATTTTTTTTCTGCAGCATCTTCCTGTATTTATTTCATGATCATCCAGCGTGACAAAACAAACAGGATTCAAGTGCTATGAAATATTCCTCCTGTAAACTAGCCTGAGGCAGTTTCTCTGCCTGTGCTAGCACTCATGCTAATGATACAATAACAGCTTTAGAATAATCCCCTTTGCCTTCAGAAACACAAACAATCTTGTATAAACAGAAGAGAAAGGTTCTCAAAATTCTTCCTTAGGCAGTTGTAGGCATGAGTCAACATGCTTCACACAATTGTCTTGTGTGCAGTGGACACAATATTCAGGCATTGATAAGAGCATCACTTAACAACAGCAGCAGCACAGGCCTTGCTCTAAAACAAGGCTTCCATTAGACAGCAAACAACAAAATTCAAATTCAGGCTACTCATTATCTAAATTCAGTAAAATACACATCTATTTAAATTTATTAGTGTGGTCAAGTGATGGGATTCTTTGACTAGGGAAACACATGCTGGTAGAAGTAACCATGGAATTCACCTTAGCCCTAATTGCAAAGATGTGCCTTTCAGAAGTTGTGGATTCTGAGAGACATGAACATAACACGGTGCCTTCACATTTTCACTGACATCAAACATGATTATATTTCTACTTTCCAGGTCACTATCTTTAAAACCAGACAAGTAGAAGAATCTCACTTGCAAATATTCAAGTGATTATTTACACAAGATATAGAAAATAATAGAAAAAAATAAAATTAAAGTCTTCAGCTTTTCAAAGCACATAATCTTCTCTTCATACTGAAAAAAAAATACTAATTACATATTTCACTCCCAGTTCCTTCCCCCTCATATTAGTTTTATGCCAGAATAATTTCACAGTCCTTGAGTGTATATTTCTGATATAAAGAAATTGTGCCTATGTAAAAAAACAATTTTTAGTTATATTTCACTGCTTGTAGATAATTCAGAATATTTTTTTAATGCAATATATGGCATAGGACAGTTGTCTAGGACAGTTCAGTTACCTGGGTAATACCTTGCGAGGCCAGTGGCACTACCAAAAACCTGCCATAATAAAGTGGGGTCCTCTTCCCTGTTCCTCTTGAACACATCATCCAGCGCTGCAGTCCAGTTGAGTTCATTCAACACTATCGTTGCTGCCAAAGACAAAACAAATTTGCTATTAGAAAATCACATCTTAACATGGGAAGCAATGGCTTCAAAAAGCAAGCTGCAAAATTGACAAAGTGGTAAGATTAAATTTAACTAATCCAGAAATTAAGTTTTAAGAAACACACTTCTTTTTGTTTGGCATTTTCTTAAAATTCCTCACTCTTCTTCCGGTAGCATTATTTGCATGACATGACTCTTGGTTTATTTGCACAGACAATATCCTCTACAAACACTCCTTTTCTGAGATGTCACTCTAATTGCACTTCCCAATCATAGAGTAGATAGATTTCCATTTTGTGGAAAAATAAATGTAGAGTATATAAAGTTGATGCTTGTTAATTACAGTGCACTGCAATAAGAATAAGTAGAATGACATCCACAAAAGTAGGTATAATATAAATGTAACAAAGATGTCCCTTTCAAAATGGATTATATGGGAAGAAGACATTGATGAGTTATTTCTAATATTAAGGTAGGGCTGTATGAACAGCAGTGCTCATTAGCACACACTAAAAAGCCCTTAATGTTCACAGACCTGGGCCCTGACAGTAAGGACAGCAAAGTGAATGCCAACTTTAATGAGTTTGGTCAACTCCACAATTGACTTAAAATACAAGAAAATTAATATTTCAGCTAAACACTATGTACATTCATAAAGTTGTCCTGTACTAATTCTTGCTTTAATTAATCAGTTTATATAATGAAATCAATATGGAATATTTTAGCATGTTCTATACCTTCTTAAGAAAGACATATTGAGGAACTTCAAAATAGAATATGAAATGATGAACACTGCTACACTAAAGAATCAATGGAATGTATTCAGTAATAAATAAAATTATATTGTGATACAAAAACATTACTTATGATAAATCATTTTTTTTCACCTCAATCTTACTTACAATCAGTTGTAAGTATTTCATTAATTCTCACCCTCCCCCCCATACAATTTTAGACAATTTAAAATGCACAGTTATTTTTGAAAAGCAAGGATACTTGCATACTGGGATTATAAGAAATGTTTCTTAAATTGAAGCACCTAGATCAGCAAACCAAGAGTGGAAAAGAACCTAGAAGGAAAAAGAGTTGCAAAGAGCTAAATCCAATGAAAACTGCCACTTGTCATAGAGATCCAGCTTATGTTATTGTATTGCACACAGGAAAGAGAATTCATCTTCTCTTGTAGATGGGAAAGTCAAGCTGAAATAAAATCTGTTTGCATTTAAGGGACCTGAGTAGCATTACAGAGCAAAATTTGGTATGTAGGTCCACATTCTAGCCCCCTGCTACAATGAAAAAAAAAAAAACAACAACAAAAAAAAAGATAAAAATAAGTATAGATTGAAAGTTAACAGTTTATAGCCCATCTCCAAAGTAAGGCTCTTAAAAGGTACTAGAGAAATGAGATCACACCATAAAATTTTATAGGCCTGTTTTTAAAGGTTAAGGAGAAAATTGCTACACCATGTTCTTGGAGAAAGGTTTATATGTTTTTTTCAGAGCAGTTTAACGATATTACTCTCTCAAGATGCAGCTTTTTGAAGAAAGATCAAATTAAATTTCCAGCTCTTGAGATTTCCTATAAGCAATAAGCTTGTATTATATACTTTTCTTTTTGTCAAGTAGATAATTATAAATAAATATATGTTTACTTAGAGAAGAAAAATTCCCTGAGGCACCATGAAATGTTAATTACAATTTTTAAATGGTTACTGTTCAATTATGTCTTAGATCCCGTTTGACCTGCTGTGCAATTAAAGATTATGTATGGACTTCCTAAACTTGCCTGCGTGTCAGATCTTGCAAACAATGGCGAAGTGGCTCCATTAAGTCATTAGAAGCTCTGTCACTTAGGTAGACAAGATATTTTCAGCATGATTTTGTTCCTTTTCATGTTAATATTTCCTATTCTGAGGGACAGGTACCAATCCCTTCACTCCTGTGACAGGACTCAAGAAGAAAGCAGGGAGCTGAGGCAGGGAAGGTTTGGGTTGGGTATCAGGGAAAGATTCTTCACCCAGAGGGTGGCTGAGCACTGGAACAGGCTCCCCAGGGATGTGATTACAGCACCAAGCCTGACAGTTCAAGAAGCATCTGGACAATGCCCGAAAGGCACACAGTGCAGGGCCAGGAGCTGGACTTGATGATCCTGATGGGTCCCTTCTCACTTAGCATATTTTATGATTCTATGATTGTAATATCACCCAAAAACGTATTGCAAAGAGTTATGTATGTATGCACACACCTCTGCACATACACAGTCAAATATATGCAAATATATAGATCAAATAAACACAAACGAAAGAAAAAAGTCTGTCCTACAGATAGTAAAATAACTGAATACTGAAGTGCTGAATCCATATAGTAGAACTGATAATTTTAGCTCCTTATTAGACTTGGTGCTATTAGGCTATAAAGTAAGAGATAAGGATTACTAGATCTTGTGTGCAAGATCTTGTGAGATTTGAGAGTTTTATGATGTTATATATGCCCCACTTTCCCCTTCCTCCTCATCCTCTATAACTTTCTCCTGGAGACAAATACAACAGCCTAGAAAAATCCAAGAACTTGCAGCAAGGGGAAAAAAACAAAAGCCTCCAATGACCCAAGACATGAAGCTGGAATTAAAAAAATAAATAATGTGGAATTCAAATAAAGCAACAAGAACAGAACACATCAACAGATCACAGAAGAGAACGGTAAAAAATCTGGGAAAAGGCTACTAACAGTTTGTAATATATCTGTTCTCAGGCACTGAAAAACAGATATTCCTGCACCCCAGAAATTCACAGTTAAGTGCCCAAGTCTAAATTCTATAATAAACCATAAAAAACAACAGGTTCAACATATATAATCTTCTTCTTAATTCACTTTCTCACTATGACAAAAAAAAATTGTGTTTGGATCAGAAACACAGTTTATTTAGTGGGAGTGATCTGCAAATAAATGATTGTATGATCATTAAAACAATCATCCCTGGAGAAGTTTGCTATTTTAAATATTTTTTTTTTGGTTGGTTTGCGGGTTGGGTTTTTTCATTCTGTCTAAAAGTATACTTGATATAGAATGCACCCACATCTGTTTTGATTAATGAGGAAAAGGTGCTGGGGATTTTAGTTTGAATAGTTTATTTTTCTAAGTGTTTTTTCACAGCTTCTATTAATGTTGTCCTTCTGCTAAAGCATACACCCCTGCACTTTAAAGGAACAAGCTGCAAATCAAGTTTTCTTTCTTTTTTTTTCCCCTTTTATTTTTTTGGAATGCAATATCACTGGTAACAGGCAACTTCAAACCAATATCTCTGAGTTCTGGTTTAGAGCCTATAGCATAGATTTGAAATTTTCCAAAGAAAAGCAAGCAAGCTCAGTCCTAATCAGCAAAAAACTATTCTTCAAATAGTTCCTTATAAAAATATCCTGATTCACAATTGGCATATAATAGTCAAAGCTGTGGTATTTTGGAATGCAATATCAGGAGAACATAGCACTTGTCAGAATATCCTAATTGGAGAGTTTATATTAACCTCATTTATATAGTGAAAATTTATTTACTGTTTGAAAAAATAAATTACTAATATAAAATGTTTAGAGGTGTTACAGTCGCATGTCGGTACATCTACTTGTCTTAAAGTTACAGGAAAGAGCTTTTGACTGGTAATTGGCATAATATCCAGTCGGAGATAACTCTAATAAGCTTATTTTCAATTCTGCTAAAAGAAGTCTTTGAAGATTACTACTTCAGAGTCCATCAGCTGCTACCTTTCACATGACACAAGCAAGATGAAAAAATAAAATTCATCATCACACAATATGAAAGATCATTCTTTGTGGCTAATTCCACTGAAATCAATCCATTTTTTCATTTTTCCCTTCTTTATGATATGAGATTTAGGGGTCTTGACAAAGAATAGATCCAATTTTCCCCTGCAAATGCAATCAATAAAAAAATAGGGAACATTTCTGGACCTTTTTTAAAAAAAACTGGAATATGCTTCTAAAGATTTATTCAATGTAGTGGCTTTGGCCTGCATGCAAGACAGAGAAAAACTTTATTTGAAAAGCCTGAGAGCTATTTCCTATATCTGAAAACACGTGAGCTGCTGTTCCCTGATGTGGCAGTTACAGACACGAGGGAGAAAAGGAGGGAGCTCCTTAGCTGTTCATTAATCTTCTTTTAATGTCTGCAGTGTATAACCCTTCCATGTCATGCTTAATGAAGCTGAACCACTGATTTCTTTAAAGATAACTCTGAGTAGTAATTGCTATGATTTAAATAAATATTTTCAATCAGATATTATGGTATTTAAAAGTGGGCAAACGGATTACTTTTGCTAGTGCACATTTTTACATAAATGTGTGCAGACACAGACACTTCCATCTGTAGCCACGCCCATCAGACAATAGAGAAACTCTACTGAATGTATAAACTAGTTTTCTTTATGACTGGAGTGCTTCAGTAGTTTTTTTTTAAGATTACATTCCTTCATCTTTATGTTACACAGAATTTTATTCACTCTCCACTGTCCCTGGATTGCACTTCTATCTTCTCTTACATGGGATTAGGAAGGAATGAACTTTTTATTTCAAGGTTCTTTTAAATTAGATTTTTGCACTGGCTTATCCATATATGTGTCTTCATTAGTATATACATTTACATGTATATGCACACCAATACATGCATTTTTTACATTACTCCCAAATACAATTTGAAGAACTGTTCCAGTAGTAACTTGAACTTCAACCCTTTGAATGTGGATGTATGCTATAAGCCAGTCTCTTCTCTCTTGCAATAGCAAAAAGGCTAAAGCAAAGAAAGGATTTCTAGTAAAAATGAACATTTTCTCCAAGGTAACTGGTCCTTTCAGTGGCATTGGAAACTTGAATTTAGATATTTATGCTTTTTATACAAAACCATAAGAAAGTGTCTAACTCAAAACAGTCATCCAAATAAACTTTAGAGCTGATTAGAATACAGTCAAAGGAGAGTAAGAGCAAAATTTTGATAGATAAGGGAACTGGGTAGTATTTTATCCACCCTCTTTTTTAGATTCTCAACTTTTATCAGAACAAGTATATACAAATGCCAAAGCAATGCATCCTTTTCACTCAAAGCCAAGGAGGAAAAGTAAAAATAGGTCTTTGAATTTAACAAACAGTTGTTACATAGTAGCATTTCCAATTGGATAGGTCATTACTTTATGTGATGCTATGCTGGATCTTGTACATATTGTGTATCTTTATATCTGTTACAAAAATCCTGCTTTGAAAGAAGCATTTCCATATCCCAACATATCATAATGTAAAATTACCAGATAATCAGAATTGTTTGAGTAATATGCATTGAATGGTGAATAAAATCAAATTATTAAAATATAATTTCTAATATGTGGAGCAATAATTGAATCAAATAATTTAAAGTTCTATAGAGTGGATATTTTACACTTGCAACTAAAAGCATAATTGATAAAATGTCATGTACTTTTTTCTTTAAATGAACATCTTCTCCACTCCTCATTAGATATTTGACATTATGTCCCAGACACTACTATAAATAATTCCATGAAGAAGTCACTGAAGTCTAGAATACTGTTGTGTCTATGTCAAATGAACTAAATTAATTGGCAAAGCAATATGTTGTCTGCTGCCTGGCTTTGCTGCCATATACTGATAGCCAGAAAAGCACAGTAAAATCTTATTAAAAAAAGTAATGCCCAGGAGAAGAACATGAGAATAAAAATGTCAAGAACAGAAGATGGAACTAAACTTCAGTTTTAATTCAACAAAAAATAATTAATACAATGAAGAGACACAGACTCTTTAGTACATACACATCATTTTCCAACAAGTTGTTTATCTCTACAAAATAAAAAAGACATCCATTATCTAAACTGCAATCAATTCTGATGACATACATGTTGTTGCCTTGCTTCCTCTTATCCCAAAATATACCAAGATGTATTTCAGAATGGAATAATGCCCGATGTCAACCATACAGTGCTGTAAGGTCATTTTCTGGGAAGATGGCAAGAAGACAAAATGTGTGAAAGGTATTGCTCATTAGAGTGGCTTGAGGACTTTTCAGATTTTGTAGAGACATGCACTGTCTAAAAACCTGCTAAATCTTATTATTATTTCATTATTATAGAAATAATAATTATTCTATGCACTATTAGTTTTACAGATTATTCCAAAGTAGGGTCTCCATTTGGAAATAATTCCTTCTTTAAAAACAAACAAAACAAATAAACAAACCCAAGAAAAAGACAAAGAGATAAATATGTTGTATTTTCATGGAAATATAAGGGATTAAATATCAAAAAGCAGCCACATATTTCAGATATTAACTCTGCTCTTCCTTCACTTTCCTCTAATTTTTTGTTAGCATTTCAAAGGATATCCTAGTGACATTCAAATTAAAGTAACTATGGAGATATGCTTGATCTTTAATGAAGACTTCTCTCTCTAAAAAAAAAATATTAATTAGGTGCTAACAAAACCAAATAAAACCAATCAAAAGACTGTCTGCAAATGCTGTTCTGGAATAATTCATTAAACTCTGTCATCATTCTGCCTCAGTTCCACCACTTCAATAACTTTCTAATCATGAGAGCACCTTAAAAGATCAGTAAATTCCAAGCAATAGCTGGGTTAAGTGAGAAGGAAAAGGACTAGGAACAGACAAACTCATGCAAAAATACTCTCTTACTTCATGCTTTCTGACTTTTTTAAAACTATTTTGCTAATTTTAATAATATTTTGTTTTAATTGTAGTCTGAAAACAGTTAATTCAGAACTGGATGCTATCGTGTTTGGTTTTATGTAGATCACTTCTTAAAAAGTTCCTACAGTTTTTCTTACAACATATATAGCATCAACATTTCCTTTTATCCTCTGCCCAGCCTTGGCAAACTGAAAGCACACGTATCTCCAGCAAAAAGAGATGTGTTAGCACAATTAAATAAAGACCACTCATTGTATTGCTTGGGATTCTGTAGGTTTGTTTTGCCCATCATGACAAGGAGATGAACTGCACGTGGACAAAATGCTGAAAATGGCCACTGAGATGGACTGTGATGAACAGAAAATCTGTCCTCTGAAAGTAATGATGGTTCAGTGATTCAACCTAAAAAAGGAGTCAGAAAGCAAGTCCACCATCAAAAATGGTGTGCAAGAGTAAGGAGGCACTGGCACAACAAATAGATAGAAAGTACTTGAGAATAAACTAGAAAAGGCAAATAGAAGACCCATTTCAGAGTAGAATGTCCTAAAATGGTCTTTTGCTATGAGATACCAGCAAGCAGCCCAGATCTTTTAAGACTGAACTTGACCAGTTTATTAAAAAAATTATATGGGCCAGCTAGAATAAAATTGGATTTGTTAAGCAAAATGATGTCATACACTGATATGTCACCCTTTGTTACAAATAAAGAAAATGTCTGTTTAGAAGGTCAACTAACCACAAAAATGCACTTTTATACAGAGTTTATGGCAGAGCAAGAATTGGAAGTAAAACCACTTATTCATTTTAATTAATTAAATACTTGAAAATAAACTTTAATATTTATATTGACTTCAAATATATTTCTAAATAGAATACATACATATATATGTTGTCTATATTATTAATAATATTTAAATTAATTATCGATTAATTTGTACTGTAAAAATTGTTTTCTTATATAGGTAACATATGGAGAAGACATATTTGAAGAAAAAGTAATACAGAGGTTTTGGTTAATGGATTCTAATCTAATCCCCATATATATGAAATAATAAGGAATAGCAGGCTGGTATATTTTATTTTAATATATCTCTGGAAATAGAAATCTAAGAAACTCCAGATGTGAGGGGAATGCAATACACAAGCAGGAAACCTGAGAAAAATGATGACGAGACGAGGTCTACTTTATCACCTGAGCTGGTAAAGATGTGACGGCTCCTGCTCCTCATCAATATTCCAATCAGCCCATGGATTAGTCTCAGAAATTAAAAATAATGAAATTTCCATAAATATTCTTTATTTTTGTTTTTCTTTTTGTTAGAGGTCAAAGGCTGGTCCAAAGGGAAAGTGGCATATTTTCTGAATTTCAACTACCAAAGGAAAAAAAATCCTCTCTCCAACAGATGAAAATCTTTGCAATATGCAATTGCATTATGTGCTCTCAGAACATAAAAACAGAACAGAAATTGTTATTCTTGGCCCTAGAACCATCATAGGTATTGTTCCTCGACTATTAAGTGAGTGTGGTTTGCTGTTGTTCTCCAGATTACATAGAGGGAACATAAATAAAACTCCTTATCTCTCAAAGATCATGGGGCTATACAGTACCCAAAAGTTTAAAGCTTGCTGCCTGTATAAACAGAGGTGCTTCTTGCTCTGAAGACATTTCTATTTCTTGATATAAAGACTTCCCCTGTCCACTTACAAAAGGAAAAACATATTATTTTTTTCTCTATAGCATTTACACTATGAGGAAAGATACACAGATTCCCAGTCCTGTTCTATGATGAGATGCCAAGCTGTGTTCCATTTTTAGAGTGAATTCTGGCCTCCCTGAAGTTAATGACAAAAATTTTGCTGCTCAGGGAACTGATTTCATCCTTCATCTTTGGAACACTGTAACCCTGCAGTGCTCAGCCACTCTCTCAGAACATAGTACTTCGTCAGTCTGATCCAATAAGCAGATGACAATATTTGGAGCTAGGGCTTATTGCTTTAGATGTTTTAAGAAAATGAAAAAAAAAAAAATCCTTATAAATCACTTCATAAGAATCTGAACGCCTTTGAAATAATAAAAAAACTCAAAAGGATCTTTGAGAACACAGTAAAATTAAGCTTCTTTGTAGTTGTTTTTGTCTGCTTCCATGTCATGGGTACTCTCATGTGTATATATTCATCTGAATTTTCTCTATTCACTGCTTTAATCACTCAGTATGGAAGTTCTTTGTTCTACAATGTCCAGACAAAAATAAATTTTAAAAACATGTGCTTGCTGATGGTCTCCTTGTTTTTAATTTACTTTGTCAATATAAAACCACAGGACAAGGCAATAAAATTGCAGAAAACTAGAAAGGGTTGAAGAAAATATGTAAGAAATATCTTACATTTACTTTACTGTTTAAGAAGAAATTTTATCTTGTTATAAATATCCACCCTAATGGCCTAAAATGTAGTATATTTTAGTTACTTTGGCCTCTCATATTTAACTAAGGCACATAATCCTTCCTGAATGTGTAAATATTGCACTAACAGAGCTTTTAAAATGAGAGAAGATGCTGAGTTTGAGGTTTCTAAAGGCTTCAGTATGGATTGTTTCCAATACTAGGGAGAGAAAAATGTGTTAAGGCGATACAGACACAGCTGGAGCAATTGCTATGGACTGAAAAAATGCATATAGAAACAAATTAGCTAAGAATATATTCTACAAAACCCTGAAGTCATACAGTATTTTAAGCAGCTATTTACAACTAAAGTCAGGGAGCAAGGATACAGAGTACCATATTTCCCAGGATAAAGGAGGAGGAGGACATAAAAGTATGAATATGGATTTAAAATAAAGTGGAGTCATAAGACATAGTAAAATAAACCAAACTCCAGACTCATTCTTACAGGCATTTCTACACATGTTTAATGCTCATATTTGATAAATGAAAGAAGCAAAACTGAATGCCAGCAGTTCAGCACCTGATAAATCCCACTGTGCTCTGATATTCTGCATCAATTCAGGGTGTACTTCAGGGAAATAATGACCCAATCTGTTAACAACTTATTCCAGCAATTGTTTTGAAAAATGAAAAGACCCAATTTTTTTTCATTTATTTTTCAGATAACTTTCAGAAAAAAGAAAAAAAAACCAAAAACCCCCAACAACCAAATGAACCAATGAAGCAATAGAAAGCTTCTTGTAAGGAACTCATTACTTGGCTTTTCTAAACAGCACCCTGGGTTCAGAGGCAGTATCAGCCTGAAGTGCAGGGCAACAGAATTAGCAGTGTATATTGAAAAAGTGGCTTCTGGGATTGCAATATTCATATACAGGATTTGGAGATTTTATTTTCTTCTACCTCTGCCCTGTGCTGTAGCCTGGGTGCCCAGTAACAGCAAAGTGGGCCTGGGGCACCAGGAGAGTGCACATTCAGCTTAGGCTGCATCAGAGGGAAATCCCACTGCCACTCTGAGGGGGCTCAGCCGTGTCAGCTGCAGCAACTTGGGCCAAACTTTTCTTACAAAGGGCATTTCTGATCTAAACTACAATCCTAACATAGACAGATCCAGCTCTCATGAAGCAATAACAGTCAAATAAATGAGGTAGCTGAGAGTGAGAACTTGCTTTCCAATGGCAAAGGAGTTTACAGTCAACTGGAAACATTTCATACTCTAGAGTGCCATCCTGTCTCATGCTCACTGCCACCACACAATTTTCATTTCTCTGTAACAGCAGAAGTATTTGGAACATTGCAATATCTCCTATTATAACTGCAAGGAGAGGACACTCAACTTACTTAACAAGATGGGCCTAAGCATAATTAAAACCAAACAAAACACATATTTTTATAGATGTACATACAAACTGTAAGTGAAAACTAACTCCTTCCTGGATACAAACATTATGTTAGACTAACGGCCGGCTCCCACCTGTTGCAAGTAGACATTTTCATGAAACCACTAGTATGTTAATCCAGTGTATAACATGAGAATGANTTGAAGTCAGGAATAAAAAATATTAAACGTCAAAAACTCTTCTTTTTACTAAAATAAGAAATACATATTTTTTCAGAAACAAACAAAAGATTATTTTATTTCTTCAGTTATCTACAAGAGAGAGACAAAAACCTGGCAAGATACAAATGTTCTGGCTAACAGGCTCCGACAAGCTTGATGTAGACACAGTATTTAAAGAAACATTGTAGACTAACCAAAGAAATTTTTTCATAGTCAAAGACAATCTTTCTTGCAAAAGGAGATTTAAGGTTCATGACTTAGTGAGTAATCATTGGGTATCTATCCCTTGTCTCCCTTCTTGACAGTCTATGCCACAGCAAACCATAAAATACTCTCAAAGGCACCCAGTTCACACTTTGACAACATCCAACAAACGGAAAAAGCAGACAAGTTATCCATCATCTGCTGAGAAGAGTATAACCCCTAAGGCAAGGCAATGGAAGAGACAAATGCTGCAGCTATGCAATTTGTCACAATTAATTAGTTCATTATTAATGTGTAATGATTCCATTTTGTTAAGTATGATCTAATAAAATAAGTAGAAATCTTTCATGTCTTGAAAATTTTAAAATGAGAATTAAGATCCAATGTATTAAGACAAACACGAGCAGGGGATTGAGGGAAGAAATCTATTCAGCAGTAAAACAGAAGTTACTGCAGAGTTCTGCCATACCCTTCAATTCCCTACTCTCCTCCTGGTTTTAGAAAAGTAAAAAAAAAAACCAAAAACAGTCAATGATCTCTCTTTCCCTGTTATCTGTGACAGTCAGATCAAATTAAGAGCTGGTTTTGAAAACTGAAGGCAACTTTACTGGCTACTAATGGAAGAGCTCAAGGAAAAGCAGTGCAAGAATGAACCTGGTCCAGAAATGAAGAGACATTAACGAAAAAATTAGCTGAACAAGTGTGTTCTGTGCAGATGTGTACCAAGAAATCAAAAAAAGAAAATAATTTTTTTGTGAGATCTATGATTGGAAGAAAAAAAATGCAATGTTTCAAGAAAGTTAGTCAAGAATAATATTTATGAGACAACTAGAAAATGTTTCAAGAAATTACCTAAAAATTTAGGTCTGATTATTCTGCAGGAAATGGGAAATAAAACAGTAACTCCATACAATAAACTAAAACTGAGCTACTTGAAGAGATGCACAAAAAAAATCTTTAAAATATTATATATTTTTTACTATTTTCCATCATCAATAAAGACATATAAAATTTATTTTAAAAGCATATATGCATAATTTGTAGCTAAAAAGATTAAATATGCAATGTCATCTGGATTATATATTACATAATTTTGTAAATACATAGTAAATATATGTGTACACATACATATAACATATATTTTCAAAAGCAGTGGGTAAACAGTTCAATCTATGGATGAGATAAAAAATACAGTTCTCACACTGGAGTGGGAAGAAGCTGAGATAAACAACTAAATTTTGCCTCAGGTTGTATTCAGCCCTACTCTAGGCTTTCATTAGCCATTCCAGCAATTTATATTTTGCTCATGACCTTGCTTCATCTGCCTTGAGCTTTCAGTGTTTGCATCTAGCAAGACTGTGCTAAGGATAAAATAAAATAAAAAGTGAAAATAGTAACTAAAAAATGAAAACCAAAAAGAAGAAAATGAACACCAATACACTAAAATGAAAAACTGGAATGTTTGCTTGTTATCTCTGAAAAAAATGCAAATGAAACAGGCTTACCATTTTTCAGAATTTTTTGGGTTTGAAATCAGAACAAAATCCATGGTCCATCCAGAATGGATTAAATGTTGATTTAATTAGCATTGTATTACCTAAATATTGCAAATAATACATTTTTGAGTGGGATTTCCTACTAAAAACTGATTCAGCAGATACATCAGCAACATAAAAATACAGATTCCGTGGTGTGAGCAGTCTCCCTGATATTAATGTATATTGGACTGATATTAATATATATTGGACTGATATTATACTGTATTGCACCAATACAATATCATGTATATTGTATTGACAGGTGGGAGGGTTTTCCCTCCAATGTGTGTAGCAAAACTGAATACTAACACTTTCAGACAATAAGTCAGCATTGCAAGTCTTTAATTATTTGTTAGGTCTTCAGAGTGTATTAAACAGAGAAACGGGCCAAAGTTCTAATGCAGGAAATCTGGTTTGTTCTTCTTTAGACTGCTACGTAATCATGGAATCATTGAATGCTTTGGATTGGATGGAGACCTTGAGGGTCCTCTGGCTCCAACCTCCTGCCATGGGCAGGGACATCCTCCAGTAGATCAAGTCGCTCAAAGCCCCACCCAGCCTGGCCTTGGTCACTTCCAGGGGTGGGGTATGGCAATGCTCATCTGCCTCCTTGTTCAGTTTAGTGACTCCATGATGACCCTTGCCTCTGAAACACTCAAGTAATATTTCTGTCTTTTGAAAGTTTAACTGCCACAATTCATGAAAAATGCTAATGGATCATTCATGAGAGACCATAAATCAAATAACTTATCTGAACAAGAAGCAAAGAAATCTCAGCACTATTACAATTATAATCTTCAGAGATAAAAGATGAATATAGCTCAGTGACAATCAGTCCCTTATTGAGAGTTCAACAGAGTTTATAGTATTACCTTTTTTTTTCTTCTCTGTACCTCTGTCTGGACATATTGGTGATATTTGAATTATTTTTATGTAGTCAATACTAGTATTAAACATCAAACCAACTTTCAGAGAAGTGAGCTTGAAACATAAACAGCAAATAAATTACTTACCAGTGCCATGAAGAACTGACACACATCTCCTGAAATGAACTGTGTCATTACAGCAATTATTCCAAAAACCTCAGATAAGAATCCCTCTCCAAACAGGGACAGTGATGCCATATTTCTAACAAGAAATTTCTAAAGCATCCTTACAAAAGCTTTTGGAGTATCAGCTAGGGTGTTGGAAGAAAGGCAGACATTAATTTTAGCCAATATTGTCTTGTGACTAACAACATGGAAACATCTTAATTTTTTTCAGCTCTACTGAAACAAGAGGTCCAGAAAGCTTTCTCTTGTGCTTCCCACTCTCTAGTCAGTACTATCAAAGTGTATTCCTGCAAGACAAAGGATTCAATTATTTATAAACAGCACAACTGGAAGAATGTCTAAGATCTTAAATTCTCAAGTTGTGCCTTCATCTTTGGGGACACTCAAAACCCATCTTGGCTTGATGCTTAGTCCAGAATGTCTTAACATAGTAGATGTGACTTACTGTAA
>VZTB01006747.1:237155-268821 GCA_013397245.1 Thryothorus ludovicianus | reverse complement strand
GGATATGGATCTTCCCCTTCCAAGGAGGCAAACAATATTCTTTAAAACTCTCTACCAGTGTACTTCCTTCACTTCCATAGCACCTTCCTGTGACTTGCAATCAGTTACAAAATCTATTCAAGAAAGAAGAAAGAACTAAACATTTGCCACAAGGTGATCAAATAACAGCAATGATTTACTTTAATGATAAATATTTTAATGATAAATACTTTAATGATTAACTTAAACAAAATAAAATCATAATAATAAAAGAAACAAGCACATTAACATAGATTTATTCTTATTTACATTATCACATGCCCTAATCTTTCTAATATAATGATCCCTATTTTACTTATCTTGCATATTCTCATATTAATCTCACTTTTACAAGAATCCTGTTTTCATTTTTTAATTTTTTTTTGTGTTACTGTGTTGCATTTGTTTACATATAGATATTAGTTTACATATTGACTGTATGTATTCAGCAACCTTTCATTTATGAGTTAGATATTATTTGTCTGATTTGTATTCATCTTACTCTAGCAAAAAGCTTTCACTTCTCTTGTCAGCTTCTACTGAATGTTTTTGTATTGATCTTCTCAAAGTAACAGCTTTCCACTTCTGTATCATTTTCACAGGTATCATGTTCATTTTTATATTGAAGCCATCATTTTGATTTTCCACTGCTTTTTTTCCACATTATAGCCTTTCTGCTGCTAAAAGCATTTTAAACGCTTGATTTTGACATTATTGTTATAACTGCTCAGGAGGACACCCAAAAACCTGGTGATGACCTTGTTCAGTGTCTTTTACAGTGCTAAATTCAGAGCACTCTTGGATGACACTTTCTACCCTTACACAAAATACTCTCCCTTCTTGCAGGTATCCCACTGACTTTGATGAGAGGAAAAATAAACTAAAATTTCATAGTAGTGTAACCTTGTAACACACACACAGAGCTGCACATCTCTTTTATGGTAAAAGTGGGCTAAATGGCTTTTTTTACTTATTTATGAAGCCTTTACGCAAGCAAAACTTTCCACAATGGTCAGGAAATATGTCTCCAAAAATAATTGATGCTTTTTCTCAAGGACTTAATCTCCACACTTCCATTTACCTCAGTGAATCACATTCTTCTTGTGTGCTGTAAATGCTGATTCCTGCTGGTTTCCAGATCGGAGCCTTAAAACACTTTGTCTGCCCCCAGAAATCTTCTCAATTCCAGTTCAGACTACAACAATTAAAAAAACCTGTAGCAGTGCACAGCACAACTGCAAGCAGCACTGTGGGTGTAAGAAGGATGGAACAGGTGCCACCCTCTCTGGGTTATGACCACTGAGGTGACAGCTTTGAGGGACAGTAAAAAATCTCTGCCTGGCTAGATATTATTATTGTGAAACCCAATTTTTAGCCATATAATATTCATAAGCAACAAAAAATAACTAATGGTAATTAAAGGTTGTTACAGTGAAGAAGCTCTAGCCTAAGACTTTACTCCTTGTTTCACCACTGTTTTCTCAATAAAGTAAATACATCACCAAATTTTCTGCAAGTGAATATTGAAAGATTAAATCATGATTTCATAAAATCTGTATCACAGAGTCCCACATTTTAAAACAAGTCAAATACAAAACTCTAGCTATGTATTCATGGAAAGACAAATAATTTTTTTTTTAAACTAAAAAGCCACAACAGAACACACATTTTTCTAACATCAACAAATTTGATCTCAAATAGTTTAACTCTCATATTATGCCTCTTAGTAGAACACAGCATCTTGAGATCAGCCCATCAAATACTTGAGTCACAATGAGAATAACAGATAAGAAACAGAAAATTAGCAGTAGTGAGCTAAAAGAAATAAAGATTTTGATAAAATTGTAATACTAAAAGAGCAAGCAGGCAACTCTTCCAGGTCACGTGAAATCTCAGAACAGAAGAACATTAGGCAGCAATTAATTTTCTAGAACAACACATTACATTCTTGCTGGTAATCAAAAATTCCCTCCTTCAGCTAGAAGTCATCTATATAAATAGAGTAAATTAATCTTATCAATTAATGTAAACAATTAATCTTATCAATTAATGTAAACAATATTTCCCCTAAATAAATGTATTTTAAAAAAATGTAGAAACTAATTATTTACAATGAAAAAAATCAATAATGACTTACTAGGCTACATTAAAAACATATTTAAAAGGGAAAAAATATAAAGGCACAGAAAGCTACCCTGATTTGAGAGAAATACTTTCATTCATCATGATTGGTGACATGTATGAAAAATTTCCAAATAATTTTATTTCATACACTATGAAATGACATACTAAAGTAAACTTTCTTTATTTCTTGTCATAGTTTACCTCACTGCAAATTGTTGGGACAATTGTTCCCAATCCCCCAAAGCACCCACCCATTTGTACTTCTCTGGCTATTTGCTGCACCTTAAATTGATATTATACAATATCAATTTTGATGTGCAGGAATCGAGGTTCTAAATCTTGTATCTACACAGGCACATCAGGAGCAGAACTTTTGCAGAAAATATAATAAAGAAGCTGCATCAATCACCATTCTTTTAGAATATAATCAGAAATCTGTCAAAATGAGAAAAAAAATCAAAGACCACAAAAAAAGAAAAAAAATAAAGAAAAAAAAGGGACTTGGCCTAGTGGGATCTATAGAAGATGCTTTTCTATTTTATTTCGTCTTCTAAAAAAGGTGATAAATAGACAAGTGCACAAGTTTTAAGCTGCTTTTATTCCTAACGGAGCAGTTATTGTGTTTGAAGGTACATTTCACTGATTTGATGTATTAGTAAGCACTCTGTATGGTTCAAATGATCCATTTATAGTGGAGCCTGAAAACATTCATTTCCATGCTGAAGCTAGCACCAGAAGAGTATTTGACCCAATTTTCTGCTTACTCGCAATGAACAAATAATGCTATTTATTACAATGTGTCTGTCATTACTGTTACATACAAATTAAAGTACAAAAGGTAGTTTTTGTTCTTTCATAAATTTCAATTGCTGGTGCTTCTAAGCCACTGCATTTCCAGTAACTGTAAGGAAGTTTTCTTCATAAACAGTTTGTGCACATCTCTGTTGAGAAAATAAAGCAAGGAATCACCTCTTGTATCAACTGTCTGCATTTGCAGAATTGCTATTACTGAAAACCCAAACAAGTTTTCTTCTGAATTTGTTTCTCATTCAAGTTAGCTACATATATGTACCCTACATTAAGTATATATAGTGTACATATATAGGTATAATGTGTGCCAAAGGTATAACTCCTGGCTGAGAAAACCAATCTTTAGATTGGAAATGTCATCAAGAGCAGCAATTATGGTCAGGCTGGAAACAAAGGAGTGATGGAAGCAAGGAAGAACAAGACTGGACATAAAGCTGCTTGCACTGGAGCATCTAAATCAAAGAACTGAGTGATGCATTGGCAATCAGTAGAAGAAATGAATTACAAAAACAAGCAGAGAAAGACCAGCAAGTGAAAAAGCAACAGGATAGATCTGATGTCCTCAAAGATACAAAGGAAAAACAAGCAGCGGCAAATGAAAGAAACTGCAGAAAAATGGGATGCTAATTCAAAATGGATGGATGAGACTGTAATTCCTCTGAGACTGCCTAAGACAGTACTTCTTTCAATATTTGAGAGAGATGATATATATATATATATACATATTTAGTTTAAAAAACAGGAGAGAGAATTCTGGAAAATCACACTAACATCACTAAAAGTCTTTGGAAATCTGTACTAAAGAAAACAGGCTTATTGTAAGTTCCACAAATCAGACAGACCTCTTGTCTCCTGGGAACTAAAATATATAAAATTGGAGAAGACTCCAACAGCAACAAGACAGAGATTACTGACAGCTTTTCATGCTGGAATAAATAATTAACTTTTACTTCCTTCACACTGATCTGAAGCAAGTGTCACAGGTGACCAAAGATGCAGAGAAATGTAGGCTCAGGTAATCCTCAGAAGGAACATTGACCACAAACGAAAAAACAATGGCCCAGAAAAAGAATCATCAGAGTTTGTTCATGTCTGACCACAGTAAGTACAAAAACCATGTCAGTGAGTAAAGCCCTCAAGAGTACCCAAAAAATCAGTGACAAAAGCAGGGTCAAAGTTCACACAATTTTTCAGATAAAAGGAAAGAGACATAAGACACTTGTGCACCACACTTCATGCAAAAACACAGAGAAGGAATTATATAAATGAAGCAATTTTAAAAAGAAACATTTCAGAGTATCAAACAGAACAGTATTCTAGGCAACACATCTGTTATGTCATATCCACAGGAATTTTGCTTTGGCTACAGGGAAGAAAATGTAAAAGTATGTGTTGTAATTATAGTATTTTGAACAAATCCTGGAAGAAGTAGCCCCCTTAGTAGAGGATAAATAACTGAATATGGAGAGCATGAAACATAACTAAAATTATGACTAGAGCAAAAGATTATAAAATTATAATACAGCAACATTGTATCTTAAGTGACAAAACATTAAAATCTTTATTGATTTTTGCAATACTAATCCTATTCTGAAGAGACAGAGGTAATATGGCTTCAAAAACCTATTGACAAAGGGAAAAAAAAAAAAAAAAGAAAGGAATATGGAATACAAAGACATTAACCCTCAGCAGGAAACACCTGCAATTTCAGCAAACTGGAAGTATATTAAGGGTATATTCCAGCTTTCCTTTGAACACTTTCTGTGAGTCTCTCTAGAGCTACAGTTACTGAACGTTTTGTTTTAGAATAAATGGGTGATATTTTCCATATCACATTTTGATTTCGCAAATGTACTGCTGGTATGGGAATAAAATGCTCTTAATCTCTCTTGGATTTTTTCCTGTGACAGACCTTAAGGGTGGCAATGATTTTCTGCTTAATTCTTAAGTTTATGACAAGTGGAAGGAAACTAGAATATAGTTTGTGACGAGTATCTCACAGTGTCAAAAGTGTAGGTGATTTTTAAGATGTGGATGTTTGAACTGGACAACTGCTCCCCTTGGTGACATCAACAAGGGTGCTAAGGCTGCAGGAAACCGGCCTTGGTTGTGCATTCTGTCCCTTCCAGCAAAACACAGATTTGTACATATATCCATCATTTTTTAAACAGAAGCTTTGAGTATTTGGTTTTTGAAACAAAAAATCTAAGTTGCCACCTCACAGCTATAATATTATATTTTAAGTATCAAAATCCTTTAATCATCAGAAATGATTGTGTGCTTGCTTCTATCTTCCTAGAAAAAAAATTAAAATAAAATGGAATTATTCTCCATTATTAATCTGTACCTTCTTTCACAGTAGCAATAATAAATTAATCTAAATGACAAATGATCAGTAATTACTGACCTAGTAGTAACAAAAATAGTAGACTGGCTGCGATGTAGAAATAATAGGAAAAAAACTATCAGCATACAGTGTTCAATGTGTAAAGCTGCTTCAACTGTACCTTCAGATGAGGACACTACAATGTCGTTAAGTGTTTTTACCAATCATCCCAGTAAAAATTATTTTTAGTAGGCAGTGAAATATATTGCTTTCGGGAAAATTCAAGCCATTTTTCTCATTTTTAAATTGTAGGAAAATGTACCTTATACAAATAGAATACACAAAATAGTAAATATCCTCTTGTTAAAGAAAATTTGTAATATCCAACACTGTCTTTATGCAGTGTAGTGTTTGGTAGAGCAATGCTGTGCCCGATCAAAATTACATCCCAGAGCAAGAACAAGGTGTCTTCAATAATCCAGCCAATGAAAGATGATTCACTTCTGATTACTGAGAAAGAGAGTGTATTCTACCTCCTAAAGAGAACTACAGTTGTCCTTTAATGGCCATCAGTCTTTTCATTAACATCTTCCAGAAAGTCATTCAAAGCTCAGGATGATGTATTGCTTTATTCTGTGAAACTTACTACCATATATGTCCTCTTGTCAGTGCCATCTGAACCACTGCTGGTTTTCTGGTTGTTTTTAAACAAAAACCCAAACAAAAATAAACAACAACAAAAAAAAAATCAGAGGAGACAATCAAAATAAAAACAAAACAAAAAACAAAACAAAACAAAAAAACACAAAGTTTGAAATTATGAAGTGCCCTACTGGGTACTAAAGCATAGAAAGGAGAAAGTAGAAAGCCATTGATAGGTTTAAGTATATATGCAGCTTTATATGATATTAAATAATACACCACCTGAGAAATGCACACTGCTAAATTACCTCTCTGTGGATAAATTGATGCTTTAGCACAATGCTTAGTTAGCATTTTGGCAGAGACAAGCTATCAGAAAGTAACTCTCAATATATACCTAACTAAATATCCTACATATATTTTTCCCAGCGGTGAATGCAGTGGTGCTTAGTGCTCCCTGCAAAAGGTAGATTACTTTATTTTTCGAGTGGAGAACATGTCTTCAGACAGCTCCATTCAGCAGATGGATTACTTTATTTTTATAGTGCAGAGTATGCATTCAGACAACTCCATTCAATAGATGGATTTGATATTCTGACCAGAGCTTGCCTTCTTTCAAATGTGATTCAAAGGTGTTATCCTTATTTGCAAGCCCTCTCAGGACTCCCTAAAGGGAGATCAAACAGTGCAGCTTCTTGGCATAAGGAAGAAAAGATTTGGGTGTGATCATTGTGCCAAAGGCTATTAAGTCAAGATAAAAATAAAAGCTGGCAAATGCATTACAACTGAATGCAATTTCCTTTCTACTAGTAACTCTATTTTCTACAGCAACTTTTTTTTTTTTTTGTTTCCTCTTCAGAAACACATGGAGACAGACTCTCAACTACCATAAATGAGGATGCAGAAACAGAAAACACAATACTGAGTAGAAGAAAAAGTGAACTGCATAACAATCAAGGTAATGGTTAATATTTATCATTAAATTCTGAAAGAAAGGGATTTCTAACAATAGTACCATAGTGCTACATGAACACAGGGCTTACACTTAGGAAGAAACAGGAGGAAGTAGTGACATACATCAAGAGATCTATAATGAATGCTGTTAGAATGAACAGTGAAAGAGGAAAAACAGATAGATGAAAGGAAAATCTATTAATTCGAAATATGTATTTATTTGATGTTTGGGGGATGGGTAGGAAGAAGGCAATTCAAATAATCTATCAGGTTTTCAGCAGAGCATTCAAAGTTCTGTACATAGAAAAACCATCAGTTCAAGTGAAGAGTGAAGATGGATTCAATAAATGTAGACTAGATAATGACTAACAAGGAAACTGCACCAGTAAGGTGAATATGGGGTTAAAAAGACATTACAGCTGAAGTTTGTAAATCTTCAGTTTTAAGCACCATTTCAGTATTTTTAGTAGTTTATACTAATGACACAAAATCTAAAAAACCCTACCAAGGAAGAGTCATGGTCTGAAAGACCTGTAGAGAGAATAATGTCAGAGACATGAGTTGTAGAAATGGGATTATATTTAACTGGATATTCTCTTAGAAGGTGCACCTTCTGACAGTTTAAAAGATCAAAGCAGAAAGGGCCAGATGTATTTCACTGTCAGTGCCATTGCACAACTACTGATGTTGAAAGATGATGCCTGCACTGCAAGCAGAGCTGGTGAGTACATCTACAGGGATTATACAATAAAACCAAACAAACAAGCAAGCAGAGAGAAAAAAGGAGTTCAGCAGACATCACATCAGCAGTAGGCAATCATACAGTCAGAAATACAAGTGGTACGGAAGCAGGCAGAGCCTGATCCCACAGTATTGGGCAACTGCAGCTCACTGCAGCTCATCTCGCACAGGAGCATTTCACTGATCCAGCCTGATGAACTCAGAGCTCAGCAGTCAAACAGCTCATCTTCACCAAAGCATCTGCATTGGACAAATAGATAAACACCCCAAATATCCTGAAATCCATTCCAGTACCCTAAACGTCAGAAGATGTAAAAAAAAGTGTTTCTACAACTAAACCACCCACATTAAAGGGTTTGGGGCAGGCAGGAAGAAGTGATCTGTTAGAGTTGCTGTTTTTTTGTTTTTTGGTGTTTGTTTTTTTTTTCTGGGTTTAACAGAATTGTAAGATGGTGTCTGAATTTTTATTTTATTATAAATTTTCATTTTTTTTTGAAAAGGTTAATTGCTACAATATTTAAGACATTATATTTCACAAGTTTTTTAGAACTTTTCCCCATTGTGGCAGAGAATCATCCTTAGGTTTATCCCTGTTTGTATCATGAATAGGTTTTGCATCTTGTCTGATGTAGGACTCTTGGTAAAGTCACTTCAAACATCATCTCCAGAAGCCTGAATATGAAATCATCGACACCAATTATCCTCCCAATGACATCTATATTCACATTCAGTTCCTGGCAATGGATCTGTGATAACAACTTCTTTTGATCAAAATTACGATTTTTATGAATATGCTGAAATGGCATAATTTAAAAGCAACCCCTTTCTTCTTTTTGAGAAACTAAACATCCCTAAGAAGCAGTCAATATAAATTGGTTCTTTCAAAAACATGATGCTATTTTCCAGTAATCAATAATAGACTGCAAGCGAATTAAAGGGCACCATGTAATCATCAGGGATGAAACAACCTTTGGAACTGGAAAACTGAATTTTCTCTTAAATATATAAAGACAGAGACTTTTAGATGTGGTGTTTCTGTCTACCACAAATATACAGGAAGTTTTCCTTTGAGGAATTTAGAGAATAAGTACCAGCAGAAACCTGAATCTTCTCTCTGTGACCTACAGTATTCCTTAACCAATATATGAAAGCATACACAGAGAATTACCATATGAGGGGAGGGCACAGGTAAAGTGACAATTCTTCTAAAAGCATTGCTGCATCATGTCAGATTTAAAGCTTCCCTGGATCAGGGTGCAATTTTTTCTAAAATATGAATATTGCTGGAGGGAACTTCTAACTCTGTGCTCCCTTAGAAGGATTGTTCAAGTTTCCTTGCAATATTTAATGAGTTCTCTATGATGTTTCAAAAGAATTACTAGAAAGAGACCATTACAGAAGTACTCTTTTATGGGTGACATGAAAGGGATCTGGATAGTTAAATTAACAGTTAATCAGAGCTTCTGAGACAACTCAACTTTAACATCATTAACTTTACAAACATGTTCTTGCAAATCAAGGAGGTTTTTTTCCTTTCCCTTTAAAATAGGACTTTAGTACATATTTTCATTCATCAAAGCAAAAGGTTCTTGATAATTTTCAAGAGCTCTTATAATATGAAAAAGAAACTAGTACTTGATGTTTTTCTTTTTCTAAGAGAAATCTACCTATTATTGTCTATTTATTATTATGTAATTTTAAAAAATATTTTCTGGCAGCTAAATAAAAAATTGAATATATATCTTCCTAGATATTATCTAGGACTCCATTTGGAGGTACTGAGAAGTGCCAGCATAGAAGTAGCTAATTCAGAAATGAATCATCTTTTCATGGATTTTATGTATTAGCTAAAATCAGATTCTGGCTCTTCTGTCCTTCTTAGGGGAATCGACTAAAGATCAAAAGAGGTTTTGTCAGACCAGGTCTCAAAAAAAAAAAAAAAAAAATCCACGCTAGGAGAGAAGTCCTTCAAAAGCCTTCCACATGATGAAAACAGACTTCTGATACTTCAAATCCCATTACTAATTTACAAGGAGAAGACAAATCCATACTCTTGAAGTGCACTTGAGGAATGCTTTCTAATGCCTTGCTGAGGGTCTGGGAGATTAACTGGGAGCTTTTCATTTGGAAGGATGCATTTTCTCCACCCATTTTTGTGAGTGTATAAAATTTCCAATAGTGTTACCCATAAACACTCCTTTAAAAACAGAAAAGGCATGCTTTGTTTCCAAATAAAGAACTCAATCATATTAAAAAAAAACCAAACATGGTCCTATATTTGTCATATTAGTTTAAATACTACACAAAAATAGAAAATAACTAACAAAAAATGCACACAACTGCACTTTCTAAAAACCTGAATAAATTTATGTAAACTAGCTATTTAAAAAGAGCATTGAGAAGTTCGACTTGTGTACTGTATGGAATTTTAATTCTCTGATTATCATTAATTTATGTAGTTCTACAGAAGTTCATAGTGCTTCAGCAAAATGTATTATGAAAATGTATTCCAGGAATGGTATCAGGAAATGATTAGAATAGGAAATTCTAAATGTTAAATATTTCTAAACTGACCAGCTTTGACATAAAAATCCAAAATCCCCCATAGAAAGTAAATGCTCCAAAGGTTTTCTTCTCTATAGAAGATATATAAATATGTGTTTGGAGAATCTCTTTCAGTGGTGCATTTTGCACCATAGAAAGTCTCTCTCTCATTGCTATAAGGAGGAGGTGAACCTTTAGCCTTTCAGAGCTTTGTGTTGTTACCCTAAAGGGATCTACATGACAACTCCATGTATCACTTTGAGTAAATAAAAAGAAAGGTGTTTCCCAGTTTTCAAGACTAGAGAAATCAAAAAGTTAATGAAAACGTTATCCTCTACCTCAAGAATCTACATGTGCTTAGGAATTAGGCAAACAAATAAACAAACCATCCACAAATCATCTGCCTAAATCCATCTTCCTCCCTCCATTTTTTTATTCTATGTAAGAATTCTGCTCTAACTTAGAGCTGGAACTGACAGAGGCTGATAACCTGCACGCAGAAGTTAAGGTTTATAGGATATAGAATATGCCTTTATTGTCTCTGATTTATTTTCCTCTTTGCTTCCAAAATGTGCAAAGAAGTTGTCAGATATTCAACTAAGGAAGTTACTTGCTGGATTACATGTAATCAATATACATTATATTAATTATAATATATTAATAAATGCAGTCAATATATGCTAGGTTATTTTTCATATATTCCTTAGAATTTTGGATCCATTTATTATATGTTTATGTATATTTATGCATTAAGTATTTTACCATCTTCAATACTGTTGTTTCAACCCAAGAAACTCCAGGAAATTACCAGTCTCTGAGAAACAGTCCCATTTCAACATTGCTCTCCCCTTTTCTCAGCTTCAACACAATAACCTCACTCCACAGGGAAAGAAGAATTGAAAACGCCTAACAATAAACATTATAAAAGGCATTAAAAAAAAATTATCTAAAATGAAGTAAAAAAGTTCTGCTAAATGTGCAGCAAAACCCTTGATAAAGCAATCAATAATAACAAGAGAAGAGATACTGGAAAATCATAAGGAATCAGATCTGTTTTCTTATTCTCAGAGTGTGCATGTTCCCTGCATAAAGAAAAGGGGGGAAAGGGGGGGATGAGAAAGAAAGAAGTACATCCTTCTACAATAATAACTGTGATTTTATATTCCCTGTAAATGTGGTCCATATTTTGGATAAAAAGCCTGTTATTGGAGTCAAACAGCTTTTAGCTGCTGGAGCGTGTAACTCATTCTGAACACACCAGGCTACTTCAAACAGGGGAAAATGCTAACTTCTCTATCAGTAATTTGCAGTAATAGAAAACTGTTACTAAATCAATCTCTCATCTGGAAAATAAACCTTTCCATTTCACCTTTCACTTAAACTAGTGGCAAGAGGCTATTATCCTGTGAGTTTCTATTAGACCAGCACAATCTCAGACACCCATGTACAGCAAATACTGTCTAGAAGACGAGACACTATTTGCTAAGCTTGTCCTGAAAAAAACCCAATAGAATAAAACCAGAAAAGATAGAAACAAACAAAAACCCCCAAACCAAGTGAAAAACAGTGCACAGATGGTTTTTTTTTTGCTTGTGTCCACGATTTTTACTGCAGTCAGTGTTGCATTCTGTCAGCCTGGTACTGCCCAGGTAACTCCATATCCAATTTGTTGGAGACAATCTGGATTCCTTCTGCAATACCGAAATTCTTATCCAAGTAATTAATTCTTGTAGTACAAATATTTCATCTAAGAAAAGATGCTACCTAATGGCAGATAACTCTTTGATTTCATGGCAGGCTTTCACAAGATCATGGCAGCCCACTATTACTTTAAAGATAAAATAAAGATGAGCAGTGACTCCTCAGCATCGTGGAGCATGTTGAGGGCAGACACAATTGAGATTCACATTTCTCAATGACTACTAGAAACAGTCAAGCTTAAAAAGAAATCCAAAAACAAAACCAGAAGAACAACTCAGTATTAATTGTGAAAAACCTTCCCAATTCTGTAATCAACTATTCATTTGTCCATTTTTTCCTGTTTTCAAAATTATTTTTCAGAACACAGAGAACAAGCTAAAATCAGTGAAAGTACATACAGAGTGGATAAGAGGAAAAAAAAACCTTACAGATGATAAAATTATAAATATGCCACAAATAGACAATTACATACAATTTAATCAAATGCCTTGTCTTTAAGTTAAGAATTACAGTATTTATTTGGTAAGTTATTATCAAAAGAACAAAAGCCTGACAGATCCCAGCAAGAGTTGCAATTCATTACACTTGACAACACTGCAAAAGCAAAGAGATATATACCACATCTTTGTTCACTGGCAAACACAATCGCACAAGTATTTGGGGAAGCTCTATTTCATTCTCAAACACCATACCATTTTCTCTGCATGTGAGTAAAAACTATTTTATCATTTCAAATACAAACCCTATGATGAAAATCAAGTCAACAACCATCTAGATTTGTTGACCTAACAATACATGTTGCAACTATCCATCAAAATATCCATTTTGACTATATCTCAAAACATGGTTTTCATATTGCCGTAAGATTTGCAAAGCAGAAAGATTTTTCTGGTTAAGTAATATACATTTCTCATGCTGGTGAGAACTTCAGGAGAAGAAATTTAAGGTCAATCAAGCGAATTAAGCAGGGGCACTGAGCTGATTTTATCTAGATATAGAGCCATTTATTCACTGTCCATGCTATTACATTCAAGCTAGAACCAATGAAATCTCCAAGACACAACTCTGTCTCACATATAAGTTGAAAACAGGAAATCATTTGATTTCCTTATTATTTACTATCACAAAGCATCCAGAACTTAACACAATGTGTAATTTTAACACTAACTTAGAACATTTATTTTTATTTTTCCTAAAATTTATGTAATAATGTGACTACCTTAAAGTTCTCACAATATTCATATACCTATATATTCATAGGAAAAGCAGCTAATAGATAAAAATAGTATAAAAATATTAGCATTTTTTATTATTTATATGCTTCAAGTGAAATACTAGTCCAAATAAAATCAGTACATTGATTCTAAAAAGCAAAAAGGAATTTGAGGTAATTAGTAATCTCATTGTATCTACATCTTAAGGTTTCCTTAAAAAATAAGATTTAATGTTATAATCAGTTTGAAAACACATTAAAATCAACAATTAACTTGACCTGCAGTTACTGCTGAACAAAATCCTATCAAAGTGCATATTCAGATCAAGTCAGATACTGTGTAAGAAGGCAAAGCAACATGTCACTTGACTGGAAGGCTGACAAATCAGTAAAGATGCACTAGACACCTAACAAGATATGCAACTATCTCAGAGATTTTGTGAGCTTTTGCAAATTAGGAACGAAACTAAAGGCATTTGATATTTATGATGCTGTCCAAGGAGTTGAGCACCTGAATTTGGATTCAACTAAATGACACTGAAGCAATGTACAAAGTATGTATTTGGTGTGTCCAAGCTGACTGTGCTGAAACTTAAGTCAGATTCATATTCAAATGCTGATTCTGGAAATTTTTATTTCAAATACAGCAAAATAACAGCCCAAATAACTAAGCTTCCTCTCATCCTCAGAAGAAAAGTTACTAGGAAATGCTAAATAAAACATCTGGTACCCTCCAGCCCAGTAGCCTCCTACATCCTTCTTACATCATTTAGTTTTTACTGTCTCATGAAGGCTTCTTAACTGTGAATGAGGTTCATAAAATCCCATTTGGTCATTTCTAACAAGCAATGTAAATACTGTTCTTCCATAAAGAACCATAGGAATAAGCAGTATCACAGAAATATACAATCATAGAATGGTTTGGGTTGGAAGGGACATTACAGACTGTTTAGTTCCAACCCCCTTGCCATGGGGTTGGAACTAAACCCCATGCAGACATTTGTAACAGGCAGTGCTGCTACCAAAATTTCCTCCCATCCTGCTGCATGCATGCAAAACAGAACACAGCACCTGGAATTGCCACTCTTTGGACCTCCAAAGCTGACCAGCAAAACCTCAGGCTTCTGTGGAAACGAGTTCACAAGGTAAACTACGAGTGTTTGAATTGAAAGGCTCTAAAGGCTCAACCTTTTGGCATTCCCAATCTCTACTTCTTCTTTGTCTTTGCCAAGTCCTATGTACATTTTTTCTTTCTTTTTGTTTGTTTGCTTTTGTTTATAATTTGTTTTGAGCAGTGTTGTCAGCTTGTTGTGGAAGATTTTCTAATTTAAGATTTGATTACTGAGTTTCCTTCAGCTCTGAAGAGTCTGTCACTTGCCATATCCATCATGGCAAGTTACCTCAGTATGCTTTTGATTTTCAGCTGCCAGCTGAGAAAGCCAAGGTCTAGCTTGGATTTTTCCCCTCTTTCCTACTCTCTTCTTAGTCAGCAACTATTTATTGGTTTTCAACAACATAAGGTAAGATGCTGATCTAAATGGGCCTGAGTGGCATCAAATACTACTGAAAATAAGTGGATGCCAAGGACATAAAGCCTTTCACAGAACAGACCAAAAAGTTAAAAAATGTAAATAGCTTTCCATGAAATACTTCTACAGACTGAACAGTTTTATAGATAACTGTTTTGAAGAGTGGTATGTCTAACTGCAAAAACAAAACTAATTTAAATAAACCACTTGTAAGCTGAAAGTTGACTTGCAATGAGATGTGTGACCTTGTTAGAAGTTACAAATTTTATCACGGTGGTTAATGGAAAAGTCTTGATCTAATTTTATTACAGATACTTAAGCTAAATGTTTGTGTTGAAAAATTGAAAATTTACTTGAAGGAAGCCTGACAGGCTGCAATGGCAAGGGCAGGTAATGGTCCCAATGAAATGTCCTGTGTGAACTTAGAAGTCTTGCTAAGAAATAGGTCCTTCAAGCACAAATGTACTTTAACACATACATAGTTTATTCAATTTCATTCAACTAACCCAGATTTCAGTGCAAATCCATATAAACATATCTACTGGGTAATATTCAGGGCTTTGTCCCAGTACAGTTTTTACACTGAAAATTATCCTTATAAGAAAAAAATTATCAATATTTGTACAGAAAAAAGGTAGAAATTAATATTATTTTTTAAATTTTGATATTTATTTTCAAATTTCTATAATATGTAAAATAACCAACTACTTAAGACATTTGAAAAGATAACACGAAGCAAGAGGGCACTTCAGAGGGAAAGGTCACACTGAAGACAACAGGATGCCAAGTTGCCTATTATCTTAACACAGAAGTATGGCAAAAGTTCTTTATTATCCAACAGGGATATGAAAAACTGTTAGATATGCAATTTGAGAAAATAGAAAAATCCAATATGATATAAAGTGAGTCTGCAGTAACAAATAAACAGTATTCATATCCTTAAATTATATTCTGTATGTTGTTACAACTTTTCAAGACTGCAAATTTTGGACATACCCAAAAAAAGCCATTAAGTATATTCAAATCCACATATGACTACATTATATTTTTTTCTAGTCTATCCTTTTCATTATGTCCTCCTCATTTCAAAACTAAAATTTCACATACTGTTTGTGAAGGTGATATTACTTCAAAAATTCTAGTAACTACAATGCTGCATAATATAATAATGCACATGCTAAAATTATAGTACAGAAGATATATTTCAATCTGTTAATCTACTCATGATTTACATGCCATTTCTTGTTAATCAACCATGATAAATTTATCAATATGTATATCCCAACAGCATCCAGATTTATTATCTTTCTTTTTAATAGATCATCTATCATGGTTAGTATTTTTCAGAATAAAAAACTTCTATGTCCTTTCATCTAAAATTTAACATCTTTATTTCAGTTTCTTCTGAAGGAATAAAATCAATGAAGTATTTTTAGAGTTTAGATTTTTAAAGATTCATCATGTAAGTCTTGTAAAGTGCAATAACAGAGGGATACAATTTTTAACCATTTGAGTTTAAAAAAAATCAGAAATTACTGCTAGGCTGCCATAAACTCCGCAAAATTCAGAGCTGTGGTATTACAGGCTGCAAATACAAGAAATTCTGAAATGTGAGCATCATTTATTAAAAAAATAGTTTTACAAACCCCAAATTTCTTTTGCAACATTGTAAAGCTGAAAACTAGATTTTTTTCAAGGAGGAAATCTTTCATAACTCTGTTGATAACAAGTATATTAAATCTCTTAGATAGTAAAACTAAGACAAAACAACAATAAAGTTTTTAAAATTTCATGAGTAGAGGGATGGTTTCATACAAAATATTTCACATTTTCACGAGGGAAAAAAATTGATAGTTGCCAGATATTTTATTTCAATTCCTGATAATTTCTGTGGGTCAAGAATAAATATAAAAAGTAAAATTTTTATTTGAATACATTATTTTTGTGTCTTAGAAGAAATCTCTGTATGCATCAAGCACTTGTTCTTGGCAGTTATTTTCTCCAGTTTTTGTTATATTACTGCTTTTAAATCACCTTGACCTCATCTTTAAGGACTTGCACAAATCTGTGCTCAGCTCAGACAACACTCAGATGCCACAGGGGCACAGGAATGGAGGGAGAAGTTGCCAGTAAATAAATAAATAGTGCAAATAAATTTACAGTTGCATTTGCTCTTCTACAGCTTTGCCCAGGGTCACAGAGGGGGTCACCTGCCCAGCTCAGAGCAGAGCTGGCAGCTTGTGGCAGCCCAGACAAAGAAGGAAAAGGGGGCAGGTGACAGCTTCCCTTCCCTTCTCCTTTCCTTTCTCTTTCCTCATTCAGATCTCAACACACTGAACTGAAAAGAACAGTGGAGAACAAAACAAAGCAAACATGTTTGAGGAGAGGAGAAAAAAGAATTTTCAGGTCCTCAGGCAGCCAAAGAACATTTCAAAGCTCTCACACTTCCATTTAAAGTAGGTTTTAAGGCCATCTTTAGGTTTTAAGAACATCTTTAATAGTTTTCACTCAAATTAGTATTTTCTTCTTCGATATAAACTACTTCAAGCAATTTAGCACTTTTTTTTTCCTAGTAGTCAACTTAAGTCATCATATCTACTTGTTTAACAAACTGAAAGACATTTAACAAGACCTAAACATTTATTGATGAAAGTTAAAATTGCCTTATATTTTTGATATGTTGAATAATGAAGATCTACTGATATTCAAAGTTCTGCTTAGCAATCTGTATTGCAAAAATACAAAGGCCACCATTAGCTATTTTTACCATAAGAACATTGCCAATCTTACTGCAGAGCCAACTTTTCCCTCTTGGTACAAGAGGGTTCAATACTAATTGCTATTCCAAGCTGTTCATAGGAGAGAAAATACAGCAAAAGAAATGGAAAGGGATCTGAGGAGCAGCAGCAATCATCTGTTCTCCAAAATAGATTTTGGCAGTATGTACAGCTTAAACATTTATTACTCAGTCAAGCAGCCTAACAGACACTGGAATCTCAGGACCTGCTATTAAGTCCAAGATAATTGTGGATGCACATCACATTACTGGTCAAGAAATCTGCAGAGAGAGGCAGCTATGCTGAATGCTAATGATAATCACCACTCCATTATTAGAAAAGTATTTTTCACACTTCTGCTTTTTCACAAACTATGCAAATTAATGTTATATTGTTTGGGAAGAGAAAGTAAATACAAACACAAAGGTGTTTTGGCAGCTTTCTGTTTAAACTCCAGAGGTTTCAAAATCAACTGGAAGGGAAATCTCTTCACTGTATGGTATTCTATTCCAAATTTTGAAGCCATACCACAAAGACCAGCTAAATCAGCTAACACAGCTTTGGCTCCTGGTATGGCTTTTCACATCTCACTGTGATATTAGAAATTCTAAACACATAGGAGATCATATCCTTAGAGTATTTTAGAAGATTGTATCATGTCAGTGGTCCATGCAGATGAATTTCTGGTTATAAGAATAGGAAAGACATGATATAGAAAGTTTGGCAGCTGACGGTGCCCAGAGGAGTCACTGAGAAAAAAAGCCCACAGCCATGGGTTAGGGCCATGCCTAAGGCTTGTGTTGTTCTATTGAAAACCCAAATTCAGTATTTCTTTAGGTTTGCCTCTTTTCTAAAAAGAGCACAAACAAAAACAACAGTAAAAAGGAAATAAATTAACCATTTCCTCAACTTAAATAGAAAAAAATAATTAATGATATTTTTTATTTCATTTAAAAACAAATAAGGGTTAACCCTAAAACATGATTTGTTTTTGTGGAATGTGGTTTTAAGGCAGAATTGTGTGACAGTACAACACTCTGACATAGTTATATTTTAGCAATATAAGGGTTCTTCTGTAATCAAATATAGCTTTAAATATTTATTCAATAAATGTGAAGTAGGCTGGAAAAGAGATTTTTTTTTTTAAGATATTAATTTGAATTTAAATTTTTGTATCTGACAAATAGAAACCTAGATGATCAGGAGACAACTAGTCAGTGCATTTCTGTAATTAAGTACAGATAGTAATCATGAAGTTTGGGATTCCTTAAAAACATGATTAAAACTGAAAGAGAGAAAATTAGGACGTCTGCATGGGTGCAGATATTCTGTCTTTATATGGTTACTCATAAAAGAAAGTTGGCAGTGGAAATGAAAATATTATTTCTGCCAAAATTAAATCTTTAGGAAAAAAAAAAATGGAAGTAATAATAGCACCTGGTAAGAGAAGAACAATGCAAAGAAAATTTCTTTCCAAAAGATCCTGAAATAAACCTTATAAATTCTTTTCATCCCTGTAACAAATTACTGTACAGGATACATGTCTTCACCAAGATAAAGAGAAAATTCTCATCATTAATTGCTGGTGAGTTGTGACTGTTTACTTAAATATAGTATTTAATTTCCCCAGGTTAAATTATTAGAATAGATGCAAAATACTTGAAATATAGCTCAAAGCTGTAAAAGTGCTTAAACTGATAGCTGAGAAAACTCTTCAAAACAAAATAACAGATGTAAAAATTAGTATTTATTGTTTCCAAACTCAAGGCAAAAAACAAAGCCTAGTAAAGTTCAAACACTAGCCCAATTATTTTGGGCACAATTTACTCTGTTATATAGATTCCTTCAAATGTTTTTAAATAAAAGCTTCTTTTTCAAAAAGATTTAAAAAAATAATTACTATTCCAGGAAAGTTTCTGGGTGTTAAGCGTGAAGAATCTCATTATATTCTCTTTCAGCCAGTTCTCACACGAATACATACAAATAGATAAATTCGATCATATTGATTATAAATAGCTAACCTTTGGTTCATTTCAAATGAAATTTTTTTTCAGTTCCGAGGTGGAATATTTCAGAATACTCACTTTAAGTGGAAATTTGTGTTTAGATAACTGTATTTCCATGAAAGCCTAAGGTATTTAAGTTCTAAATTTGCTACGAAAAAAAAAAAAAATCTCTGTTTTTATTTTGCGGACAAATCTGAAAATTCTATTCAAACATCATAAGACAGTGCAAGTCTAAAAGAATACCTGGAATTATAACAGAAGTGTGTTTTATTTTAGATTTACCATTATTTCTTTTCCCATTAAGAACCTTATGTCATATTTACCAATAAGTCTTGGATAAATTTCCCAACACAAAATTGATTTTCAAATATTCACCTTGAGTGTATGTTATTGTATCATTTTTGTGATGCAGCATTATTAGGCAGATTGCTTTAAATATACATTAAGAATTCTTTACCACATCTGTATTTTTAAAATAGAATGTACTTAATTAATTTAGTCATTCAAAGAGGAAAAATTACCCTTGTCTATAAAAGAGTCTTTCATTATTCTACCTTATTATCTTAAATTTTGATAACTTTAGACAGAAGTCATGGCCAGCTTGATGTCAAATGATTGTGCTAGATCATCCATCTAGTTAGACTAATTCCATATCAAAATATAAATACCTCCTTGTTTGGAGGATGTTGTTTAAGCTGTTTGGCCTTCTGGATTGTGACAGAAAAAAGCTTTTTCAACAAGTTAGAAAAACTATTTCTTTTTTCTCATTATTCAAATAAGAATTTAATTCAGAGAGCTTTAGCAATCTACTTGGGGGGGGAAAGAAAAAACTAACTGTAATTGTCAGAGCATAAAAAGCAATACTGACCCTAGAGTTCTTTACTTAACCTTCTGCATCGCTGTTTTCCTTCCAGGTTTAATATTGAACCAACCAGGCAGTATTTAGGGACTTAGCTGCAACTAACATTTACTTTATAGTTACCCCAAGCCATAGTCTTTGGTATTTAAAACAGGCTGACACTGAAATTCATTTAAAGGTCTACTTCACTCATTACATGTTTTCACAAATAACTCACTGAATAAAATAATGGAGAATACAAAAAAGAAAAAAAAATAGTCAGAAGTTACAGTAATCTCACAAGCCATCTGCACGAGACATACATAATATCTATTTCCAAATTTAAAGGTGTGAACACCAACAAAATCAGACTTGAACAATCATTTTTCAATCTCAGATGTAGTAAGCCTGCACTATTCATTTATCCCTTACAATAAACCAGGAGAAAAATTGTCATGAATATCTTCAGTTTGTCAGCTATCATAAAAAATATATCAAGAACACTGAGCTTAAAATTTGCTGAACTAATTAATTTAAGTAATAGAAGTGCCTCACCTATCTGTAACTGCTATTTAAATTAAATAGAAAAAAGAAAAAAGCACACAAACTTTTTACTGTCTTCAGATATTTAAGGAATGTGGATGTAGTGTGCCAAAATATTTACACAACACTTTATCAATATCTGGATTTCTTAATAAATCTTATTAATTATCCACATATAAAACCTTCAATGAATAAATGATAACACACTTGTTTCTGAGTTTATTTGAATTGTTGGGATTTTTTTGGAGGGGAAATATTGTCACTCTCATGGTTCATTTCTCAGTATTTCTAATATTTTTATTCACAGAATCATAGAATGGATTGAGTTCGAAGGGACCTTAAAGATCATCTAGTTCCAGCATCCCTGCCACATGCAGAACACCTTCCACTAGACTGCTGTTCCCAAAGGGGATTTTTTTCTTTTCAAGCTCCTAGCCTGAGATACACAAGATGAGCAGAAATGTAAAACATTTTAAGAATTCATCAAGGAAATAATATTCTGCTCAAGATAAAAATTACTGTAGCATCTAACTCGAATTTTTTGAATTAGTTCTAAAAGTTTTTATTGCTCTTGAGTGATATACTTGACTACTAGAATGTCAAAGTACTTTATCAATAACTGATTATTTACACATATGATGCACCACTAGAAAGGCAAAATTTATGTCCTCTGCCAAACTTGATATCAAATAATATATAATAAACATAAGACTTAAAGTAGCAGAAAAATTTTGACTGCCATGAAAGGGGGAGTATGGAGCAACAATATTTATATTTTATTATTACTAAGGTGTATGAACCATCAATTACTTGTAACTCAATATTTATGCCTGGTTTGATGGCTTTGGAGCAGGGAAGCACATTTTTTCTTCCTGGTTGCTGTCCAAATATATTCAAAGTTATGTTGTCATGTTGATGACACATTACTTTCAACCTGACACTTCAATCAGCTCTTCCGTGCTAATCAAGCAGTGACATGAGGAAGCAGTATTTCTGATTTTAAAGGAGTAAAGTAGGAATAACCACCCAGAAAAAAGCAAACCTGGTTTGTGTGCTTTGCCTAACACCTCACTTGAAACCATTACAGCAGCACAGACACACACCCAGAGCAATCACTGCAGCAGATGGGGAGAGTGGATCTCAGACAGCGAGGGCAGGTGGTGCCATCCACCAGGAAGATTAACCTTCCTTTCCTTGTGCCAGGAATTTCCTCTTACTTCTGGCCTGCAGTTCCTATATTCTGCTTAGGGATAGGCAGGGTACAGTTTTAATTAGGATTTAGATACAAGACTTCAGCTATTCCTAATAGGGGATGCATGACTAATTCCCAGTGCTTGTGGTAGAAAGAGGACCTGAGGGTCTGTTCTGTTTTCATCTGCAGATTGATTTTATTTCAAATCCTAAATGAGCCTCTTGAAAAACACTGAATTAAAAGTGTGATTTGGTTCTATTTTATTGGGATTGCCCCCTCACTTCAATCCTCAGAAACAGGCAAGTAAATTAACTCCTTAGACTTTCTCCTGTCTGCACAGGTTTTGGCACAAGATCCAGGGAAAGTAAAGAAAAAACAAAAAAAATCAAACAACTTTCATAATATTTATTTCTACAACCAAATAACTTACAAATTAATGGCCTGGATGTAGTAACTGCGTATTTTGTAATGATGTATCATATATTTCTATGGTAAAATGCAGGGAAATATTTCACAAAAAGCTCATCACTGTACTTCAAACAAAGCAAATTACTATATTTGTAGGAAGACTAGGGATATTATTTTATTGACCACATTAGATTTTAAGTAGGCTGTGCACCATTACAGAATTACTAGACAAAACAGTTTCCCATTTTCAAAAAACCTAAATGGACAATAAATAATTATTTGATTAAATTTTAAAAATAATAAATAATCATAATTACAATAGAAATGAAACATAACTAGAAAACATTTCAATGGATAGCATATTGATTTTCTTAAAGGTCTCTCCCACTCCTAATGATTTTATGATTCTATAGTTAAGAGTCAAATTCCCAGTTTCATACAGAAAATAATTAATTAACATGAAAAAGTGTGATTGACAGGCCCAAGTGAAAATCCAGGTCACATATGGCTCCAGCAGTAATTGTCCCTCTCCCCTAGAGACAGCAACCTGCTGCTGTAAGAAGCAAGAGAAGTGAAAACCAATCTCAAGGAGGAATAGGCAAGTCAAATATCTAGTCATTGAAAACTGTTCTGTGAGATCCAAAGAGCAATTCTTTGTTTCACTTGGCAACCTGCAAAGCATATACAATAAAGGAGAAAAAATGAAATCTGCTTGCCAAGGCATAATTCAGTCAAAAAAATTGGCTTCCAAGCTGTAAAACTTGTGAAGTGTGCCTCATCCACTGTTTCTCAGAAAGATTCGCTGTAATATCTGTGTTGCAAATGCTTCCAAGCAGACTGAGATTTAGACAAGGAATTTCAGATGCTATTTTCAAATGTACAGCAGCTCCCTGTTATAGTGGACACTGAAACCTCCACCAAGAAAAGACAGATTAGCTCCCGTGAGCAGGCAGAAAAATGACAACGGTGTTCAAGACACATTATCAGTTTTTCTAGAGTTATAAAAATTGATTGTAGATCATAATGTAAAAAGAACAACACTAAATTCTACTCTTGGTGAATGACTACTTCACAATTGCTCACTTGTGTTTCAGATGACACATGAACTTTGTAACTATAAAATAGAACCTGGTGAACATTTTGTGTTTATTGATATGAAATCTGTCACTTTTAGGTATTCTCAAGCTGTTATCTCTGAAAATTCCATCTGTAATGAAAAGTTACCCAGACACACACAACATGATTTTTCTGACACAGAATTACAGACTTCCTGGTAATTTTCTAGGCTTCCACTTCTCTGGAAATTAACCTAAAAACCAGACCCAAAGAATCACAAACCATATATGTTGCACATGCAATTACCTCAGTCCAGAAATGTACATTTCTTTCTGTTATTATCATTTTATTAGATACTAAAGTTGTACCTTTCCTGTGAAAATCATAATGTCTTCCTTTTCAGGTTTACGAGCTGTACAGTAACATTACATAGTATACGCTTTTAAGGGATATGTATCCTCAGGAATTCTACCTCTTATGTTAAATTCAACACAACAAGAAAACATTTTATGTATGGTTACGATGACAATCATATACCAAAGCTCACACAGCATTTGCAGATATGCTAGTAACTGGAGACAAGTTTTTCAACATTTTAACAGTGAAGTGTCCATTCTCCAAAAAAAGAGGAAAAGGAAATGGCCTTTCACTTCTCTGTAATCCTGCAATTAAGATGCACTTTAGCACTTATTAAAGCCAGAATCCCAGAATAATCCTTTAGGTCTGTCAGTCAAGCTCCCCACATAAGAATACAAGCTACTCTGATTCTTTCCCCCCTCATACTGACATTTCCATTTTCATCCCTTTGCCATTTATGGAAGCTGCATGCAACTGTGACCATGAATTTTAAAAAGCTCAGGTCACACTAGGGTCTTTTCCCTCTTGATGAGACTTTAAAAGAGGAAAAAGACTGCATACTTGAAATTAAGACCTTAAATTGAAAAAAAAATAAATTGAAACTTAAAAATACAAATACTATTTAATTGTTTTCCCCATATTTAAAAAAAATATGCAGCCCCTTTGAATGCTGAAATATCTTTTTATTGTATACAGATTTTTGCTTAATGATGAGCACAGGGACTTATATCCATCTTGAAAGAGAAATACTTAATTTTGAAATACAATTAAAGGATCCTGATCAGTATATGCACATATATATTTTTTGCACAGATTAGAAAGACTTTATGTAAATTCTCTGTCAGTCTGTTACTGCAGTGCTAGAAATGTACTGGATGTAATATTGGTGCTACCAGCTCACTAGAATGTTATTTTCTTAAACTGTACCAGCTTAAGAGACACTTAAAAATGTTTTCAGAAATCATCTCTGCCTGAGGCCAAACAAAGTGTAAAGAAGAGCTGTCAAGAATTGTTTGTATTCAATGTGAACAGCATGGAGAAAGAATGGATCAGAAAATCAGAATATGCAAGAGTTTTTTTTCACCTTCAGTTACATTTGTGAAACTCAGATCCAAACCTAATGGATGTCTTGAACTGCAGCACCTGATTCATTTTATGAATCATATCCCTAATACGACACATCTCTGAAGTAGCACTGAAAAAAGTAAAAGTGACAATAACAGCAAACCTGTACTAAAAATGGAGACAAACATTGTTTTAAGAATGGGACACAAATAATGAGCTTAGTCCTAAAATACAAAATCACTTTGTTCACATGCTACTTACAGCCTTCATAGATATCTGTTGGTATGTGGACTGCTGCATGTTGGTAAGATGTTTGCCGTCGGAAAACGGGATCGTCTTCAAACACCGGTCGGATTCTCTGGCTGCCAGATTCAGTTTCATTCTTCTCAGGCTTTTTAAAGAAAAACATGTCAAGGGCAAAACATTAAAAAGTGTGCTTAAAACAATGTCATTCACATTTTCTCTTTTTACTTAAAAAAAACCAGAGCTTTTATTTCATTGTTAACATCTTGCATTTTTGTATAAACAAAAGTACTTTCTCCAGGTCAAGGAATATCTATTTATAGTTTGCTTTCAATTATGATTGACCCAATGCAATTCAGTGGAATGAAAATCTACAAAAGAAAAGTAAGAGCCTAAGACCTTGCACACTTAAATGTCATTACTGCATAGAATTTTTAACACCTATAACACAATGCAAATTAGTTACCTTTTAATACATGTAATAATTTGCACCAAATCTTAAATATTATTTTTTTTTTGTAGATCATATCACAAATCACAAATATAAAAATTATACCACCCATATACATTGCATAAACAGACTTTTCAAGAACTGTGGTGTACATCCAGACAAAGCAAGGAAATAAAGCATTCTTTGAATTTCTGATTGAATCAGGTTTTGTTCACTGATTCATTTAAAGCATGGCTCAGTGAAATCCCACGTAATGTCTGCATCTATTCAAAGGGAAAGGTCCCCAAACACTCAGGTGCTCACCACCACCTGTCTGCCTTGAGTTCCCATTCTCTCTCACCTGTTTTGATTTCTTTCAATTCACTCATTTCTTGATTCCTTTCAATTCACTCAGACAATATGTACTACTTCTTAAACATTTTGAAAAGCAGAGAATTTTTCTAACTCAGCTGCAAAACCTGCACGAAGTGTGGAACCAAGGAGGGAGTGAAGGCCAAAGAGGAGGTGGGATTGTCTTCACCTGTACCAGCTGCAGCTGGAGCAGGAGGCCCCACACCCTGGGTTGACTGGTGCTTAAAGCAATAATACAGCAACCATGATACTGAACAATTACTCAGGCCAGTTATTGGAGGCAATTATAAGGATATTTTTAATACTATAGATTCATCAGTTTCTGAAAATGTGCTATGCTTGATAAATAGTGCTGACAATTAAGCACCTGATGGTCAGTCAGGCATATGCGTGCATTCTGTTTACTATCCTCTATCAAAGTATGGACAGATAAATTTTAGCTTATGCACAATTTTGTGTAATGAAACTGCCTATGCTTTCTCATTTGCTTCATCTCAAGGTTCCAGAACAATGCCATTCTACGGTTCAAATGCTGCCTGAAGTAACCAGCAGTCCTGGGTGGGTTTTAAAGAACTGGTTTCCTTTGGAAATACAAAGGGCAGAACTCATCTAATCAATGACAGCCACCAATTTCAATAAACCAGCAGTGTTGTGCTCATCACTGCAGGCTGCCTTCATAGCGAATGAAGAGAAATGGGAATGTTTAGAGTGTAATTCATCTTATCCTAATTAGACACCTATTTTCCCATGACATGAATCATGCTTTAGAAGTGCCTCCTACTTTTGATTGATTATAGAAGCAGGTCTAGTGCAAATCACCTAGATGTAGAAGTCAGCAATACAGCTGTCTAGAATTAGGTGAGATGAATTCCACAAGTTTACTAAACTTCCAGAAGAAAAGAAGATGGGTGACCATTTTTTTACTATTTTTATGCAGCATAGATACTACAAATTATGCTGAGAAGTTCAATTTGTTGCTTAGTATTTAGCTCCATTCTGGGAATGGACAAGAGTTTGGAAGGGGACATAGCCATCACAGCTGACCCAAGATGATCAAAGAGATATTCCTTTCTAATGATGTTTTGCTCAGTATTACAAACTCTTAGAAATGAGGAGAGAGGGAGCATTCATCATTAAGGTGGAGCATTTGTGAAGCAACTGCTGTGTGTCCTAAGATTCTTCTTCCTGGAAAGTATTTAGACATTGCCTTCTGGAGGGAAGTAAAGAATAGATCTTTTTTATTTCCACTGCATCAATGTTTGGACTTTTTTCTATTAAACTGTCTTTATCTCAATCCATGAGTCTTTCATGGTCTTATTTTCTCACCCCTCCACTGCTGGAGGGCTTGGTGGTAGAGAATAATTTGATAGACAACTTTGTGAGCAACTAGCAGCCAGACAAGGCTCACAACCCTTACAACTTACTTTGAAGGGTGCAGACTAAAGCCAGGATCAGTAACAGTTTATGCATTGTATGATTTGAAATGACACAGCATTAAAACAGCTTTAGATAATGTAATTTGGTCAATTTTTCATAGATTTTGTTGTGTTGTTTGCTTGGGTTTTTTTTTGTTGTTGTTGTTTTGTTTTGTTTTTCTGCTTCTATATTGTCCCACAGACTGCTTTTCATGCCCCAAAACTGGCATGCAAAACATGACACAAATTCTGGAGTTCTTTTCACAAGTTATCTTTTAGTTTCACATTGTTCAAAGTAATAACTTTGTCTAATTATGCAAACACAATTCCAACAATCAATCATTCACGTGGCAAAATCTCCCTTCTTTGGAAAGTTATTTGATTTAAAAAAAACAAAAACATTCTATCACTCTTATTTCTAAAAATTAGTAGCAATGACTACAAACCCTCAAGGCTTTCACAGTACACTTCAAAAACCAATTGGGGATCATCAGGCCACATAATCACACTAAAATACCAGAATGAGTCAATGTCAAAAGATTTCTTTCAACTAAATTTCCACAGGAAATATTTGGGAGGGAATGGGCATGGTAAAAGAGAAAGGGTGTGAACATAGAATCAAAGAATATTTTGAGCTGGAAGCGACTGACTAGTCAAAGTTCATCAAAGTTCAATTTCTGGCCCTATAAAAAGCAATCCCAAGAATCACACAATGTTCCATACATTCCATTCCAGCACATGTTGCACAGAAGTTTTTGCATTACAATAAATTTAGATTTTTGCTTGAAATTCCTGAAGCATCACAACATAAAATCATCATTTTTCTGTACTTGATATTTCAATTTCATTCCAAGTAATAAATACTACCTTTCAGTCTTTCCATTCACTCATATGCTATGAAAGAAGCTTCTTGTCTACTGCCAAAATCTGATTAGGCTTTATTGAAATTGAAAACATTTAACTAATTAGAACTTGAATGTCTTAAAAAAAAATAAAATCTTCTTATCACATTTCTAATAGCACACACACACAGGTCCCGCCGAAAACGACTTTGACTGAGTCTGTTGTTATTCCATCCAATATTCCATGATACTCAACCAAAAAACATTAATATAAAAACTCTTCACAACTTCATTAATGCAAGGCAGTGGATCTAAAATGGTATAAAGGAATGTAGATGCTTTCACACTGCTTTTTGACCATCATGGGAGAATTTTGTGATATACAGCTCTGATACTGAAACAGCATATCAATGTGACCAAAAAGCAAAGACAAGACATGACAAAACCCTTCAAAAATTTCAAACTTACTCTCACACAGGAAGAACATAGCCTGTAAATCTGAGGGTGTGTGAATGAGCTCTGTACACAACTGGTAAGTACCAGAACCATTATTGGCAAATTAGTGCTGAACTCACTTGGTCCACTTCCTCCTGACCAACGAATGCTGTAACAGGCCTTACACATCCAAATTTGTAGTGGATTCTTCTATAGAAAATAAATCTATTTGGTTGTTATTTGCAAATTTATGAATTTCAAGAAGCTTGAATAAAAAAAAAGGAAAAAAAAGAATGATCAAAAAGGAAAATATCAATGTTATTAATTATTTTCGTGTGGCATGTCTATGAAAAGCCTGACAGATTGTGGTGTCAGTTGGTACAGTTTTATACCCAGCTAAACTTTGTTTTCAGAAAGTAGCAAAACACATATTTTGATGGAAAGTGATCCAGAGTGTGAATATAATTAAAACCCAACCCCAACCAATTTCTCTCTCAAGTCAGAAGCTGAAATGCAATCAATACTGGCACAGAAAAATCCCACAGGAGATAGTGGCTGAAGATTAATTTTCTATCTATTCAAACCTTGCCTTCACTTATTGCATTACATTGTTACCCACCACTGACAGTCAGCAAAATAACTCACTCATTTCACTGCAATGAATTTCCAGACCAATTTCATCCTCCCTTGAGAGGTAGATAAAATCCATTTCTCTTTTCAGTTCACATTTGTGCCATTTTAAGGGTTTTTTAGGGGTTTTTTTGTTAATAAATAAAGTTGTTTTTTTTTAATCATATGTCTATCGTTCACCATCAGGATAAAAGGAAATTGATATAGCAGCTAAAACTCAAGAAATTACGTTTTTTGTAGCTATTCTTTGGGGTTATTTCTAAATGACTTTTGGCATGATCTCCAATAAACAGAGAGCTACCTTCTGCATCTTCTTTATAAGCCAAGTACACAGCAGAAATAATGCAACTTCTCTCTAGAGGGCTTTGTGAACATAAATTAATGTGTTTACATGAGTTAACTGGAAGCTTTATGCCAAGAAGTACTACTGAAAGATGTGTCCAGAAAAGAAAACGTACATTAAAACAAAATTTATAAAGGTCATTTCAAGAAGCTGTGATACAGTCTAGCCGCCCATTTCACTGCAGCAAAACTTATCCTGATTCCTTTCCTCAGCATTCAGTTACTTCCCATCATCACATCTGTAAGATGATGAGTGGATTTTCTATCTCTACTAATGAATTTTCATTTAGTTGAAAAAATACCCAGTTATTGTGGAAGAGGTTTTCCTATTAGTATAAAAATTATTTTTACTTTTTGAGGTGTTGAAAACTCACAACCAGAAAGCTGATATTATTAAAAAAAAAAAAATTAAAAAAAAATCCATGAAACACAAAAAACTCCATCACTACAGTGAAGTAATCTTCAGTTGTTTTCTGAAAGCAGATTTTTTCAGGAACAGTGTAGAAGTTGCTCAAAGCATCATAACAGATTTAGCATCATGATGAAAGAATAAAAGTGGATTTCTTTCAATTCCTGAACTGATATGCAGCCAGAAACAATAACACTTGCCTGCTTTCATGTTTATGTAAAACAGACAGAAATTGGTTGCTAGTATTTTCCACCCCCTTCATATCCAAGAACTGTGTTCTGCACAAAACCTCACTGTCCCTACCAATGCCATTGTAGAGAATGAATGTAGAAATGGAATTATAATAGCTGTGGGTTTAGGGACATCAAAATTCTTCCTCAATGATTCCTTCCTGTCTTACCTTGAAGAATTCCGAAAGTTTTATATTTTCATCTAGAGGTTTCAGCCCTGTTTTTATTTCTGTATATCTCCTGAAATTTTTAAATCTAAATTTTTTAACAATTGAGGATCACTTCTTTTAATTCCTTTCCAGATCTACTCTTTACAAATGAATTTGTCACATACAAAATAAACACAGAATTTCTCCTGCGCTCAGTTCCGCACTCTTTTTTTCTTTTCCAGTTTTAGTTAGTTTTGCTGTTTTCCNGGATGATTTTAAGTGACATCCTTCTGTCTACTCTTAGGGACAAAACAATTAAAAGATTTACAAACAAAACAGGAAAACAGTTCGCTCAGAACCAAAATATTTTTCTGTTATATGACAGGGAGGTGATAATCATCAGGATATTTACACATGCATAGTCATATATATATAAAAGTAAGAAAAAAAATCAAATATAAGTAGGGTCTGGGTAGCTTCAGAAGGGGAACTAGGAGGAAATTTAGTAAGGAAATAGCTTATAATTGCATCTCTTAGTGTGTCATTCTCAAAGGCCATTTTATTTAATATATGTAAGAGTTGTTTGTTTCCAGTGCTTTTAATGTTTCCATAGGCTTCTAATGCACCAATTGGTTACTGTAAGTTGATAAAACAAATGGAACTCTGGATTGAGTATTGATAATTAAAAAAGATAAATTCTCTTATAGAAGTAATTTTATTTCCAGCATTCTACCAATTGAGTAATGTCAGTATGTACCAAATACAGAGTCCAAATAATTTAAAAGTATTTGCCTCTTGTGCTATTTTTATAATGCAGCTATCTTTTTAGTTCACAGCTTCTGATGAGAACTTTTAGATATGCACAAAATTATTATATATCTCAAATTAACAGTGTTTTCTTTTTATTTGTATTTTAACCTATTCACACAATTCAATGCATCGTGACTTTGGTTTCATGAATAAATGAATCCTTGATGTAATTAATTGATCAAATGTACAGACTTGGAAATTTGGGGACAGAGTTTTTAGCAGGGTCTCTTGAGAGAAGACAGAGGGTAATGGTTTAAAACTAAAAGAGGGTCAATTCAGACTAAATATAAGGAAGTATTGAGAGATGAGGGTGGTAAAACACTGGGACAGGTTGCCCAGAGAAGCAGTAGATGCCTCCATCTCTGGAATCATTCAGGATCAGGTTGTTTTGGGCTCTGAGCAACCTGATCCAGTTGAAGATGACCCTGCTTAATGAATGGGTTTGGAGTAGATGAACTGTAAAAGTTCCTTCCATTTTCCATTCAAAACTATTTGTAGGATCTTGTGAAAATATT